>CM061131.1:100238906-100554789 GCA_030789695.1 Scilla litardierei
GTTATCACTGACAGATTGGTCAATATAACCATATGATAACTCTAGTGGATCGTTCAGTGAACTCATTCTAATGAGCACCTGTGTCTCGTCTTCGACTTCGCCAAGTCAAGTGATCATGAGATCATCGCCACCGCTAAACGGTGAAGACTAAGACACAATGGTCTATCCGATGTTTCGATATCCTTGTCTCAGAACATCTACGACCACGAACCATTTCAGACTTATGCTACAGACGGTCAACCGTTTCTCCATGATCGAGATACTCATCTCGATACCCGTTTGACCTTGCATAAAGTCTCAGGACTTTACCTAAGTTGATATCTAATGTTAACTACATTACAATATAACTTAGATAAATTATTACCAAACAGCTTACTGTTATTTCGAACAAGATGTTTGTGCTATTCACACAGGAATAAATGGCATCGAGGGCATACTATTCCTACATCTCCCACTTGCACTCAGGCCCATTTATCTCGGTATCTTATACCGTTTTTACACATAAGTTTTCCCGACTTCATGTGGTAGAGCCTTCGTGAGTGGATCTGCTAAAACCGTCTACACTATAGACTTAAGGGGTTTCTATGTTCATGTCAGACCAACCATTTGAATCTCATTCAAATAATTCATTTGGTCTATCGGAATCCATAATATTTTATTTTACTTGGATCTTATCCAGTTTATCGTACCTTACGATAATCATTTAAATTTGTTAATGGTCATTTTAAATGGCTCATATCTATTCTTGATAAAGTATCAAACCTTTTGATTACTTTGTCAAAATGTATGTTCCATCCCTTTGATGATTTGTATGTAATTTATACGCTCCCACTGACCTTGAAAACTATCTGGCTAATTCATATAAGTCAGTCTGTCTAAATCATATTTAGAAAAACGAACTTATAAGTGAATGCTCCAATTTTCATGGTCAACTTAAGCGTTTTACATCGAGTTTGGTCCGAGTAGATCTGTACACATCTGCTGGCGAGACGGTTTCAACATAATCCGTTTTTATGGAATTAGGATGAAAAACCGATCTCGACCAACATGATTGCACTTCACTGTTTTCTTTTCTGCACCAATCTTTCAACTTAAAGATTTACTTTCAGAAGTGAGGAAACATTTTCCTTGGACACGTAAACTAAATTCCAAAATTTTATTTACGCATCGGACCTTTTCAGATTGCATCAAGTTTTAAATTGGAGTTACTACTCCGAATTTCATCCTAGAAGTTGACTAAGTCATCATCAGTTATGATGTCTAACTCGACAATCTGTCTCACGAGATTCGAGTAATAATACAACTTCCTTACGATTGATTTATTGAATATATTATTGATAATGTTCTCATAGAACTTTATCAAAACCTAGGCATTACTATCTGGGACTTAATCCCAGAGGGATGACTTAACTCAGACTCACTTACAATGGATCACACTAAATCTAATTAAGTGTGATTCATACCTTTTAACACACCGATGTGTTAACAGACTTGATCTGAGAGAAAATCACATTTTCTTTTAATTACACAAGATTTTATTTAGCTAAGTATTTGACCATTCGATCTAATCGAATCAGTTTAAATACTTTAGTCATTTCGTTCTTTATTTTATCAGACTTGTGTTTCATCAAGAACACGTGTCTTAATAAAATATACGAATAACTTATTTTGGTTAATCTAGACTCGGGTACATCAGTATGTACTAGACTGAGTTCGACAACTCATTCTCCCACTGTCTCACAGATGGGTTTCGGCCATTGTATCTAAGAGGCTAAGACTCACAAGTGTCCGTAGACTTCATAATACGAGAGGTCAGACCACTCTTTATGTGACTTGTGAAGCTTAATCTCTTGATACGGCCTAGTCTAATTTTACCATATAAGTTTGCTACTATCTTGTGTATTTATATATTAACATTTAATATATATATAGTTATTTACAAATTACTTAACACAAAACATTACTTGAGAAGCAATGTGGCGACATTCGTCAAAATGTGTTAAACGTCTTTTGTATAACAACTTATTCCGAAATGCGACATCAAAATATGTCACGTTTTCATTTCCTCCTACTTATGCCTTTACTAATGATAAATTAAACTATTCGATTGACTTTCCGGAGTGACTTCTTCCTTTTTCTAAATCACATTTAGATATCAACATAAATAAATAGCTATGCAAGCAACTTATGTATCCAAACGCTTGAGCTTTGCAATCTTGAGTGTAGCTCAAGAAGTTGCTTGTCTCAAGATCCGGTTGGGATACATAGTCTTGCACCGCTCATGCAGTCGTATTCGACTCAAACGGTTTGATTGAATTCTCGAACTTTGCGGATCAAAATTGTTTGTCCATACAACCTTGAGGGTAGCTCGACAAGTTGTAGGGAGAAACATACTTTGAATGTCCTATATGTTCAAGCTGCCTCATATAGAGACGAGTGACATGTAGCGCGAATTTATTTGTTGGACCCAGAACTTAATGAAATCATATTTCTTAAGTCTGTTCTTTAGAAGGTCATTTAATGTCAACGAGAATATAGTTTAATTCTATCAATTAGAATTTAACCTGATATTCAATTAATCAACCTATTTAACCAGTTAACTAATTCCAATATTATATATTCGGATTCCTTCGGTAAACATAGTCTTGCCCTAGTTTTAACATATGTTCAATATTAAATATAGGTAGATTGGCTTTTATCTATCTATATCCTCCCACTATATTTACGATCGTTTTAAAGCTTAATAACGAACGATTTAATCGAATTAAAATTAATGGGTAAGAGTTCCAACCACCTTGAGTCTAAACAACCTTGAGTGTAGATCAACAAGTTGATTGACTCTGTGATTGGAAGATGACTCTTCATCGATCATATCGGATATGACTCTCTTATTCGGTTTTTGCCCCTAGCCATTTGTGATCATGAGTGTGCTCATCCAAATCACAATGTCTAGTCTAGTCGGACCCTTGTTTTCATGTCTAGCCTGACTTGCCCCTCAGCTCGGTGTATGCACGACACGTCGGTTTGGGTCAGGTCTTAGACTACATCTAGGCAGACTACATCCTTGACTAAACTTGCGCCGCCGCTCAGTGTATTCACGACAACGTCAGTTTGGGTCAAGTCAAGATGTCATCTTATGTATTTAAGAAGTTGGTTTCTACAAGGTTGCCATGTCACAGCTTGAGTGTATCTCAACAACTGTAACACTGGCCCTATAGTTGCTAACCCCTAAAACATGGAGGGCTACGGCTAATCTTGAAAAAGATCATTAACGTATTTGACTTAGATATAGTCCAGGGTGTCATACAATCATGATTCGCGACATTGCGGTCCAGCGGAACTCAGCCAGGGAATTGACTAAGGCAGGATCACTATCCCTTAAAGGGTGATCCAGAACTCTTAGCCAAGCACATTGACTGGATCATGATCCATTGAATGAAGCTTGTCATTTTTGTATGTATGCCATAGACTAAACATCTTTTATTAACAACTAATTAATCCTATCAACTAGTTGAATCCTTAAATTTAAAATTTTAGGATTTGTTTAATAACTTTTATTAAGTCCTTATCAACTATAAGGTTCACGTGCTATCCTAATCGTTATTAGGATTTTAATAAATTTTATTAACAACGCTAGAAGCGAAGTCCTTTAATGAAAATTAATTATAACAATTAGAATTGAAAATTCATTAAAAGGACTACCCTAATCAGGAATTAGGTCTTAATATTGTTGTTAATGATTTATTAAAACATATCATGTCATTAAAATTCAAGTAATAAATTTTAATCATTTTTAATGGCTGTTAACGGGACTAGTTTGGCCGGGCCGGGAAGAGCCAAGTCAACTACGACTGGTCAACCTGACTACTACGACCTTGGGGCCTCGGCCCAAGGATCTCACGGGCGGGCCGCGCTTCTCCACACATGACGAAGGCCCACTTCCACAGTGGAGGAACTCGGAGCCCAAGTCAAGGAAACATTCGCCAAATATGGCAACCGTCCAAGGCCATCACTCTCTAGCCATCATGGCTCGGCTTAATGGCTCAGCTTAATGGCCCGACTTAAATGGCCTTCACTCTATAGCCATCATGGCTTGGCTTAATGGCTCAGCTTAATGGCCCGACTTAAATGGCCATCACTCACCAGCCATCAAGGCCCGCCAAATATGGCAACCGCCCGAGTCCATCACTCCAGCCATCATGGCCACCTTCAGGACATTCATCTCCTCATCAAGATGGGCGCAATTAGTGGAGGTCAAAACTTCCCACATTTGCACGTCCCCATGAATGATGGCCATGATGTCACGTCATGGCACATGATCAGGACGAGTCACCTATATGAGGGGAGGGTGGGCATCATCCAAAAGGACGGCATCTGAGGTAACAAAACCTAAGGTACTCCATCAACGACCTCGTTCCCCCAATTCATCTCCTTCCTCCCCCGCTCGCGCCGAGAGACGCCGTCACGATCTCCTCACGAGTCGGACCGTCTCCGCTGGGCCTCCTTTCTCAGATCTCTATCTGACTTAGGCATCGGAGGGGATTTGGCCGGAACCAAGGTCCGGCCCCCTGACGAGCGTTCTCGTCTACGCAGGTGAACAACAGACCAACGGGCCGAGGCTACCCCTCGCCCCTCTCCGACCACTCGATCAACCGAACGGTGAGGCTTCCCCTCACCCTCAGCCTTCCATGGCCGAGCACGCCCTACCGAGGCCGAGCGTCCTAATCGGGTCTGAGACTCACCCTCGCCACCAGACGGCCGTGCATCTACCCGGGCGACTGAGGCTACCCCTCGTCCCCCTCCCAGCCGAGGCCGAGCGCGTCTGTCCGAGGCCGAGCGTCTCAACCAGGGCCGAGGCTTCCCCTCGCCCCTTCTGCACCGATTCGAAGCCCCCGAGGGACCCAAAGCGGGTCCCTTGACCACGTTGACCGGGTTCTCCACGGTCAACGCCTAGTAGTGAGAAAACACTCTGAAACATCTGGCACCGTCTGTGGGAACGAGTCAGTACCTACGTCACCAACCACATCGGCATTGGCTTGTTCCATTGATCTGAAAGACCGAACTGCCGAAGCGGTGGCGGACCGCATACCTTTCAGACTCACATCTTGATTACAAGACCCCCCATCTCATTAGGGTTTGGACCCCCCGCCCAAAATCCCATGAGATGAACTTCTACAAAACGATCATTCTGTCCAAAGTTGGGGTTCCCAAGAAATCAAAAGCATCGGAGGAGAAGACGACATCTCATCACCCTCCATCACGCCATCTCATCTCCTTCCGCCGACGGACCCCCAGGCGGTTATCCGAGGCACGTCCGTTTTCGACCGCACCGGATCCGGGTCCTTCGGCGGATCCGATTCCCCTCTTGAGGAGGATCGCCGGCGACGCGGCGCGCCCTGCCTAGGGTCTCCCCGGAGCTGATCGACGGCGGTTCCCCTTGCCGATCCCAGAAGATCACCCTCCATATCGCAGTACCTTTCAAGGAGGCGCATGAGAGGGTCGACGTGGCCTTCGAACCCAGGCCGATGCCTCGCCCAGGCGGTGTCGTTGGCGTCAGACCTGAGAAACCCCGACTTGATGGCAATCTCCAAAATCACCCCCGCCATCAAGAAGCAGACCTCGTCAGAGGCGGATGCGGATCTTGCGGCTGGCCTGAAGCTGATGCCACCACCGCCGAGGCTCAGATCTGACGAGATCCACTTGAAAAAGCCAAGGTCTGATGAGATCCGCTTGGCGAGCTGGTGTTCGAGGACCCCTGGTTCCGATCGACGATTCGACTCCAGCTGCTTGGCTTAGGATCGATCCGAACCTCCTACCCGTCTTCTAGGCATCATCGGGCTCAATCCGAGCCTCCGACCCGATCCTATTCGGAGCATGGTCCCTCGGATGGACCGGGAATTCGAATCCCAGCGAGCTCTACGAACACCGGCGTTGTGAAGAAGGAGATTTGTTGGTTGAGCCCCGCAAAGACACAAGACGAGCTCCTTGAAGAGGCATGCGTGGTCCTAAGAGCTATGTCCTATCAACCACTCGGTCGACCAGCTTCGCAAAGACACATGATCAGTCATTGGAGGCCTCGGCTTGAGCGGCGACACCACGGATCTCGTCCCGACGAGCCAAAATCTTCTTGCAGCGGATCTGGTACCACGGATCGTGTGTACAGGGCCCTCGACGTCGCCGTGACGTGTCCGACCCGGCGATGCTCACGACCACGCACTGCTCGAGATCCATGTCGAGGAGGGGAGCTTCGTCTGCCCTAAGACTGGTTACAACTTTTCGATCAATGAGGATATCCTTTGCATCAATCTCCTCCGATCGACTCTCCCCCAAGATCAGATCAGACCGGAGCTCGCCTGGGTCGGATCTCGTCCAGTCGCTGATCTTCCAGCCTGCAAGAGCTCGACGAAGCCGGCCTAGGTCGGATCTCCCCCGATCGACCCCCCTCCGGCCGGAGAAATCTACTCCGACCCTTCATCTGGCCTGAACGGGCTCGACCCGTAGAACCCGTGTTTTATCCAACGAGACTCCTCCACCGATGAAGCTCGATCTCTCGAGTTCCCCCTCGATCCAACGAGGCACCTCTAGCTCGTGCAAGCATCAACCCGAGATCCTCAGGTTCAATCAATCGCCAACATTTGAAGCTCCTCTCACGGGTACGACTTTGCTTCTTGAATCTTTGAATTATAAAGGAACATATATTTTTGTTTGATCTCTGCACTGGGATTTCTTGTCAAATTGGTGCTTGATGTACAATTGATCGATTCTCATATGCTGATCTATTTGCATGTGTCACGCAATGCACTCCATTACCTTTGGCGTGATGTGAATGACGTCTGCCGAGCTCCCTTGCTTGAAGGTGGGCTGCCCCTCGAAGATAATTAGCAGCAGCAAGCCAACGAGCTCCCAGGCCGCTATCGCTAGCTGCCGCGTCGGGCAGCGGATCCTCCATCTGAGCTTCAAGAACTCTTCTTGCTGGAACATGGGGCATCCGAGTTCGAGTCTTCGACCAAATATGTGGTAATTCATCTTTCAGCTCACTGTCACGCCAAGCCCCGAACTTCACGAGTCTATCATTCCAATCAAGTATGGGGGGGCGTCCGAGTTCGACCGACCCTCGCCCCCCAGCGTCCGGGCTTCAGATTGGTGCGGGAGTTAACCCCGACTTGCGGCCAACAGCGACATCGAACGGCCAATCTGGCCTCCGGTGCCACCCAGTGTTTTGGCGTGATTTAAAGCCAAGTTGGAGGCCGCCCAGGGCGGAGAATGGGCCAAGCTAACGCTAGAGAGACCGGATCAGTTGACCTCTCCCCCGACAACCCCATCCTTGGCGTCCTCCTACCGCTTCTCCCGCCGCAAGTCCCTCGCACCCAACGGCGATCTGACAGCATCGGCGAGGATGGCCACGGTAGCCGCCTCCGATCCCTCACCTCGCAACAATCCGACGGTGGCAGCGAAGACTTCCCATGCCGATGGATCCATCACGTCCGAGCTTGATTCCTAGCTCGACCGGCCACACCCACCATCGTCAAGGATTCACGATGAAAAGCGAACGAGGCCACCAAGTCTACATCAACTTGAGATCGGGGCACCCAGACTCCGATCGACAGGGATCGGCATCCTCTATTGTGTCAACCTTAGACGTCTTCTCGATTGCTTTCAGGCAGATCGAAGCACGATCACTTCAAAGTGACGGAGGTTGAACCAGTCGAAGTCTCCTCAATGCCATCTCGACACCTCAGTGTTAAGGTCAATGCAGATGATCAGGACCTCCGAGCACTCCCCAGCAGATCGGTCAAAGGGCTGGGGGCAACCCCCCAGTAGGCCGAGCACTCCTTCGTCGGCCGTAAGCCGAGGGGTAACTCCCCTCGCCACCGAACGAATCTCCTTCGTCGGCCGTAAGCCGAGGGGCAACTCCCCTCGCCACCGAACGGATCTCCTTCGTCGGCCGTAAGCCGAGGGGCAACTCCCCTCGCCACCGAACGGATCTCCTTCGTCGGCCGTAAGTCATGGGGCAACTCCCCTCGCCACCGAACAAATCTCCTTCGTCGGCCGTAAGCTGAGGGGCAACTCCCCTCGCCACCGAACGAATCTCCTTCTTCGGCCTTAAGCCGAGGGGCAACTCCCCTCGCCACCAAACGGATCTCCTTCGTCGGCCGTAAGCCGAGGGGCAACTCCCCTCGCCACCAAACGGATCTCCTTCGTCGGCCGTAAGTCGTGGGGCAACTCCCCTCGCCACCGAACGAATCTCCTTCGTCGGCCGTAAGTCGAGGGGCAACTCCCCTCGCCACCGAACGAATCTCCTTCGTCGGCAGTAAGTCGATGGGTGACTCCCCCACGACCGAACGAATCTCGGGCTGACGATCTATCGTCCCTGGCCAAACTCCGCAAGACGGACCAAAGTTTTGCAGAGAGTACAACTTCTTCCACATTATACTACATCTCCCGACCTCCACCTCAACAATGGTAGAGCTCAGAAGATGGGGGCATGTTAACGGGACTAGTTTGGCCGGGCCCGGAAGAGCCAAGTCAACTACGACTGGTCAACCTGACTACTACGACCTTGGGGCCTCGGCCCAAGGATCTCACGGGCGGGCCGCGCTTCTCCACACATGACGAAGGCCCACTTCCACAGTGGAGGAACTCGGAGCCCAAGTCAAGGAAACATTCGCCAAATATGGCAACCGTCCAAGGCCATCACTCTCTAGCCATCATGGCTCGGCTTAATGGCTCAGCTTAATGGCCCGACTTAAATGGCCTTCACTCTATAGCCATCATGGCTTGGCTTAATGGCTCAGCTTAATGGCCCGACTTAAATGGCCATCACTCACCAGCCATCAAGGCCCGCCAAATATGGCAACCGCCCGAGTCCATCACTCCAGCCATCATGGCCACCTTCAGGACATTCATCTCCTCATCAAGATGGGCACAATTAGTGGAGGTCAAAACTTCCCACATTTGCACGTCCCCATGAATGATGGCCATGATGTCACGTTATGGCACATGATCAGGACGAGTCACCTATATGAGGGGAGGGTGGGCATCATCCAAAAGGAGGGCATCTGAGGTAACAAAACCTAAGGTACTCCATACAAGACCTCGTTCCCCCAATTCATCTCCTTCCTCCCCCGCTCGCGCCGAGAGACGCCGTCACGATCTCCTCACGAGTCGGACCGTCTCCACCGGGCCTCCTTTCTCAGATCTCTATCTGACTTAGGCATCGGAGGGGATTTGGCCGGAACCAAGGTCCGGCCCCCTGACGAGCGTTCTCGTCTACGCAGGTGAACAACAGACCAACGGGCCGAGGCTACCCCTCGCCCCTCTCCGACCACTCGATCAACCGGACGGTGAGGCTTCCCCTCACCCTCAGCCTTCCTTGGCCGAGCACGCCCTACCGAGGCCGAGCACGCCCTACCGAGGCCGAGCGTCCTAATCGGGTCTGAGACTCACCCTCGCCACCAGACGACCGTGCATCTACCCGGGCGACTGAGGCTACCCCTCGTCCCCCTCCCAGCCGAGGCCGAGCGCGTCTGTCCGAGGCCGAGCGTCTCAACCAGGGCCGAGGCTTCCCCTCGCCCCTTCTGCACCGATTCGAAGCCCTCGAGGGACCCAAAGCGGGTCCCTTGACCACGTTGACCGGGTTCTCCACGGTCAACGCCTAGTAGTGAGAAAACACTATGAAACAATGGCTAACCTAAAGGGTTGTCTTGTGTTATCAAATAAGGGACAAGATTAACAAGCCATTAAAATAAAGCTACACTAATTTTATCAACATAAAATGAAAGTGTATATCTATTTAACAATTAAATGAACTAAGTTTATCGCATAAACAATTTTTAGACTTTTAAAATCAGTTTTAAAAAATATCTTATAAATTTAAAACATTACTTTTAAAAATTTTCCATGTTCAAAAATTTATCATATACAATTTTTAAACATCTAAAACATTTTAAAATTATCGCATAAATTTAAACCCTGAAAATCAATTTTAAAATTTATCACATAAATTTAAAAACACCATTTTAAAATTTCCATGCTTAAAAAATTTATCATATAAAAAATTTTTAGGCATCCAAAATAAATTTAAACTTTTAAAGATTTAAAATTAGTTTTAAAATTATCACATAAATTTTAAAATGTCATTTTAAAAAATTTTCATGTTCAAAAATATCAAAAAGAATTTTTGAACATCTAAAACATTTTTTAAATTTTATCTCATAACTTTAAAAACATTTGAAAAGCATTTAAAAGCATTAACAAGTTTAATGAAATCGCAGTACCTAGATCGACTACGCAAACCTAGGCTCTGATACCACTGTTGGGTAATTGGCGGTCCCTTAGGGCACAAAAACTCTAGTCCCGTCCTAAGTCGGACGGAACATAGACACAAAAATCATTTGCAGCGGAAGAAAAACTAGTTAATCTAAATTAACAAGCAGTTAAAACAATTTTAACTTAGCCATAAGGTCCAAGACCCTATGCCAAGATCTATGCCGACTTGGGAAGGATCTGACCATCCCAAGAAGGATCTAGCCTACTGCGATTAAACTAAACTAATGCTAATAAAATACTTTAACCACATACCCGGAATCTCAGCCCTGGAGCAGGCGAGATGTTCCGTGCCGTCTTCCGAGCTGCTCCCGTCCCACGTCGATCCGCTCCTTGAACCGATCCCCGAACCGCTCCGCATCCCGAGGCGATCAATCCTCATGCCACCGAGCCAACCACGCGCCGAAGAAAGTTTCACGCGAGTGAAACCTCCGCCTAGATTTCGGCTCCAGAATCCGAACTCCTTCGTGGCTTTGCTAGAGCCCTCAGGAGTAAGGCAGAAATTTAGGAAGATGAGAAATATTAATTTTAAGCCTAGATCCGAGCGTGCTCCAACATTTACGAGAGCCGCTCAGATCTAGAGCTTGGGACGAGTTTTGAGAAATGGAGGGAGACCCCTATTTATATAGGCGGCGGACTCTCCCCTTTTCTCAAAATCCGATGTGGGACTAATTATTTGGGTTAGTTAAAATCAAGTTAGTTAGCACTTCACAAAGTGCAAACTTCCGTGAATTTTAACTCACTCACCGTTGAGCTTCAAGATTGATACAACCTATCAATACGACAAGCATTCAACGGTGAACGCATAGGAAAAAACCGTTCGTCAATCGGAGTTCGTTTGACCCTCCAATTGAGTGTTCAAACATCAGCCCAAACACACCCAAAACACAAAACTGCAGCCGTCAAGGAATTCTGCCTAGGGTTCGCAACCCTAGGCGTATGGGGCCCACCAGTGGGCCCCTCTGACTTGACTTGCGCGCGCAGCCCGAGCCAGGCGCGTGCAGCGCACGCGCCCAGCTGGCGCTTGCGCCCGCGCCTGGCCGGCGCCCGCGTCAGCGGGTGGGCCTGCTGACGCGGGCGTCAGCCTGCGTCAGCAGGCTGACATACGCGTCAGCGGGCCCCCCTTTTTCTTGGGCCTGGGTTTATTTAATCAGCCCTTTTGGGCTGATGGGCTTTGGGGTTTACATTGTTTTGGCCATAACTTTTATGTTTGGCATCCGATTTGGACGCCATTTGAACCTGGGTCTAGACCGGAATATTTCCGTCTTACCCGTGAACTTTTCCTTGCGTTTATTTTATTAAATATTGTATTAAATTGTCCTTATCTAGGCTTTATCTAGGCTTAAATTACCATATTGCATCAAATGCAATTATTCCATCCCTTGCATCAAAAATGCAATTATTCTCCCTAACTAATTTCTACCTATTACTAGACGAAGAATTGCACTCTGTGTGAGAACCTACAGCCTGACCCTTACAACAGGTTGGGCTCGAAGCCCTATACGGCAGTGACCACTAGCAGTGGTTGCCGTCCCTGCTTCAGGAATCATCATTATGTGGTTAACTCATTGACATGAGTATTATCGGGACCACCCTGACTATTTCAGTGATGAATTCCGTAGTTATAGTCTTTTCGTCTTAACTATGTCGTGTAGATCAAGTCTAGTGTACGGTCAAAACTGTCAACCCCAATAACTTGACTCCGGTTAGTTTCGATCAATCTTTAGTCAATAAATGTTGGACTTCTTCCAACATACTCTGCGCAGAGTTTTTACTAAAGACCGAACTAACTCTACGACACTAACTCCCATTGACCGGGAGAGACGAATCCTCTCTTGGTCATTACTCGTCTCGTACATTTCAAGTGACACCCAATCAAAAGACCTTTCGACAGGCCTTGCCTCGAAGCTAGGTCAGTTGATCTAAGTGGCACCGTTCACGCACAGGTCCGTCAAAATGACCTCAAGTCAAAAGACCAACTTGCCTATCATCACTCAGAGTTATCACTGACAGATTGGTCAATATAACCATATGATAACTCTAGTGGATCGTTCAGTGAACTCATTCTAATGAGCACCTGTGTCTCGTCTTCGACTTCGCCAAGTCAAGCGATCATGAGATCATCGCCACCGCTAAACGGTGAAGACTAAGACATAATGGTCTATCCGATGTTTCGATATCCTTGTCTCGGAACATCTACGACCACGAACCATTTCAGACTTATGCTACAGACGGTCAACCGTTTCTCCATGATCGAGATACTCATCTCGATACCCGTTTGACCTTGCATAAAGTCTCAGGACTTTACCTAAGTTGATATCTAATGTTAACTACATTACAATATAACTTAGATAAATTATTACCAAACAGCTTACTGTTATTTCGAACAAGATGTTTGTGTTATTCACACAGGAATAAATGGCCTCGAGGGCATAATATTCCTATAAATACAGCAGCATAGATGCCCCAGACCTTAGTAGACTAAGGACAGACTATTAGGGCATTGCCTTCTAATTCACCATTTATCGTGCAAAGTTTCAGGAGCTCACCATGGCCATGTTCATGAAGTGTATGGAGTTCGTGTAGAAGTGCCTGAAGGATGTTGGGATGGACAAGAGCTCTGGTCATGATATGGTACACGAGGGAACCTATCGGAGGGAACCTATCGGATGTTCCCCTGTAAACATCCGTGGCAATTCGTGCCTACATTATCATGGACATCAGGAATGCATATCTCACTTTCAATCTCCACAATACAACTCAAACAGTGTAACAACACATGATAAACGATAATGGATGTGAAGAAGCTAGATATGGATACATGATGTTCCCTGATAATGGGACAAATAATGTGGGTTAGCATTTGGGTTAAGAAGATTAGATTGAGGTGTAACTGTGTGAGTTGATGAGGGCTCGTGGGCAGACATTTATAGCCGAATTGGTCATGTAAGACGGGGAAATGGCACGTGAGTATATAGAAGAGTGCATGTGAGACTACAGAATTTAGAACGTGTGCGTCCAGTAGAGTCATCGTAATTCTACGCAGAAGCGAGTAACTATCAGAATTGCTCAACGCGCAAAACACATGGAAAATGAAAATTGCTCAATGCGCACAATGCACAATGCATGGAAGAAAATTGTATTAGTTGATGAGTTCTAGTAGGTTGGGACTAGGGAATAAATTTAATAGACGACTTGGACTGGCCCATGGATGAAGATGAGACTGCAGTAGAGTTACTGTGTGGTTACATAGAAAACCCCGTCATGCTACAGAGGAGTTCTTGTGAATATACAAAAGACTTCTCGTGAATCTACAGCAGATTGATACAAGCCAGATGATTTCCCCAAGAATGTTTGACCATTGGAAAGCACGTTGGAAAAATTGATAGCCATGAACAAAATTGCTCAACGCCTAGAACCAACAATTATATGGTCGTTGTGCGCAATAATGATACCAACCAGATAATAATGATTAATGACTGCCTAAGTGGTGCGCATTGAGATAAACTGATAGCCACTAACAAAATTGCTCAACGTGCAAAACTGGCAAAATTATGCCCTTTGTGCTCAGTGACAATTCCGTATGGGAATACAAATTTCATCAAGGTGCAAAACCGCAAATGAAGCAAGTCATGCGCATTTAGCAATTTTTTATGCCATAACATAATTGCTCAACGCGCACAACAAGTAAAGCCAGGTGTTCGCTTTAAGCATATAAGGTATTTTATGAACAATTGTTAAACACGCACACCTAGCATAATTATGCCCGGTGTGCGTGTTAAGCTAAAGTTGCGAAGATAACAAATTTGCTCAACACACACCACAGGAATAATTTTGCACGTTTTGCTCTTTGAGCATATTTGTTAGATGCAATAATTTTTTTCTAATGCACACCACAACAGTCAATCACTCACATTCAAATTTTCATCATACTTAATGTGATTCTGAAACATGCCTACATGCAAACTTTTAGATTAAGTCTGATTCTTATTCAATCTGAAGACATTTTAGATTAAATCTGATACTTATTCAATCTAATTCAGAAAGTACATGCAAACTTTTAGATTAAATCTGATACTTATTCAATCTGAAGACACTTTAGATTAAATCTGATACATATTCAATTTGATTAAGAAACTACATGCAAACTTTTAGATTAAATCTGATACATATTCAAACTGATGACATTTTTAAAATGACATACCCATTCAAATATATTGATGTACATACTGATATAGATCCAAACTGATACATTTGCCTATGCTCTTACAAACTGATACATATGATTGTCGTCGTAGATGTTTGTAATGAAGGGATGCTTTACAGGATATATTATCGGCGTGATCTGCGTGCTTCCCCCTTCAACTTCCGCGAGTTCATCGGGTGACCATCTTCGTTGCATTTATTAAAGTCATTGCCGATTTTCTGCCATCGTAGGCTGAATATGTGTGTCGTCATAGCAGGCGTTGTTGTAACCTATAGTCAAGAATGAAGCCGGTTCAAAGACATCGAGTGGAACTCCGATTCCCCTGAGGCGATGTGCTACAACACAGGGTTTCACAACAAATAGAATGAGCTTTTCATCTTCGTCAAGATACATGTACGAGCTGCTTCAATCACCGTAAGATTTCGACTAGTTGGCTGCCACTCACGCAAGAGATCGGAAAGGATATGAGGGAGTGTTTGTGCATCAAAGAGGAGGTATAGTGAAAAGATGAAGGGTTTGATGGAGGAGATTGAGTGTAAAGAGGAGATGTAGATGGAGATGGATATGGAGTGTATAGTCGAGGAGTGGAAGGTGAAATGCTCACATCTGGAAGCCCTTACTCGGGCATGCTTGATTAGAAATGGACGATAGCCCTTCGTTGTGTTTATTACCGTCATTGCGTAAGTTTTCACCATTACCCATTTATCTTTACGTGAAAAGACTACTGGATGAATTCTATTGTCATGTTCTATGTCAAGCATGCACAAACAAAAGAAGACCTTATTGTTTCCATACAGAGTTTGTGTGGGCAAATAAAGAAGAAGATGAGAGAAGAAAGTAGAGTAAGTTGTGAGAAGACGAGGGCTCGTTGTCAGCCAATTATAGCAGAATTGGACCAATCAAAATGAAGAGTATAATAACTCTGTGGTCCTACAGTAATGCAATGGATCTCCGGAATCAAAATTTATTTACTCAACGCGTAAAACACGTAATACCAACGTGAAAAACGCGTAATCCCAAGTATTTTAGCCTCTCGTGAAAAATAGGTTAATTACTCTCCACGCAAAACAAGGAAAATCAACATTTTTTCGCCTTGATCAACATTGATGCTAATAGGAAAATTACTCCCAGAAAAAATACTCCCCGCTCACCTTTTTGAATACCGCGCACAACACGCTATTGTTTAGCACCGCGGTGAGTAAATTTTTCTCGTAACCTAGTTTTTATTCGACGCGCACCACGATCTAAATCTGGAGAAATTTTACATTTGGTGTATAACCATAATCCACGTAGAGTATAATTTAATCCATGTGGATTAAAATTTTACTTGTCGTTGTGCGCGTGGTGTAATTTAACCACTGCAATAGTATTTACACGACGCGCACAACGGGGTATAATTTTACCCATTGTGCGCGCGAATGAATATTGCTCCTTACCAATGTATTTTAACCCACGTGCAAAACAGGGTGTGCGCTCTACGTAATAATACTCCCCACTCACCTTTTTTAATACCGCACACAATGCGTTATTGTTTAGCACATTGTGCATGGTTAGTAAATGTTTCTCGTAGCCTAGTTTTTATTCGATGCGCACCACATTCTAAATCTGGAGAAATTTTACAATTGGATTATAATCTTAATCTATGTGGAGTAAAATCTAATCCATGTGGATTAAAAATTTACACGTCGTTGTGCGCGTGGTGTAATTTAACCACTGTAACTGTTTTTACACGATGCGCACAACGGGTTATAAGTTTACCCGTTGTGCGTGCGGATGAATATTTCTTCTTACCAATGTCTTTTAACCCACGCACACAACATGGTGTGCGCTCTGCGTAATTATACTCCCCACTCACCTTTTTGAATACCGTGCACAATGCGCTATTGTTTAGCACGTTGTGCACGGAGAGTAAATTTTTCTCGTAGCCTAGTTTATATTCGACGTGCACCGTGTTCTAAATCTGGAGAAATTTTACATTTGGAGTATAATCTTAATCAACGTGGAGTAAAACTTAATCCACGTGGATTAAAATTTTATATGTCGTTGTGCGCGTGGTGTAATTTAACCTATGTAACTGTTTTTACACGACGCACACAACGCGGTATAATTTTACCCGCTGTGCATGCGGATGAATATTTCTTCTTACCAATGTCTTTTAACCTACGCGTACAACGAGGTGTGCGCTCTGGTAACAATGCTCCCCGTTCACCTTTTTTAGTACCACGCACAACGTGCTAATGTCTAGCACGTTGTGCACGGTGAGCAAATTTTTCTCGTAGCCTAGTTTTTATTCGACGCATACCGCATTCTAAATCTAGAGAAATTTTACATTTGGTGTATAACCATAATCCACGTGGAGTAAAATTTAATCCACGTGGATTAAAATTTTACATGTCGTTGTGCGCGTGGTGTAATTTAACCTCTGCAACTGTTTTTTTTCTGACGCGCACACCGAGGTATAATTTTACCCATTGTGTGCATGGATTAATATTGCTTCTTACCAATGTCTTTTAACCCATACACACAACAGGGTGTGCCCTCTACGAAATAATACACCCCACTCACCTTTTTGAATACCGCGCACAATGCGCTATTGGTTAGCACGGTATGCGTGGTGAGTAAATTTTTCTCGTAGCCTAGTTTTTATTCGACACGCACCACGATCTAAATTTGGAGAAATTTTATATTTGGCGTATAATCTTAATCCACGTAGAGTAAAATTTAATCCACGTGGATTAAAATTTTACATGCCGTTATGCGCGTGGTGTAATTTAACCACTGCAACTGTTTTAACACGATGCGCACAATGGGGTATAATTTTACCCGTTGGGCACACGGATGAATATTTCTTCTTACCAATGTATTCTAACCCATGCGCACAATGGGGTGTGCGCTCTATGTAATATTACTTCCCACTCACCTTTTTTAATACAGTGCACAACACACTATTATTTAGCACGTTGTGCGCGGTAAGTAAATTTTTCTCGTAGCCTAGTTTTTATTTGACACCCACCACGTTCTTAATCTAGAGAAATTTTACATTTGTCGTATAATCTTAATCCATGTGGAGTAAAATTTAATCCACGTGGATTAAAAATTTACAGGCCGTTGTGCGCGTGGTGTAATTTAACCGTTGCAACTGTTTTTACATGACACGTATAACAGGATATAATGTAACCCATTGTGCGTGCGGATTAATATTTCTTCTGACCAATGTCTTTTAGCCCATGCACCCAATGGGGTGTGCGCTCTGTGTAATAATACTCCCCACTCACCTTTTTGAATACCGCGCACAACGCGCTATTGTTTAGCACATTGTTCACGGTGAGTAAATTTTTCTCGTAGCCTAGTTTTTATTCAACGCGCACCATGATCTAAATCTGGGGAAATTTTACATTTGGCATATAATCTTAATCCACGTGGAGTAAAATTTAATCCACGTGGATTAAAAATTTACACGCCATTGTGTGCGTGGTGTAATTTAACCACTGCAACTGTTTTTACATCACACGTACAACTGGGTATAATTTTACCCGTTGTGCACACAGATGAATATTGCTTCTTACAAATGTCTTTTAACCCATGCACATAACGGGGTGTGTGCTCTGCATAACAATACTCCCCACTCACCATTTTTAATACCGTGCATAACACGCTATTGTTTAGCACGTTGTGCGTGGTGAGTAAATTTTCTAGTACCAAGTTTTTATTCGACACACACCGTGTTCTAAATCTGGTGAAATTTTATATTTGGATTAAAATTTTACATGACGTTATGCGCATGGTGTAATTTAACCACTGCAACTGTTTTTACATGACGTGCACAACAGGGTATAATTTTACCCATTATACACGCGTATTAATAATTCTTCTTACCAATATCTTCGAACCCTCGTACACAATGGGGTGTGCGCTCTACGTAATAATACTCCCCACTCACCTTTTTTAATACCGCGCACACCGCGCTATTATTTAGCACATTGTGCGCGATGAGTAAATTTTTCTTGTAGCCTAGTTTTCATTCGACGTGCACCACGATCTAAATCTAGAGAAATTTTACATTTGGCGTATAATATTAATCCATGTGGAGTAAACTTTAATCCACGTGGATTATAATTTTACATGTCGTTGTGCGCGTGGTGTACTTTAACCACTGCAACTGTTTTTACACGACGTGCACAACGGGGTATAATTTTACCCGTTGGGCACGCGGATGACTATTGCTTCTTACGAATGTATTTTAACCCATGCGCACAACGGGGTGTGCGCCCTGCGTAATAATACTAAACACTCACCTTTTTTAATTCCGCGCACAACACGCTATTATTTAGCACGTTGTGCGCGGTGAGTAATTTTTTCTCGTACCCTAGTTTTTATTCGACACGCACCACGTTTTAAATCTGGAGAAATTTTACATTTGTCATTTATTCTTAATCCACGTGGAGTAAAATTTAATCCACATGGACTAAAGAATTACAGGCTGTTGTGCGTGTGGTGTAATTTAACCACTGTAACTGTTTTTACACGACGCGCACAACGGGTTATAATTTAACCGGTTGTGCGTGCAGATTAATATTACTTTTTACTAATGTCTTTTAACCCATGCTCCCAACGAGGTGTGCGCTCTACGTAATAATACTCCACACTCACCTTTTTGAATACCGCGCACAACATACTATAGTTTAGCACGTTGTTCGCGGTGAGTAATTTTTCTCGTAGCCTAATTTTTATTCGACACGCACAACGATCTAAATCTGGGGAAATTTTACATTTGGTGTATAATCTTAATCCACGTGGAGTAAAATTTAATCAACGTGGATTAAAAATTTACACGCTATTGTGCGCATGGTGTAATTTAACCACTGCAACTGTTTTTACACCACACGCACAACGGGGTATAATTTTACCTGTTGTGCACGCGAATAAATATTGCTTCTTACTAATGTCTTTTAACCCATGCACACAATGGGGTGTGCACTTTGCGTAATAATTCTCCACACTCGCCTTTTTTCGCATAACACGCAATTGTTTAGCATGTTGTGCGCGGTGAGTAAATTTTTCTCGTAACTAGTTTTTATTCGACGCTCACCACATTCTAAATCTAGAGAAATTTTACATTTGGCGGATAATCTTAATCAACGTGGAGTAAAATTTAATCCACGTGGATTAAAATTTTATATGCCGTTGTGCGCGTGGTGTAATTTAACCACTTTAACTGTTTTTACACGACGCGTAAAACGGGATATAATTTTACCCATTGTGCACGCGGATTAATATCTCCTCTTACCAATATCTTTGAACCCACGTGCACAATGGGGTGTGCGCTCTGCGTTATAACACTCCCCACTCACCTTTTTTAATACCGCGCACACCGCGCTATTATTTAGCACGTTGTGCGCAGTGAGTAAATTTTTCTCATAGCCTAGTTTTTATTCGACACGCACCACAATCTAAATCTGGAGAAAGTTTACATTTGGCGTATAATCTTAATCCATGTGGAGTTAAATTTAATCCACGTGGATTAAAATTTTACATGCCTTTGTGCGTGTGGTGTAATTTAACCACTGCAACTGTTTTTACACGACGCGCACAACGGGATATAATTTTACCCGTTCTGCACGCGGATGAATATTGCTTATTACCAATGGCTTTTAAACCAAGTGCACAACGGGGTGTGCACTCTGCGTAATAATAATCCTCACTCACCTTTTTCAATACCACGCACAACGCGATATTATTTAGCACGTTGTGCGCGGTAAGTAAATTTTTCTTGTAGCCTAGTTTTTATTCGACGCACACCATGTTTTAAATCTGGAGAAATTTTACATTTGACACATAATATTTATCCACGTAGAGTAAAATTTAATCCACGTGGATTAGAAATTTACATGTCGTTGTGCGCGTGGTGTAATTAACCACTGAAATTGTTTTTACACAACGTGCACAAAGGGGTATAATTTTACCTGTTGTGCGTGCGGATTAATATTGCTTCTTACCATTGTCTTTTAACCCATGTGCCCAACGGGGTGTGCGATCTACGTAATAATACTCCCCACTCACCTTTTTGAATACCACGCACAACGCGCTATTGTTTAGCACATTGTGTTCGATTAGTAAATTTTTCTCGTAGCCTTGTTTTTATTCGAAGCACGCCACGATCTAAATCTGGGGAAATTTTACATTTGGCTTATAATATTAATCCACGTGGAGTAAAATTTAATCCACGTGGATTAAAATTTTACATGCCGTTGTGTGCGTGGTGTAATTTAACCACTGCAACTGTTTTTACACGATGCGCACACCGGGGTATAATTTTAACCGTTGTGTCCGCAGATGAATATTGCTTCTTACCAATGTCTTTTAATCCACGTGCACAGTGGGGTGTGTGCTCTGCGTAATAATGCTTTCCACTCACCTTTTTTAATACTGCGCACAATGCGCTATTGTTTAACACGTTGTGCACGGTGAGTAAGTTTTTCTCGTAGCCTAGTTTTTATTCGCCGTGCACTACGTTCTAAATCTGGAGATATTTTACCTTTGGCACATAATCTTAATCCACGTGGAGTAAAATTTAATCCACATGGATTAAAAATTTACATGTCATTGTGCGCATGCTGTAATTTAACCACTGCAACTGTTTTTACCCGACACGCACAACGGGGTATAATTTTATCCATTGTGCACGTAGATTAATATTTCTTCTTACCAATATCTTTTAACCTACGTACACAATGGGGTGTGCGCTCTACGTAATAAAACTCCCCATTCACCTTTTTTAATACCGTGCATAACGTGTTATTGTTTAGCACGTTGTGTGCGGTGAGTAAATTTTTCTCGTAGCCTAGTTTTCATTCGACACGCACCATGATCTAAATCTGGAGAAATTTTTCTCGTAGCCTAGTAAATTTTACTCATAGCAAAGTTTTTATCCGTTGGGTGCGTGGAGTAATTGGGTCCACTGTAAATGTTTTAACCCGACGCGCACAATGGGGTATAATTTTACTAGTTGTACGCACGGATTATTATTACTTGAAACTAATGACTTAACCACGTGCACAACAGGTTGTGTGCTCTCTGTATAATAATACTCCACTCTAACCTTTATTTTTAGCGATGTGAATGTATCATTGTTATTGTATCAGATAGTTCAATGTACAGTAAAATTGTGTCGCAGAGTGTATTAGATATGTTATTGTCTGAAAAAATTGCTCAATAATCCTCAGCATTCAAACATTAATTCGTTAAGAAATCTAAACATCTAAAAGCAAGAAGAAAATCCCCTTAAGAGTAGGAACCACCGAGTTACATATCCTACTTTTTTCAGTGCAAGCGAAATGAGGCTTCCATTTATAATTCACATATTTACAAACATTTTAGCAAGCCTAATACAAATTACAAATCGAACAAGACAAGACATGACTGGACAAAATGAGTCCTTTATCTCTGCCCAAAAGAAGAGAAGGAAGGTTTCTACTTGGCAGCTTTCTCTTCAGGGGAACAAGCTGATGTTATTTGAGAACTAAATATTTGCTTGTTCCTCAGAAGGAAGCAAGCCACGATTCTTTGAGAACTAAATACTTGCTTGTACAAACATGATGCCATTTCTGAGTAGCTTCAATAGGGAACCTAGTGGATGTTCCCTGAAAATGGTCAAATTGCTGAGAAGAATAGAGATATGGATACCTAATGATCCTTGATAATGGGACACATAATGTGGCATTAATATTGGTTTAGCAGTTGGCATAAGAAGAGTAGATTGAGTTGTGAGTTGAGGTGGGCTCATGGTCGGCCATTTATAGGCGAATTAGACAGAAGAGTACATGTGACTCTATAGATGTGAGCCAGTGTGTTTACAATGGAGTTCTCGTGTATGTGGGTCAACCGATGTGAGCCCATGTATGTACAGTGGAGTCCTCGTGATTCTACTGAATAGAGCCAGTAAAACAAAATGTATCAGAATTTACTCAGCGCTCACAACGGAAAAGATTGGAAAATTACTCACCGCACAAACTGACGTCCCCTAGATTTGGCAATGTATAGTCGGAACGGGATACCAGATTTAAATATTTATAACCGCAAGCGCACGGTGTTGTAGTGTAGCTTGGGGGTCGAACACGGGGAGGCATGTGATGTGCTTGTTCTCAAACAGGAACCGGATCATCCGGTCGGTGAGCTACCCTACCGCAAGGTAGGTTGTCACGAAATGAAACTACGAAAGATGTAAGATATAAAAAGTAACCCAGGACTTTGGTTTCCACCCTATCATGTGCTCTCTCTATTACGACCAGTAGATAGGAATATGATCGGATTCTTGAGTTTAGTGGTGAGACATTGCCTCTAAACTGATACCTAGCGTCCCATGGGCCCGATATTCCGGTCGATGCCTAGGATGATACGCTAGGTCTATCCAGATTCGGACGGTGGGCATTCCCATGTCCATTAGCACCGACCGACTCTGGGAGCACTAAGCTCGCAACGATTACTCCCGACATTTCATCCTGCCGTTCCCACGCGTAAAGAATCAATGTCTACGCTAGGGGTGTGAGCTGTGGCTAGGGGGTCAAACGCCAGTTATATTTCACCTTGGCCCGATGGTCAGAGGTGGTCTTTCTTCTGCCAATGACAATAAAACGCCCAGCGTAACCATCTAAATACCTATATCCTATCGAAACCCTAATCATATGGTCGTTCTAGGGAGAACCCACGAAGGGGTTTCCACCAACGTCCCAGATTAGGAAACTACTCACAATTCATTGCAAGAGATTCAATAACACAAAATTTAGCCATTAAAATTAAGATCAAGCAATAGAGAACGAGAGCAAACAATAGTATTAAAACAATATCAAAGTGCCAATGCAATCGGAGAACTTACAAAACTAGTTAAATTCACAGCCGCCAAAATCCCTAAAAACTGCTCAAAAAATTGAGGATACGTTTCTGGGAAAAACCTAGGGCTATATATATAATAAACGTCCAATCGATCGGTTGAAGCATCAACCGATCGGTTGAGACGAGCGTTGAACCGGTCTTCAACTTCTGCGATACATCACCCGATCACTGAACAGATTGGGTGATGTCGTTGGGGTCTTGAGCTGTGAAGAAATGCTACAGGTGAACCGATCGGTTGACAAGTCAACCGATCGGTTGGAATTCAGCTCCAAAAACATAGAACACTGCGGCCAGCACCCGATCACTGAACCAATCGGGTGGGATCTGCTTCATTGCTTGCTCCTGATCGGGTCTGATACGCATGCACGAACCGATCGGTTGGAACTGTCCAACCAATAGGTTGAGGGTTGATTCTTGATATGAGTTGACTTATGGCCCTCAGGATCTCGTGCGATGCCTCCCATTGCTCCGGGGACTCATGATACTTGCTTTATATGTCTCTTACGCTGGAAATCTCCTGCAATAGCACAAAAACACAAAGAAAGTTAAAAGAAACTAAAAATCACAAAAGAATAGATATGAAACAACGGAAATCAACGAAAAATCACGGAGAAGACGTGCGTGAATATATAAAATATAACGCACGTCAAAATCCCCCAAGCTGAACCCTTCCTCATCCTCGAGGAAGACGAGTGAGAGTAGGAGCTCGGAGGGAAAAATAGAAAGGAAGAAACAGAAAAAGAAAGCAGAATCCTAGATCACCCATCAGAGCCAACGAAAATAAACTCACTACACTAAGCAAGCATGTGATGAGCATATCACTAAACCCAGGAACATGAGTCCGTACAAGTGTCATGGGTCCACGCGGTGAAGCGCAAGTGAGTGTGGTCGTGAGCTAGCAGACGGTGTAACTATCTAAATTGTGCAATAACGCTCCATATACACATACCCAAGAAATGACCCAAGTATCGATTCAATTCGAATTAGCGGCGAAATATAGCTCAAGCATGCATGAGAATAGAGTAGGAATAGAAGCATATCATGTATCGGGGACTCTACAGCTTGGAGCTAGAAGATCACCGCACGAGTGCCAAGACGATTGCTGAAAAATTCCTATGCCAAGCGTGTTCGAAAACGAAGGGGGTTGAGTAGGTGTGGAGTAGAACACTTGGTGCAAACTCTCACCTTCCCTTTACTCACGGTGGATAGGAATAATATTCACAATGAGAATTTTTTGGGTTTTGGGTATTTGTATATATTTTTTGAATTTTTGGCTATACATATTTTTTTGAATTTGTTATTTTCTCTCTCCTTTTTTGGATTTTTGGATTTTGGCAAAAATGTGTACTCTCCCAAGTGGGAGAACGGTACACGACGAGGGGATTTACACCAAGTAAAACAAAAAAGAATTCGAATTCTAAACACTTGGAAAAAGAAAAAATTTCGCGAATCAGAAAATAAGCAAAATGGGTTATCCTAGTCCTATTGATAGAGTAATATATATATATATATATATATATATATCTATATATATATATATATATATATATCTATATATATATATGGGATTATATCATACGCCATATGAGATAGGCTCTCATACGCCCTCTCACATAAAGCAGCTAAGTACAACCAAGTACAAGCCCCTGTGGGCTTGTACTTGGTTGCTTTATGTGAGAGGGCGTATGAGAGCCTATCTCATATGGCGTATGATAGCCATTTTATATATATATATATATATATATATATATATATATATATATATATATATATATATATATATATATATATATATATATATATATATATATATATATATATATATATATGAAAAGTTAGCGTGGTATTTTATTCAATATACAAATATAATGTACAACAATAGCCCAACTACAAATGCGGTTTTTAGAGGGAGGGGATAGGGCACAAGCGACGTCACCCTCCACTATAAATCCCACATCATAGATGAAGCTATCCAAGAAAGAATACAGATGATCAAAGTGAAACTCAACCAATATCCCTGAATTCCCAGTTGTCAAAAGCTGTGATTTCCTCGCTAGTGGAGGGTTCCTGGTCATGCAAAATAACCCTAACATCTGCGGTAATCTCCTCAAATACGGTAGTCTTGCTTCTCTTCTCATCATCAAAAATGCGACGGTTCCTCTCTCTCCAGATATGATAAACAGAGGCAGCAAGAACACTTTTAGCCAGCTTATCCATAGCACTCTTCCTAACAAATTTGGTAAGATATAGGCTCCCAATGTCATGCAATCCAGGGTTGGTGGCATTAGAGACCCCAAGCTTCAGCTGAGATCTACTCAAAATGTACTTCGAGAAATTGCACTCAAAAAACAGGTGATCAGTGGTTTCCTCAATGTTGTCGTCACATAAGACGCGTACGGAGGTTCCATTTGCTTAGCATTTCCCTAGTAAGCAATTTACCCTGAAATGCTCGAAGAAGAGTTAAAGACATTTTAGGCAAATGGTTAGTATACCAAATAAGTTTGTGATAAGGGAAGTAGTTGCATCGACGTCGGATACCATCCCATGCCTGCCTGAAGCTAAACATGTCGCCTGGAAGCCAAGACCAATCATCAGGGCCCGGCCGAAGTTGAACCTGCTGTAACAAAGCCTGCACGGGGTCAAGGGCCGGTTCTGCACTCCAGGAGCCGTTCCTCCAGTAGTCTCGCACGCATCTCAGTTCAGCTCCTGGGGGAACAAGCATAGGTTGCGGAGTGGGCCATCCGCAAGCCAAGGGTCCTGCCAAAATAGAGTTCCACGGCCATCTCGCACCTGTCTGTGGATAAGTTTATGGGAGATAGGCCGGCATTTCAACATTCTTTTCCAAGTGCCTGATTGAGAAACATGCTCTTTAGCCGCAAAGAACCCTGTATCATCCCCGTATCTCATCCTCATAAGCTTGGCCCAGATGCTATTAGATGTGAGGTACCTCCAAGTGAATTTCAATCCAGCCGCCTCATTTAATTCTTCCAGCAATCTGATCCCAACTCCTCCTTCATTCTTTGGTTTGCAAATGTCCTCCCAAGCCCAGACTCTGGATGTTCCCAGGATGAATCACCTACACATAGATGGGATGGACCGCAAGATACTGAAAGGAATACAGAATGCGTGCATCCAAAATGCAACAATCCCGTAAATAACCGTCCTCACCAATTCAATACGGCCCGCAATAGACAACAAAGAAGAACTCCAGCCCAACATCCTCTTCTTGCACTTATCTACCAACCTGCCAAAGTTAGTAGATTTAGGATATTTAGATGAGAGTGGCAATCCAAGGTAGGTAGAGATTGTAGTAGCCAATTTGATTCCCAACATATCTGATAAAATATTTTTGTTTTTTACCCCTTTGCTGAACAAGCCTGCACTTTTATCCCAATTAACCTGTAAACCAGTGTAGGTATAGAAATCCTCCAACATATTTTTAATACCCAGAAAAGAAGACTTGTTTGCCCGGCAAAACACCAGGAGATCGTCAGCAAACAAAAGGTGAGATATGGCTCCAGTGCGCCGCCTAGGTTGAATCCTTCCCATATTAATGGCCTTATTAATTAAGATGGAAAAAGCCTCCATAGTGATGACAAATAAATATGGGGAAACAGGGTCACCTTGGCGAATTTCTCTATTTCCTTTGAAATAACCGTGGGGTGACCCATTAATCATGACAGAGAAAGTAGTCGTAGAAATGCATTCCTTGATCCAACCTACAAATTGTTCGAGAAATCCCAGTTGCCTCAGGAAGTAAATAACGAAATCCCTATTCACACTGTCAAAAGCTTTTCTCAAATCCAGCTTAAGGCAGGCGCACCCTCCCATGGGGTTGCTAAAGTCTCTAATCTGCTCGTGGGCGAGAAGGGAGCAATCTGTAAGAAGTCTTCCTTTAAGAAAAGCAGCTTGGTTAGGGGAGATAAGCTCATGAATCACCCTCTTAATCCTGTTGCAAATAATTTTACTGATGATTTTGTATAGAACATTGCAACAGGATATAGGCCTATAATCTCCAAAGGATGAAGCATTGTCATTTTTTGGGACCAGGGTAAGGTAAGTATGATTTATAATTCTGAGGAGGGAACCCGATCTAAAAAAATATTTTATGGCAGAAGTTACCTCATCCCCAATTCTTGCCCAATAGTGCTGAAAGAAGAAGCCGTTGAACCCATATGCACCAGGGGACTTATCAGCACCAATCTGAAACACATCAGCTTTAATTTCTTCATCAGAGACTCTCCTGTTCAACCAAACCCCAGATCCATCGGTTAGAATGCGCTTCGGGACAAGTTTAGGGAAGGAGGTCTTGTAGTGATTCTGATTATAAAGGTCTTCGTAGTAGGAGGGGGCATTTCTAATCAGATAATCATAGACTAACTTTCTACTCCCATTCTTATCAACCAGGTGACTAAGATTGTTTTGCCCATACTTAGTCTTCATAGCAGTGTAGAAAAACTTGGTATTCTTGTCACCAAGATTAAGCCAGTCCTGCCTGCTTTTTTGACAGATCATGTCCTCCTCTAGATTCATAGCAATAACCAAATCATGTAAAAGCTGCTTTTCTTTGTGCTGTAGAACTTCAGAACAATGAAGGTCGGAGTCCTTTCTAATGTCTTCAAGTTCTTTCTTAATCTTTTTCACCATATTTGAAGCCTGATGCTCTCCTACCCAGACCCGAAGCGCTGGCTTTAATTTTTTTTAATTTTTGCGACAATTTGAACATTGTCGTACCCTTGCCTTGGTCGGACCAATTAGAATCAAAAACCTCCTTGTAACCTGGGCAGTGAGTCCAATAGTTAAAAAACTTAAAAGGCTTAGGGCAAGAAGTAACCTGGTTATGGAGATTCACCACCATGGGGGAGTGATCACTGGATAAAGGATCCAGATAGTCAGTGAAACACTCTGGAAGTAAATGAATCCAGGGAGAGTTGCAGAAGACCCGGTCAAGCTGAGCAGCTATCCTCTCCTTACCAATTCAATTATTACACCAGCTCAATTTATTTCCCGTGGATTTCAACTCCTGCAGCGAACACCTTGAGATGCACTCACTGAAATCCTGGACCATGACCTCCTCAAGTTTACGGCCGCCAACTTTATCCTTAGTGTAAAGAACACAATTGAAGTCCCCCCCAACCAGCCATGCCGAACTACCAATCAAGGATATGTCACCCTCAATGCTTTCCCACAGATCTTTCCTCTCTAACATTGTGTTACGGGCATACACACCAGTGATAACACACTTGAACCCACCCACATTTGTACATGAAACAGAAGTGTGCTGATCTGAGCTTAATATTAAAGTAGTCTTCCAAATTGTAGGGTTAAACCCCATTATGATCCGCCTGCCAGAAGCACAAGCAGAGTTATCGTAGGATACCCACCCTATTGGGATCCCAGATTTATTGCAATTAGATGGAGACTTGAGTTTAGTCTCAAGTAGAATAATAGAAGACGGATTATTAATGCTAATCCTATTGCTCAGGTCTTTCTGCCTAACCTGATTATTAAGGCCCCTTGTGTTCCAAATTAAGATAGACATTAATCAATATTGGGAGGTTGACTACGTATGCAGCAGCCATTCAAATTCGCCTGAGACCTAGTGCTTCTCCTGACGGTACCAGAAGCCGTAGGGACTAACTTCTTCTTCCCCGCTTTGATGTCAGCTCTGCGTCTTAGTTGCTCCTCCATCTCCACATCCCATTCCAGGTTGTCTATGGTGATAGTCTCAGGAAGTCTGTCTATCTCATCATCACCTTGATAGGTCGCAGGAGCAGGGAGAGCAGTAGTTTGAATCTCCACATGGTGAACAACCGGCAATGGCTCCATACCCCCCGCTACAGAGCACTCCGGGTGATTGGGCTCACGACAACCAGGACTTTTTGGGTTTAAGCCATTCTCATCTACTGTAATTGGCCCATCAATAACATCAGTATCTCCTTCCCCCTCAAGGACTTCAAGGCCTATAAAATCATCTCCAGTTGATGCAATATTCCCAACATAAGGACTCTCATGTGGGGGAACATTCACTGTATTTGGATTTATGCTCAAACTGGTACTCTCCAAGATAGTCTCCTTCGCAGTGACTTCGAGGGGATTATCTCCTTCGCCTACAATATGATCACCTTCGTTAACAACCAGTGATGGTGGATTATCTCCTTGCGCCAAAGCAGCAACATTAGAGTCCTGGCCTAACACAGCAGCATCAGCTTGGATTGAAGGGAGCTTGGGCTTAGAGGGGCACTGCATATCTGTGTGGCCAAAGCAGACGCATCGACTGCAGCTTGGGGGATCGCCCTCAAACTTGGTGTTGATAGTAACAGTAGAGCCATCATCCATCACCACATCAAAACAAGAAACTAGAGGGGCAGACGCATCCACTTCTATCAGGCATCGGGCGTAGGAGATTCTTTCTAAGTAAGTAGTTGCTCTGTCCAGACAAATGGGTGTACCTAGAACAGAAGATATAATATTGAGGCCCTCCAAGTTCCACAGGAAGAGTGGGACACCATGTAGCTGAACCCAAACCGGTATAGAGGATAGAATATCTCTGTCGTGCTTCATATCCAGGCTCCATCTCTTGAGCACTACAAACCGTCCGTCAAACAACCAAGGCCCACCCGTCAAAATCCTGTTGCATTCCTCCTGAGATTCAAATCTGAAGTAAAAGAAACCTTTCTCCTTACTGTAAATCTGAACCCTCTTCTTAGGCTTCCATAATCTGTCGACACACGACACCATTTGGCCATAGTAGGGAATATCTCCTAGAACATAACCCACGACCGTATTCTTCCAATTTTCCGCACACCGTTGAACAAGTTCACCTGGGAATTTGGCAAATACAGTACCATCCTCACGTATTTCAGGTGGGACGTGTGACATTCCCAACGCCGATCCATAAGTTCGGCGGTTAGCGCATACATCCAGCCAGGACACTTTGGTGCCTGAGGTAGTAACATTGAAATGAGCTGTGGGCCTCACAGGCAATTTATCAAACAGGTTATGCCCAATATTAGCCATTGCAGTCTTCATAGGCGATGGTTGCCTAAATTTTCTACGAAATGCTACACCATAGCCTGGTTGCCTCTTCGTTATATAGGGCATGAAGGAACCCTTGTGGCCGCCGTAAGTAGCCCCCACCTTAGTAGCCGCCCCCTTTCTACGCACCACATGCCAACCATCCCCAAGATCCTCTCCCTCCCGCCGGTCAACAGCACTCGTGGGACCCTGAAGCCTTCGATTATCAACTGGGAAGTAATCCCGTAGATCTCCCCCTTTGGTCGATGAAGCGCCGAAGTCCCCTGGCCCACTATCAAATCTAGGGACCTTCGGATCAATGATGCTTACCTTGCGATCACCCTTGCTAAGATTGCCATCGATGACCTTGTTGATGCTTACCTTGCGAGAGCCGCCATTGTTTCTCCCTGGGTCGCCCGTGTCGCCCTCTCCAGCCGTCATTTTTTCGTTGTGTGTATATATATATATATATATATATATATATATATATATATATATATATATATATATATATATATATATATATTGAAGAGTAAGCGTACTTCTTTATTAATAAAAGTGATGTACAAATATGTTACAACAAAGTCAACTATTAGGGAAATAATAAGAATGAGGAATTAATAGAGAGAGGATAGGACACACGCGTCGTCACTCCCTACTATTGATTCTTCATCCTATCACACCCTAAGCAACTACAACACTTGATGCCACAAAAAACCCAACAAAACACTTCAAAGTGAAATAATGAAGAACAAACTGATTAGTCAACCGTTGTCTCTGAATGTCCAATTGGCTAAAACTTCAGCTTCATCAGGGGAAGATGGGTCCTGATCCCTCATAATAACTCTGACATCAGCAGTAATCTTCTCAAAGAGTTTTATCTTGTAGCGCGCCTTGTTCTCAAAGATTCTCATATTTTGTTCCCTCCATAAATGCCATACTACAGCCGCAAGAACAGTTTTGCCAAGCATGCTTAAAACACTTTTCCCACCAAAATGTGCAAGGAAATGCTTCCCAACAACCAGCAGATTCGGCCCAATAGCTGATTTGATATTTAGTTTTAACAAAGCCCGTTTCAAAATATACAAAGAGTAGCTGCAATCAAAGAAGAGATGTCCCACCGTTTCCTATTTGTTGTCAGCACATAGGACACAGTCTTGAATAGTATTAGGAACCCATTTACTCATCAAATCTCTAGTAAGAAGTTTCCCTTTGAAAGCTCTAAGAAGTGCTAAGGACATCTTAGGAATGTGATTGCAGTACCAAACAAGTTTGTGAAAGGGGAAAGATAGTACCTGGTTTACGGACCCCCTCCCAAGCTTGTCAAAACATGAAATTCTCACCAGGTAGCCACTCCCAACGATCGGCCCCACATTGCAGCTTCACATTTTGCAACATCGGCCTGATGAGCTGCAAGGCCGGATCATTAGACCAAGCCCCCGAGACCCAGTATTCATTCACTTTTTTCAGCGCCGAATCGATAGGGACATCAAATAAGTATTTTAATGGTCCACAGCTTAGCCAGTTATCGTGCCAAAATAGTGTGGACTTACCATCTCTCACCTTCCTTTTGATTAATTTCTGGGAAATGGGTCTACAACTCAGCATGTGCTTCCAGGTGCCAGATTGTGAGACCACCCCCTTTGCCGCATAAAACTCATCTTTAGCATCATACCTTTCCTTCATTTGATTTGCCCAAATACTGCCAGAAGCAAGATATCTCCAACTGAGCCTAACACCCGCCGCTATATTTAGATCTTCCAGCAATCTGATGCCAACCCCTCCCTCTGATTTAGGGATGCAGATATATTTCCAAGCCCAAGCTCTCGAAGAACCCCAAATGAATCGCCTGCATTCAGATGTAATAGTGCATAAAATGGTCAGAGGAATACGAAAAGCTTGCATCCAAAATGCCACCATTCCATAGATTACTGTCCTGACTAGCTCAATACGTCCAGAAATGGATAATAAAGAAGATGACCAGCCCATCAACCGCTTCTTGCAGTTATCAACTAATCTACTGTATATTGGGGACTTCGGATATTTTGATGACAGTGGCAAACCCAAATATGTGGTGATGGTAGTTGCATGTTTAATGCCCAAATAATCAGCCAAAAATTTTTTATCCTTTACACCCTTACTGAATAGGGCTGCACTCTTATCCCAGTTTACTTCAAGTCTAGTATAATTTGAAAACTCAGTAAGTAAACTTTTAATACCTGAGAAAGTCTTTTTAGTCACCCGGCAGAACACAAGAAGATCATCGGCAAATAACAGATGGGATATGGTGCCTGAGCGCCTCATAGGCTCAATGGCGCGCCTAGTCATTGATTTTGCAATAAGGATGGAAAAAGCCTCCATTACGATTACAAACAAATAAGGGGAAAGGGGGTCACCTTGCCAAATGCCTATGTTTCCGCCAAAATTACCCACTGGAGATCCGTTTACCATGATCGAATATGTTGCAGAAGATATGCATTCACGAATCCATCCGATGAAGATTTTAGAGAATCCCATCTGGCGAAGAAAATAGTAGACAAATTCCCGATTCACACTATCAAAAGCTTTCCGTAAATCCAATTTTAAACATGCTCTTCATCCCATATGATTGCTGAAATCTCTAATATGTTCATGAGCGAGGAGGCAACTATCAGATAGCTGACGAACTTTTAGGAATGCAGCCTGATTTGGTGAGATTAATTCATGAATCACCACTTTTAATCTGTTCCATATTACTTTGCTAATAAATTTATATAGGACATTACAGCAGGCAATTGGCCTATAATCAGCAAGGGACGTTGCATTACGATTTTTGGGGACGAGGGTCAAAAAGGTATGATTTAATTGCCGTAATAGTTTACCAGACCTGAAAAAAGATTTCATAGCAGCTATTACCTCATCTCCAAGAAGATCCCAGTGGGTTTGAAAGAAGTGCCCATTATAGCCATCAGGCCCTGGAGCCTTATCAGGACCAATTTGAAAAACCGCACATTTCATCTCCTCATCTGATACACTCCTGTCCAGCTAGCCTGCAGCTTCACCAGTCAAAATACGCTTGGGAACAAGTTTTGGGAAGCTATGATTATAGTGATTTTGGTTGTAGAGCTTTTCAAAATAGGCTGGCGCTTCATTTCTCAAATCATCATGAGTTCTGTTTTGTCTGCCAGAAACATCCACCAAATGCCCCAGATTATTATAGCTGTCCCTTGCTTTCATTGCAGTGTAAAAAAATTTCGTGTTCCTATCACCCAAGGATAACCAGTCCTGCCGACTTTTTTGTCTATACATATCTTCCTCCAGGCTCATAGCAGAAACCAATTTTGTAATTAAGGACTGCTCTTCTATCTGAAGAGAAATGTCAGAGTGGATAGAAGGGATTTCCCGAATAGCATCAAGATTTGATTGCAACCTCTTGACCTGATTAGCCGCATTATGGTCGGATGCCCAGATCCGAATGTGATATTTAAGGAGCTTGAGTTTGTAGGTAATGTGATACATGGGTGTGCCTACCACATTTACCAGCCAGAATTTCTCTACGACATCTCTATACCCAGCACATTTGGTCCAATAATTGAAGAATTTAAAGGGTTTTTGGTAAGATGGTACCTGAGAGTGTAGAAACACAACCATTGGCGCATGGTCACTGGTATGGGGGTCCATATAGCTAACATAAGAATCAGGAAGCGTAGTGAGCCATTCCGCATTACAAAAAGACCGATCAAGAAGAGCATCAATCCTAGCATCCCCCTTTCGGCTGTTACACCAACTCAGATTAGTTCCCGTAGATTTGATCTCCTGAAGACGACAGCTCCTAATACATTCAATGAAGTCCTTCACCATATTAGCTTCCAATTTGCGACCGCCAACCTTATCTTTAGAGTAGAGCACATTGTTGAAGTCCCCTCCCACAAGCCAAGGCCTCTTGCTTCCCTCTGTTGCATCCAGTATTAACTTCTCCCATAATTCCTTCCTCTCCACAATAGTATTTCGACCATACGCCCCAGTAATCATACAGGCAAAACCCCCTACATTTATACAATGAGCGGTAATGTGCTGTGCGGAGATAGAGAATAAATCAGCCTTCCAAATAGCTGGGTTAAATCCTATGAGGATACGCCCTCCAGAAGCCAAATCAAAATTGTCTAAAGTAATATATATATATATATATATATATATATATATATATATATATATATATATGCGAGTAAATGCAATCTTTATTAAAATCAAAATTATATACAAAGAACATACACCAGTATGATAGTCTAGGGGTCATCCAAAGAAGTAGACAGTGGAAGTCAATTGAAATTATTCATGCATAAAGAAGCAGACAGTGGAGGAAAAATACCGCATACTTGAAATTGAAGCATGATAGTCTAGGGGTCATCCAAGGACATGAATATAAATCAAAATCACTATATAGAAGCACACCAACTAGCAAGTCACAACAGACAACTCACACAAAAGCAAGTGAACCCACGGAGCATGAAATGCAATAGGACTCGGCTTCCTACAGTTAGTGAAAGTGATTGTCGTGCTAAGTTAAATGTGTATGGTTCCGTGGCAGTTCATCATGTAGGGTTATCTCTTGGAGAGGGAGAATAAAAAAGAAGGTAAGGAAAAGAAAAACACGATAAAACGACTCAAAAATGATGAATAAGACAGAACTGACGCACAAAGTGCGACTCCCCCAAGCTGAATCTTGCATTGCCCTCAATGCAATAGTAATAAAAGCGGGAGGGAAACGAAATAAGGGAGGGAAGTACGCACCGACAAATAAACGTGAAAAACATGGAAGCCACACAAGACGAAATAGAAAAATAAAGAAAATAGACACCCAAACCAAATATACCAAAAACACATACGCACGAACACATATAAACAAGCACACACCAACAACATGACACGACAACAGGCACAAAAATTGATTTCTCCCAAGCTGATCATGACAATGCTAGCAAAAATGTGTGATCATGGTGATGCAAAATAAATGGCAAGGGGGAAGTCAATTGAGCTGCTGTCGGAATAATTATAGGGAGATAGTGAGGAGGGTGGGGAATAGTGGACGAAAGAAGATGGTGAGGACGAAGGAGAGGGTGTGTCGACAGGAGAAAGAGGGGCAACGGGCTGGATCACAGGCGCATCGAAATTGATCGGTGGATCGTGGTGGATAATGATGGTTCCAGGTGACCCGGCATAACGGTGCCAATCGAGAGGATCCAATGGTGGAAAATGGACTAGTGAATAATACCAAGGATCCATATAGAATCCCACAGTAAATGAGAAGTGCGAATGGGGATTCGCTTAAGAGATATTGTGGGCGGATGGCAAAAGTCGTATTGTTAGGAATATAAAGGTAGACTGTGCGTTCACGACCAAAAAGAGTGATCATGCCGCTATCGATCAAGTAGTCGCGATCGATACAGGTTCGACCCGGCAAAATTTGGAGGTCAAATGGCAGCCTCAAAACATGCCTGACAATTAGAGTGATCATCACACCACAACAAATAGGTCTGGAAGTTGCACGGTTAACAGATAAAATCTTGTGGATGATCCAATGGCCGGTGTTAATGGGTAATGGGTCATGTCCATGGATCCTGTCGTGGGACATGGCATATAGGAAGAAAAGCTCGTCCGTAGACACAGTGGAAACATCCACGCTGGAAAAGATGGTGTTGGCAAAGAGGCAATGGGCGAAGCGGTAACACGGGTGTATAATATAGGAGGCAAGTGCCCCCGATGGAAAGGTAGAATACCCGGAGAATCGTTGCCAAACACCATCGTCTCAGAAGTAAGAATAGATATCAGACCGATCATGAGTTGAGCTTTCAACATAACAATTGGGGTGAGGGAAATTTAGCGAATTGTTAAGCTCGACAAACGTCACTGAAAAATCAAAATTGAAAATGTGGAAAGTGAATCCCCAATCGTATACTTCGAGAGAAGAAAGGAACTCGAGTGTGAGGTTTTGATGTATGTGGGCATAAGCACGCAGAAGGAAATCGCACCCAATGCATTCGAAAAGTTTGGTGATGCCCCTAAAAAGTCTGAGAGATTCGAGTGTGGGCAATCAGCAAAAAGGGTAGGTCGCATGGGACGATGAAGAAGGGCGTGTAAATGTGCGAATTGTTCTTCAGATGAAGGATTAATGCCAAGGTAAGAAGGGGGAAAAGGGCCGTGCAGGTGGTGTCTGAGTGATGATGATGCTGGCTCTTTTCCCTTCCTAGACATGGTAATGACGTAGGGAAAGAATAATAATGTGGGGGAGGATGTCTACGATGATGATAGAACAGATGTAGTAGGCAGACACAAAATCAAGACATTGCACATAAGAAAAGAAACACAAAGTTTGGAAAGAGGTTACCCAATAATGATGCAAGTCCCAGCTCCCGAAAGATCCCACGCTGTATGATGTAGTGATTTAGGGAGCCGCCGCTTGCTAATCCAATCAAGAACTGAAATTTCGAAAATTAGGGGCTAGGGTTTGGGTAATTTACGGTTGAATGTGGTCGATGTGAGGTTTTTGATGGTGGAGAAGTATGGGAGGAAGTGGGGTAGTGATTTTAGGAGTAGAGGGAGATATGGAGGAGATCGATTTGGAAGAAGTAGAGATCAACCGCGCGAATGAAAAGTGGACGTCGAGTGAAGGAAGTCAGGCGAGGGGGGAGAGTATATAAATAGGGTTAGGCGAATCGATCGGGTGAAAATTCACTCGATCGGTTGGGTCAAATCTCGAAATCCTCTTGTGGATTAACAGCTACAGGTGAACCGATTGGGTGAGATTTCACCCGATCGGTTGACCGCTCCTCAAATTTCCCAAGCCTACTGTTATCTCGACGCGATCAGCGACCCGATCGCAGCTTCTATCAACCGATCGGTTGGTTTTTCACCAAAATTCCAGAGGATACTGTCGTCATCACTCGATCTACCACCCTATCGTCGCATGTGTCAATCGATCGGTTGGCTTATGTGCTGATACTGGTCATCTTCTGATACTGGCCACCCGATCGGTTGATGCATGAACCGATCGGGTGGGGGCAATTACTGCACCGATGCAAAAAGATTAGCTAAGTATCCCAATGAAAAATCCCCATAGCATAATTTATTCCTCAAAAATAAGAAAAAACTAATCCTATAAAAACCGACAAAATTTTAGAACATGGGTTGCCTCCCATGAAGCGCTGTTGTTTAAAGTCGTTTGCTCGACTCCTCAGTTCGTGATCAATTCGGATCCGAAGGATTTGTAGTGGAGCTATCGGTCGTTGAGCCTCCAACCGGAGAGATTACGGGCTCGCTAATCGCATAGTGTTCTAAACGCTGCCCATTGACTTTGAATGGTTCATCTCTTCCCATTATCTCAATTGCTCCATGCGGGAAGACCTTTGTGACTCAGTAGGGTCCTGACCATCTAGACTTGAGCTTTCTGTGAAAGAGCATCAGTCTTGAATTGAATAGGAGAACTAAGTCTCCTTCCTTGAATTCTTTCTTTAAAATGCGCTTGTCGTGCCACCGCTTCAACTTCTCTTTGCAAATCTGGGAATTTTCGTAAGCGTTGAGCCGGATCTCATCAAGTTCATTTAGTTGTAGCTGTCGGTGGCTTCCTACCTCTTTGGCGTCGAAATTCAGATTCTTGACAGCCCAAAATGCTGTGTGCTCCAATTCCACAGGCAAGTGACATGCCCTCCCATAGACAAGTCGGTAAGGGGTCGTACCGATCGGAGTCTTGAATGCAGTCATATAGGCCCAGAGCGCATCTGAAAGTTTCGAGGACCAATCCTTCCTAGAGCTAGCCACAGTCTTCTCAAGGATGCTCTTAATTTCTTTTTTTGAAACTTCCACCTGGCCGCTTGTCTACGGTTGATAGGCATGCCCGATTCGGTGCTGCACTCCGTACTTCTTCAAAAGAGCTTCGAATTTCTTCTCTATAAAGTGGCTCCCTCAATCGCTAATTAAGACTCGAGGCATGCCGAATATCTGGAAGATGTTGTTTTTAAAGAATTTGGCCACCACCCAGAAATCATTGGTGGGGCTAGCTATTGCCTCTACCCACTTAGACACATAATCCACGGCCACCAAGATATACTGATTTCCAGAGGATGAGGGAAACGGCCCCATGAAGTCGATTCCCCAAACATCGAAGATCTCGACTTCCAAGTTGTAATGCTGAGGCATTTTGTTCCTCTTGGATATGTTTCCCGTCCTTTGGCCCTTGTCGCAAGCCTGGACATAAGCATAGGTGTCCTTGAAAAGAGTCGGCCAATAGAATCCACTCTGGAGAATCTTCGACGTGGTCTTATAAGCACTCGCATGGCCTCCACATTGTTGATCATGGCAATGAGAAATTATGGAGGTCGCTTCTGTTTCGGGAATACACCTTCGTATCACCACATCATTGCAAGTCTTGTACAAATAAGGGTCATCCCAATAAAATTTCTTCTTTTACTAATAGCTCACATTATGGGGTACGATGGCGCATGTTAGATAGTTGGCAATGCCAGCATACCATGGAGTCCAAACAGAAGAGATAGAGAAAAGATGCTCGTCAGGGAGCGAGACATCAATAGGAGTGGCATCTGGATCGAGGGTAGGCAACCTGGACAGGTGGTCGGTGACGACATTCTCTGCCCCTTTCGTGTCCTTGATCTCTAAGTCGAATTCCTGGAGGAGGAGAATCCACCTTATGAGGCGCGGCTTGGCCTCCTTCTTGCTCAAAAGGTATTTGAGGGCGGCATGATTGGTGTGCATGATTACCTTGGCACCCACAAGATACCACCGAAACTTGTCCATGGCATGGATGACGGCTAGCAATTCTTTCTCTGTTGTCATATAGTTCCTTTGGGCTTCGTCGAGGGTCTTGCTCGTATAGTAGATGACATGCAGATTTTTGTCCTTCCTTTTCCCTAAGACGGCCCCAACTGCATAGTGCTAGCATCGCACATTAACTCGAAAGGTAGACTCCAGTCGGGTGGTTGAATCACATGTGCTGAAATAAGGGCTTGCTTCAAAAGGCGGAAGGCTTCCATACACTTGTCATCAAAGACGAAAGGCGTACCTTCACGAGGAGTTGAGTCAAGGGCCTAGAAATTTTAGAGAAGTCCTTTATGAACCGGTGGTAGAATCCCGCATGCCCTATGAAACCACGGACTCCCTGAAGGTTAAGTGGAGGCGGAAGCTTTTCGATCACATCTACCTTTGCCTTGTCCACCTCAATCCCTCTTGAAGAAATAATGTGCCCTAATACGACTCCTTCTTGGACCATAAAGTGGCATTTCTCCCAATTTTGAACTAGCCCTTTATCTTGGCACCTTTTCAGGACTTTAGTCAGGTTGCAGAGACACGAGTCAAACTCCGTTCCATAGACGGAAAAATCATCCATGAAGACCTCCATTATATCATGGGAGTAATCCGAGAAAATTACGGACATCAATCTTTGAAATGTAGCCGGAGCGTTACAAAGCCCAAACGGCATCCTCCTGTAAGCATACGTCCTAAATGGACAAGTAAAAGTTGTCCTTTTCTGGTCATCATTGTGGATGGGAATTTGCAGAAAGCCAGAGTATCCATCCATGAAGCAGAAGTAGTTATGCTTGGCCAGTCTTTCGAGCATATGATCAATAAAAGGGAGAGGATATTGATCTTTCCTTGTGGCCTTGTTCAATTTCTGGTAATCGATGCACATCCGATATCTGGTGACGGTTCTCGTGGGTATAAGCTCGTTTTTCTTATTACAAATGATCGTCATTCCTCCTTTCTTGGGCACAACATGTACCGGGCTAACCCAGCGACTGTCGGAAATAGGGTAGATATTCCCGGCCTGGAGGAGTGTAACAATCTCCTTCTTGACTACTTCCATAATGATGGGGTTTAATCTTCGTTGTGGCTCGATGGAAGAGGCTTTCTCATCTTCAAGCAATATCCTATGTGAGCAAAGCCCCAAGCTTACCCCCTTCAAGTCCTTAATTGCCTACTCGAAAACATTCCTAAATCTTTTCAGAACATCAAGTAATTTAGTCATTTGGTCTTCGGGTAGCAAGGAGTTCACGATGACCGGCTGCGTCGAATCCTCTCCCAAATATTCATATTTCAACCTCGGAGGTAACTACTTCATCTCGACTTCTTGTGTTCCCGACACATATTTTTCAAGCTGAGCATCCTCCAATGAAAGGACTTCTTCCTGGGTCTCCTGGATGCTAGCATCCGGAACTTCACTTTCAGCTGTGGTTTCGCTTGGCGAGGCCTTGAAATGTAGTGAGGGGATCACGGAGGAAGGCTCTGGGTCCCTCTCAAGTGCATGATAATCATCTGGGAAGAAGTCTTCAACATGAAAACAGGTCCCAATAGTGGATAGTTCTCCACCACAACTTTCAGCTTCCTCATGGTCCCAAGATCCAGGGTGCTCTGTAGAGGTCTGCAAGGATAAGATAGATTCCTGCTCACCGCACTCAATAAACTCTGCCTGATGATCCTCCAGACAAACCTCCCCATAGGTGCATAGCTCTCCCCCACTAAAGTCGGTACTGGGCATGTCAATAAACATCGCTTCATTGGGAGGAAAAAATTGTCTTGTCGGAATGCTGCTGAACACCATGATTCCTCTTTTGATTTTCTACAGCAGTTGACAGAAAGGATTGGATGCTCGAGGTGCTTAGAGATTCTGCTAGACTCTGGGCCAAACAGCTGATGTGGTGTGCATGTGCCCAAATATCGCCTAAAATGACACACGATGTTCTTGCTGTAGAGCAGAAAATCTGTAAGAAAAGGAGAGAAAGAGGACTGCAAGTATAGAGAGCGCGTTAATCGCACAAATTGTTTGAATGGAGAGATAAGAAATAATGATGGCAGTATGGAGACATAGTCTACCAACCCTATACAACGAATATGTACAATATGTCAAAGTAAAATTAAAAAGTGAGTAGAACATGAAAATTATCATGGGGTAAGGATGTGAACTAGTCTCGGGGGTTAACAGGGTCTTAACTGAAACAAGCACGTCGCCTCCCCGTCAACGGTGCCATAAAGCTTGACGTCCCCTAGATTTGGCAATGTGTAGTCGGAACGGGGATACCAGATTTAAATATTTATAACCGTAAGTGCACAGTGGTGTAGTGTGGCTTGGGGGTCGAACACATGGAGGCGTGTGATATGCGTGTTGTCAAACAGGAACCGGATCACCCGGTCGGTGAGCTAGCCCTATCGCAAGGTAAGTTGTCGCGAAATGAAAATACAAAAGATGTAAGATATAAAAAGTGACCCAGGACTTTGGTTTCCACCCTATCATGTGCTCTCTCTATTACGACCAGTGAATAGGAATACAATCGGATTCTAGATTTTAGTGGTGAGACGTTGCCTCTAAAAGTGATACCTAGCGTCCCATGGGCCCGATATTCCGGTTAATGCCCAGGATGATACGCTAGGTCTCCCCGGATTCGGACGGTGGGCATTCCTATGTCTATTAGCACCGACCAACTCTGGGAGCACTAAGCTCGCAACGATTACTCCCTACATTTCATCCAGTCGTTCCCACGCGCTAAGAATCAATGTCTACGCTAGGGGTGTGAGCTGTAGCTAGGGGATCAAATGCCAGTTATATTTTCCCTTGGCCCAATGGTCAGAGGCGGTCTTTCTCCTGCCAATGACAATAAAATGCCCCACATAACTATCTAAATACCTATATCCTATCGAAACTCTAATCCTATGGTCGTTCTAGGGAGAACCCACGAAGGGGTTTCCACCAACGTCCCAGATTAGGAAACTACTCACAATTCATTGCAAGAGATTCAATAACACAAAATTCAGCCATTAAAATTAAGATCAAGCAATAGAGAACTAGAGCAAACAATAGTATTAAAACAATATCAAAGTGCCAAGGCAATCGGAGAACTTACAAAACAAGTTAAATTTGCAGCCGCCAAAATCCCTAAAAACTGCTCAAAATGGAGATCCGTTTCTGGGAAAAACCTAGGGCTATATATATAATAAATGTCCAACCGATCGGTTGAAGCATCAACCGATCGGTTGAGACGAGCATTGAAACCGGTCTTCAACTTCTGCGATACATCACCTGATCACTGAACCGATCGGGTGATGTCGTTGGGGTCTTGAGCTGAGAAGAAATGCAACAGGTGAACTGATCAGTTGACAAGTCAACCGATCGGTTGGAATTCAGCTCCAAAGCAGAGAACACTGCGGCCACCGCCTGATCACTGAACCGATCGGGTGGGATCTGCTTCATTGCTTGCTCCTGATCGGGTCTGATACGCGTGCATGAACCGATCGGTTGGAACTGTCCAACCGATCGGATGAGGGTTGATTCTTGAAATGAGTTGACGTTTGGCCCTCAGGATCTTGTGTGACTCCTCCCGTTGCTCCGGGGACTCGTGATACTTGCTTTATATGTCCCATACGCTGGAAATCTCCTGCAATAGCACAAAAACACAAAGAAAGTGAAAAGAAACTAAAAATCACAAAAGAATAGATATGAAACAACGGAAATCAACGAAAAATCACGGAGAAGACGTGCGTGAATATATAAAATATAAACGCACGTCACAAACCCATCCATCCAATTTGTCGCTTTGTGTGCATTAAGAAATATGAGATTACCCTCAAAAATTACTTAACGCACAACATCTGTATATTCTGTATATTCATGAGCACAATATCTGTAGACTCGTGGGTTCTTTCTGTTGACTCACAGTAACTCAACTGTAGTCTCATCCTCCTCCATGGGCAATCCAATTCATATATAAATATCTTCCATACCCACAAGACCTCATCAAACATTACACTTCGTGATGATAGTATTCTATCTAATTCTATCTGATTCTACTTGTACAATATTTTTTCTTCAACATGCTATTTTTTGTTGTTCATGAATGCTTCGGCTACAACACACAAAGATGGCTAATATACTAGATGCAAGTGACATGATGCTGAAATGGAATACATCACATTTATATGGACTCGAGGATGTTCTTTGCTTCTTCATATTTTCTTTTCTGCTTCATTGCAACGTCAGTAGTTTCTGGTTCTATCTTCAAGCGCTCAACTGGCATCTTCTCTCTAACTGTGCATACACCATCTCTCTAACTATGCACTTAGCGACGCTATTTTATCTGGACATATTATTTTAGTTATATGTTTGTTTTTCAATTTAACCGTACAAATTCTAACCATTACTTCGTTCTGCTTGATGTAGATATATAACAAGGTAATGAAAGAGCAATTAAAAGTTACTGCTACAATTTCAATATGGACCATATCCTTCATGACGTAGATGCATGTAAAGAGAATGGGAAGGCGATAGAAAATGACTCTAATGAAATCATGCTAACTACGCAATGAACACACTGACAAATCAGATTCATCCATTCACAACAGGCAAATGGTGTGACCGTTGTGCGCACTGAGCAATACTGTATAGCTGGTATATTTGTGTTGCTCACCGATTTGCAACTTCAAATCTTCCCAGGAGATCTCTGCGGCCCATCTAGGATAAAGGAGCATTTGCATAATTTGATGCATCTGAACGTAATGATCTTTGAGATTTGCCACACTCTCATACAAAGTATACATGCAACCAAGGGATGACTACTTGCCGGCAAGGCGAACACTGGTGCCAATGGGCATAGTGAGGAAACTGAAAAGGATGTCAACAAGATCCTTGGTGGATTCGATAAACGCCACATGGTTCTTTTCCTTGTCAACCAGAAGCTTCAGGGATACCAACTTCTTTTCATCCTCGACGTCGCCTCATCATCATCGGATACCCTATCAGTATATTCTCAATGTTTTGCCTCCTGTTGCAGAGAGGCAGACAATACGTCTAAGATATAAATCCCTTGGCTTAGTTTCATGGATTTCTTGTTGTAAACATCATTGATCATCATTGTTAGTCTTTCTCTCTTAATTTGGTTATTCACCATTTTCATAATATATAGTTAGTTGCGAGCTGAGCCAAGCTGTGTACAATTAGCCACAATAACTCATCGCACACGACAGGCAAAAGCCCTAACCGTTTTGCGCGATGAGCAAAACTGTATTCTTTTCCTCAAAATTAATCACCCTGCCCTAGGGGAAAAAGTAGTGACCGTTATGAGCACTGAGCTAAAATATATACAATCATGTGATTGGTTACAATATGACCCGTTGTGCGCGGTGAGTAACAATGTATACAGTTGTGTAATATTACTCAGCGTGCACAAAGGGTCAAATTACACCCAGTTGTGCGTGTTAAGCAAAACTGTCTACATGAACGAATAATTACCCAGTGCTCACAGAAGGCAAATTTATAACCCGTATTGCACATTGAGTAATTATTATAACTGTCTATTTTACTCATATCGTGATTGCAAACCATCACACGTCCAAATAACCAAACAACAGATTCTTCCCTCTCATCAGCAAGAAGAGCACAGCAAAATAGACTGTTTATGATGATTGACACCTGTAAAAGGTGCAAAAGGCAACATGAAACTATTTGTCCTATAAGTGACATCAAATACCCACGTGCACATTAATATTGCAACATGATAGACTGTTTATTTGCCCATTGTGCGTGAGAATTAATATTTCTTCTTATCAATGTCTTTTATTTCCTGATGTGTACCGTTATGCGCATGTGGTAAACCATTGCAATCATGTAAGATTACTCAGCACGCAAAACAGTTAAATTCATGTAAAATTATAACTGTTGTGCGCGCTGAGCAAAATTATAACGGGTACAAAATAGGGCCCGATAGGACCCGATATTATCCCTTGATAAAGTCTGCTCACAGTGCACAGACAAGCACTTCACATATTTCTCAAGGCGAAATATCAAACGACAATGTTTTCAAAGATTGCTCAAGGCGCACAGCCCGAATTTCCAAAGATTTGATTTTTATTTATTGGCTCGAAAGATACATCACAGTGTCAACTGCAGTGATCGAACAAATTGGTGGAGAGGGAGCAATCGATTTAGAGGTTTTTAACCTAAATTTCTCGAAATCGACAAATGGTAAGTATATACTTTTAAGTACACTATAGTTGAAATTCTTATTTAAATGGGTAGAAAATTATGTAGAAATTTGGTGATTTTACATGCATGCAGATACGGTTGAGATTGATGGAGAAGGTACAAAAATCCAAGGTACACTTGATTTATCTTTTCGGCAATAATACAGTAACTTTTTGATTCCAAGTCCAATTAGTTGTATGAATTGTTTGATACAGGATAAATTGGATTTTACAAACGAATTTACGACCGCGCAAATTTTTAAGAGTAGAGACGAGCTGTTTGAGTGGATAAAGAACGTCGGGCGAACACAGGGGCATGTAATTGTTACCAAGTCGACGAGTTTGAGTAAAACATCCAATATGATTCCTGCTGTTTACTTTGCATGTGAAAGAAGCGGGGTTTATAGGGGACACCGAAAGGAAAAACAGACTGACAGGCCAGTTAAAACCAAGATGTGTCAGTGTCCGTTCATTGCATGGTAATATGGTGGGCATCGACGGTGGCATTAAAGAGTGGAAGTTAACTGTCATTTTTGGCAAGCACAACCATCAAGCTGCTAATTATGTCGAGGGCCATTCCGATGAAGGGAAGTTGCATGGAATGGAGATGGAATCATTGAGAGATTTGGCAACCGGCTGAAATTTTGAATGTCCTGAAGGAAAATCCAACCTTCAATGTAACCTCCATCAAATCAATTTATAATGCACGTAACCGATTAAAAAGGGGTAAGAATGTTGATATTGTAAAAAAGTTGAATGAGTTAGCATCGCCGTATAAAATTATGGGTGATGAGCATGTGAAGGAAGTGGAGAATGTGGATGAGGAGCAGAAGGTGGAGGAGGAGAAGGTGGATGAGGCGGAGCCGGAGAATGCCGTGTATGTGGATTTGCTGGAGCTGGAGCATATTTGGTAGTTGGTTGGGGAGGAAGATAAGGTGGTACGTAATGAGGATGACCAAAATGCTGAGGAGGAGTAGGAGGATAATGCATCGGAGGAGAGTGTGGAGCCGAAGGTGCATGAGGTGAATAGGGAGGAGGAGGTGACTGAGAAGGTAGTGGCTGCTGAGTTTAATGTAGAGGATTTTGTTATTAGGGAGTTGGTGGAGACGGTGGAGACGGTTGTTCTTAATGTGGAGGTGCAGGATGCTGAGGAGGATGAGGAGGATAATGCAGCGGCTGAGAATGTGGAGCCGAAGGTGCGTGAGTTGAATGGGGAGGAGGAGGAGGATGAGAAGGCTGTGGCTGCTGAGTTGAATGTAGAGGATTTTGTTATTAGTGAGTTGGTAGAGACGGTGGAGATGGTTGCTCTTAATATGGAGGAGAAAAATGCTGAGGAGGATGAGGGGGATAATGCAGCGGATGAGATTGTGGATCCAAATTTGTATGAGGAGAAGGCGAAGGAGGAGGATGATGATAAGGCAGTGGCTGCTGAGTTGAATGTTGAAGAGCATACTGGGAAGTTGGTGGAGATGGTGGAACGTAATGTGGATGAGATGACTGCTGAGATGGATGAGGCAGAGAGTGCAGCTGAGGTGAATGTGGAACCGAAGGTGGATGAGGTGAATGTAGAGGATGTGGAGGATGAGAAGATAGTGGACGCTGAGTTGATGGTAGTGGAGCTTACGTGGGAGTTGGGGGCGATGGTGGAGAAGGTGGATCATAATGTGGATGATCAGACTGCTGAGAGGGAGGAGGAGAAGGCAGTGGCTACGTATTTTGATGAGCATGAGGGGCATAAGATGTGCTTCACTGGTTGATGTGATTTTTGAGCAGCTTTTGAATAAGACAGAGAAGCCTACAGTGAAGATGAAGCATGTTAAGGCTCCACAGTTGCATTCGATTGCTGAGCATAAGGCAGAGGCGACGGAGAAGCCTAAATTGAAGAGGAAGCATGTGAAGGAAAGTAGTAGGCATGTGAAACGTCAAATAAAGAAGACAAAACCTTCAATTCCCTATGATGATTATAATGATGAATTACCTGCCTAATTCAGAATACCATTTTGGTTGGATTTTCCTGAGTGTCTACGACCCCTTATACTGGGCGTCGTAGATGTGAAAGCAGATAGAAACTGTGGGTATAGAGCTGTGGCAGCTCAATTGGGCCTGGTTGAGGACTCCTGGATGCAGGTCAGAATTGACTTGCGAGAAGAGATGACGAACCACATCATCTTGTTCCAAGGAGTTATGGGTGCCGATGTATATACTGAGAATTTAGAGGCAGTGGACAATAAGAATGACTATCCAGAACGCAAATGGTGGATGTGCCTGCCAGACATGGGACATGTCATTGCCTCATGCTACAACTGTGTAGTTCATACTCTTGGACCCTTTCAGTGTTTATCATTTTTTCCTTTAAGATCTCCTCCAGTACCCCTATCCTCGAGACTGCACATAACTTTAGGTTTTATGCAAAATACTCACTTTGTTTTTGTTAAACTTTTCCCAAATGGTCATGTCCCTCCGACTTCAGTTATTTGGCTAAAAAGCCATTACGTTGTGGCAGCAGGATGGCTGGTTACGAGGTTAGGATGCAGAAATTCAAAGATATGTTAGTTAGTCAGGATATTGCTACCGTTGATGACATTGTTTGATTGTAAGATATAATGTTGTATCAATGTAATATGATTTTTTGTATCATATTGACCACTTGGTAGCATGAAATTTAATCATGGCTGCCGAAATGTGCACATGAATCATCTGTATGGCTTGATGTTGTGTATCAAACATATTACTCAGAGCACAAAATGAATTTAATATCTCCCATTTTGCGCGTTGAGTAAATATGTCTTTTCTAACAAAATTGCTCAATGCTGTCACGCCCCGCTTCCCAAAAATATGGATGCGAAGCATGAGAAGGTCCGCTCAGACTTGAAGCTGCAAAGCTGCAAGTCCGATAAGCGTCAATAAAATTTAAAACTGCAGGTCCTTGCAACGCGAACGAAACAAAGATAATAATAATGAAATGAGACAAAGAGATATCTCAGAATATCCATAAAATAAGTTTCAACATCACAGAAAAAGCCACCAGGCTAAAAGAAAAAGAGTCTAAAGGCCCAAACATGGCCAACAAAAGTACAACGTATAAAACAAAGGTGCCACGCACCGAAAACTAACAGAAATCCTAAAACAAAAGGAGAACTCAGCATGGTCACAAAGAAAGGTCACCGGTGTCCGCAAAACTCCTCTTGGAAAAACTTGGGCTCCGGGTCAGCGTCAGCAAAACACCACGTACTCAGCAATGGTCTCTGGCTCAAGGTATAACATGTGACACCCAAAAGAGCAAGGGGCACATGTCAGCAAGTCTACAAGAGACTTGTGCAAGGAAACTGAAAGTAGGTAAACAACCTAGTAGTTCTAGCATGAATGCAATAACATGGCAGTTTAAAGTAAGAGTGCAACAAGTAAGGTAAGTAAAGTAAAGTACGAGCATGGCATTTGAAACATGGCATGGATGTCAAGTTTTACATGAACAAGCATAAGTACAAAGACAAGTCTAGTAAGCACGTCGTGCATAGAGTTCACGCCTTACAGCTAGAGTGGCTGATCGGGCCAACTCCTAAGCTGAGTGGCCGCTCAACCCTACCCCTCCACGTGTATCAAGCCAGGGCCTTACCCCCGAACGGGAATGCTCGCTTCTGGATCACGAGCCAGGAAGTGTTTTAACAAGTATGGCATAGGGGTGCACCTAGCTGGACAAGGAAGTACGATTACAAGTATTGTAGCGTGTGCTACGAATGCGACATTCAATGCATGGATGACATGACATGACAAGTAGTAAGGCATACAGGTAAGGAAAGTAAACGTGACAGTTTAGTATGCATGAACAACAAGTTTAAAGGGTTGGATCTAGTTTCGTTGTCAAGCTAGATCAATTTGGTGACAGATCTAGTTTCGTTGTCAAACTAGATCAAGTAGGCGTCTAGCCAGCTATCATTTCACTGACTAGTCTCTTTTACGCTAAAAACAAGGAAGTGGCCTAAAAACATGGCCCTACACAAGAGTTGGCAAGTTTCACTTGCCTGCAAGTACAACGTCTGAGACACACCGTCCAAGGGAGTCCAAGTCACAAATAACCTACGTGCACAAGTCCACCGGCCTAAAGTCCATATTATTAATCTTGATTAGTGAATTTAAAACATTTAAAACATTTTAAAAACATCAGTTTTAGTCTTGATTAACAGGCAATGGGTTGGGGGTCCTAGGTGTGCAAAGCGTTACCTCAACACGACGGGAAAGCTACACTGGCGTCGGGTAGCGACGCCAGGGGTTGGAATAAGAGAACGCGCTCCAAGTCCTGATTCCAATATAGATTCCTCGCTGGAAAGTTCAGAGCATCAACCGGAGCAACGGTTCCAGATTCCAAAGCTAGCACATGCGACGACGGTTACGACGTGTCACAACGTTGTACACGGCCAATCGTCAGAAAGAAAGCACCTAGGTGGGGCCCACAATAGTCCTAGGGATCAATGGGGGACCCACAATACCTCTGGAGAACTTGGGGGGCCCACGGTGGCAAGTGGTGCGACGGGTGCGGGGTTGCGACGTTTGGCTCTCGGTCGTACAGCCTCGGTGCGGGGGATTCCATCGGTCGGTGCGGGGGAACGGGGCATGTGCAGCGCTTGGGTCGGTCGCAGCAGCGGGCGGGAGCTTGGTGCGGAGACTTGCTTCGGTCGGAGCGGGCGGATGCGGAAGGAACGGTCGGTCGGGCGCTGCGGGCAAGCGTTGCAACGTTGCAACGATGCGGAGAGCGGTCGGTGCGGGCGGGGCCTTCGGTCGGGCACGGTGTGGAGCGGGGCGACAGAGCGGGGCTTGGTGTGGGCACGGTGCGGAGCGGGGATGCGGAGATGCGGAGCGGGTCTCTCGGTCTGACCGGGAGCTCCTCTCGGTCGGAGCGGGGGAACGGGGCGGCTGCGATGCAGCGGCTGGGTGCGGGGGCGGCGATCGGTCAGGGCGGGGAATTTGGGCCTGTTTCATCGGTCGGTGCGGGGGAAGTTCGTCGCAACGTTGCGACGATTCGTCGCAACGTCAAATTTGGGTTTTGGAAGCGGCTAGGGTTATTTTCTTGCGAAAATAGGTCTTCCTAGAGGTTGTTTATATAGTGTAGATGGGTTGACTTGGTCTAGGGCTAATCCTAATGGGATTAGGAGTTTAAAATAATTTAAAATTCAAATCTACTCTTCCTAATCACATAGGGATTGGGTGCGGCCAATATAGGGGCTAAGATTTGGCTCAAAAATTATTTAAAACATTTGAAACTCAAATAAATTTTATTTGGCCGAAAATAATTTAAAACGTAATTATTAAAAATATTATAAACCTTGCTAAAAATATAAAAGTGGTCAAATAAACTCCAAAAATTATAAAATAAATATCGTGGTGATCGTGATGACGAAAGTGATCTAACTAAGAAGACAGATCTCAATTTCGACATCGGACGATGAAACTAAAAATAGAAACGTCTCCCGTCAAAAGTGAGAATCGCAACGTCTCATCGAATAAGATTAAATTGTGGGAAAACGACTCGAGAAACGTCGTTCCAAATTAGTGCCGCAATTTACTACTCTCAGAGACGTTCACAATGGCATATCACAACAAAGTGTTCACAAACAAACGAAGTCTAAAATAAACACGTGCACGGTCAAGAGCACGTGCACGAATAACGTACAACGAAAAGTGGTCGTTACATCCTCCCCACCTTAGAATAAAGTCCGTCCTCGGACATTCTAACATATCTAGTCGTTCTAGTAACTACCCCAATTATGTCACATTATAGCTCAAACCAGGTATAGTTATTACAAGTGCTTATATATGCACTAGGTAGTCAAACATTAACACTACCAACATGCATATATATATATATATTCACGTATGTCATACACTTATACCTATTATAGTCAGTCAATTTCATACATGTATTTCAATCATATATATAAGCATACATCCCTTATATAACTACTACTTACCTAAACACAAAACAATATTTCAGATACTCATATAAGGATAGTCTCACCCTTGGCAAATACAATCATTGCTCTACATATAGATAGCTACCTATGCACAAACAACATGGGTATACTACCCTCTAATACTTCCTAGTATACATCCAACACCTCAACTCATGTAGTCACACCATACCATAATTAAATCCAGTTTCACTGTACCTAATATATATATTCACAACCACTATAGTTTCACAACCTATAGTCATTCAAATGCATGCAAATTGTTCACCATATATTCACATCACATACGGTTCTATAACTGTATTTACGACACGCCACATATACCATATTCACCAATAACTATAACTAAGCACATACTTACCCGTGCATGGTGCACACCCATACACGCTAACATTTCATTTACATACACCAATCATACCATCATATATCCAGTACATCTACACACCTAGTTTAGCTAGCACACATACGTTCATACAGGCAAGTCCTTAGTAAATAGCTATACCTCAAGACCAACACATATAACTATATACTGGTATAGCGACCCACAAGCATGTGCGTAGCACAACCAGGCACAAACAATACTATCACTATACGTACATCAAACATTGTTGTATTCAAACTACAGACATTCATCACAATATACTTAGAGTATACCCACTCAAGCTTGAGTGAGACTCAACACACATATCAGAATATTCTACATATGTAACCCGACATTCATACCTATACCAATACCACTCCAATATTTATACGTCTACCAATACAACCATATACATACCGTAAGTCAATCACACTTAATATTTAGTCAGGCAATACTCACATAGTTCAATCACTCTATATACCATAATAATAATACAGACATCAGCACACTTATAATCATAATACACTCCCTAATACATACGCATTCATCGTATAGTCACACACATGTAACATATATATTTACACCATAGCCTACTACCTATAATTAGTATACCAACACCAATACATACATAGTTAAGATGTGCAATAGTCGTGTATACCTCGCGGTATGCATGCATACAACATTCCGTAAAAGTAAGCAATACCAGTCAGAATTATAATCCTACTACCATATGTATATCACATATATACTCAGGCAACAAAACATAACTACTTACGTTTAAGCACAATATATATCTACCTACGAGCACATACTCACACGTACTAGTATATAGGTCATATAATAGGCCTACCCTCTTAACCATACGTACACTTATTATTATCACTCCTAGCATACACATAGTTTTACCAATCATTTTATTTCAACCATTACAAGTATTTCTAACTACATACACTCCATTAGATATTTCAGCGCTGATTCATATATACTCAGACGCCCCTAGAGTGGTATAACTATCCTCACACACTAACACACAAACAACTTAATACAATCACGAATAACTCCGAGTATATATATACATCACACAATAGACAAACATTAATATACTATGGGGGGTACACTCATTCAAGCTCGCGTACATAACTTAGGTACATGCACTACGACTACATCACAAGGTCCAAGGGCCTACTAACAACTTAGAGTTGACACAGACATTGACGGGCACTAAAGCCTAAGCAATAGAGGGAGGTCGAAAGCGTGACGAGGGAAGGATCGATAAGCACGAGTTCGGATAGAACGATTACAAAGAGACAGTTTGGTTAGACGAAACATTGCCTCAATGGTGATGTTTAGGTTGAGGGAAAAGGAGATGTAGTGACACTTATATAGGATGGAGAAAAGAAATAGTAAAAGTAACATAAGCCAACATACGCGAAATTTGAAAACTTTCGCACTTCAAAAGTTGAAATCCCAGTCTGAAAAGAAGTATTTGGAGATCGAATAAACGAGTTGTTCAAAATAAATTTGAGTCGAATATTCATAATAAGAGAAAATGGTCTATTGGTTTTTTTTTAAAAAATCATTATAAAAGGAAGTAAAATCATTTACACGAATATTAAGGACGTGGTTTAGAAAATTTTATACGTCAGTAATTTAATATAATGTTGTCAAAAGTTTTTGAAAGTCAAAGAATGAAATCAAGTAACGGAAGAATTTAAACTCATGTTAAATGCTTTCAAAACTTTTAGGCTATGGAAAAATTTAAAATAATCAATATTGAAACTACTTTTAGAGGAACCAGGATGTGCCAAAATAAAACTGGTTTACACAAAGCTTTTAGCATACGAGCACAACGAGCCTGGCACGGATAATTGAAATTCAATGTAGTTTAGAAACTATTCTAAAAGTATGTATGGTGCACGGAAAGATAGTATTAACTTAGTAGAAGAATTATCAAAATTGGTAATAAGCTTTAAACGAAACTACGGAAGGTCCAGATTAGGAAATAGTAATTTTACAAAATCTGAAATAGGGAAAACGATGAGCATAACATTGACTTGCTGGAAGCTGAAATCCCAAGTGACTTGAAAAGTATATTAAAGTAAGCGCGATGTGTCCTTTGAATGGCATAAATAAGAAGGGAAATTTATAAGTTGAATTGGACAAAATAAAGGTACAGTTCAGAATAAAATTAATATATAAAGGGACAATGGTATTTACATAGGTACGAAAGTATTGGCTGGAAAAAAATAATAAGCTAGTATTCAAAAATTTCGACAAAAGTTTTTAAGAATTCAAGTCAACGAAGGAGTATGGAATATAAGATATATATATATATATATAAATTGAGCAATTTAAACTTAGGAAAAGAGGAAATCGAAAAATACTTTCAGATGATTCAAGGTTCGTAATGGAGAGGTTCGAAGATTGACGACGATCGTCATGAGGCGATCTCGTGAATCGAGGCAAGGAAATTGGTCAGATGATCAGAACATACATACGCCTAGGATATGAATCAGGAGAATCAACGGGGAACTCCTACGGTCGACCAACTAAAGATTAAGGACTAAGCGCTAAGACTTTCTAAGGAGCTAGACGGAAATGAAATGCGTTCAGCTTGGTCCGAAATCGATGAACCCAAACGAACGACCAAAAGAAATTCCAGAAGTCTAATATGGTCAGGGGTAGACAAGGACCACTAAGGTAACTCCTACGACGATCAAGTCAATTGCTAGAAGGGAGTCTAACTATCAATCAGGGCCTCTATCTAGCAAACACAGATGTCTATCTAAGTCTCTTATCACCTAGAGACATATGAGAACGACTAAACTCAGGGCTTATGACTCGGATGTTGCAATTTATTTAATGGACATTCCGTTATTATCGTTGTTCCGTTGATTTGCAATTGCAAGACTGGACCTGCATGGGCCACCAACAAAACCTGTCACGCCCCGCTTCCCAAAAATATGGAGGCGAAGCGTGAGAAGGTCCGCTCAGACTTGAAGCTGCAAAGCTGCAAGTCCGATAAGCATCAATCAAATTTAAAACTGCAGGTCCTTGCAACGCGAACGAAACAAAGATAATAATAATGAAATGAGACAAAGAGATATCTCAGAATATCCATAAAATAAGTTTCAACATCACAGAAAAAGCCACCAGGCTAAAAGAAAAAGAGTCTAAAGGCCCAAACATGGCCAACAAAAGTACAACGTATAAAACAAAGGTGCCACGCACCGAAAACTAACAGAAAACCTAAAACAAAAGGAGAACTCAGCATGGTCACAAAGAAAGGTCACCGGTGTCTGCAAAACTCCTCTTGGACAAACTTGGGCTCAGGCTCAGCGTCAGCAAAACACCACATACTCAGCAACGGTCTCTGGCTCAAGGTCTAACATGTGACACCCAAAAGAGCAAGGGGCACATGTCATCAAGTCTACAAGAGACTTGTGTAAGGAAACTGAAAGTAGGTAAACAACCTAGTAGTTCTAGCATGAATGCAATGACATGGCAGTTTAAAGTATGAGTGCAACAAGTAAGGTAAGTAAAGTAAAGTACGAGCATGGCATTTAAAACATGGCATGGATGTCAAGTTTTACATGAACAAGCACAAGTACAAAGACAAGTCTAGTAAGCACGTCGTGCACAGAGTTCACGCCTTACAGCTAGAGTGGCTGATCGGGCCAACTCCTAAGTTGAGTGGTCGCTCAACCCTACCCCTCCACGTGTATCGAGCCAGGGCCTTACCCCCGAACGGGAATGCTCGCTTCTGGATCACGAGCCAGAAAGTGTTTTAACAAGTATGGCATAGGGGTGCACATAGCCGGACAAGGAAGTACGAGTACAAGTATTGTAGCGTGTGCTACGAATGCGACATTCAATGCATGGATGACATGACATGGCAAGTAGTAAGGCGTACAGGTAAGGAAAGTAAACGTGACAGTTTAGTATGCATGAACAACAAGTTTAAAGGGTTGGATCTAGCTTCGTTGTCAAGCTAGATCAATTTGGTGACGGATCGAGTTTCGTTGTCAAACTAGATCAAGTAGGCGTCTAGCCAGCTATCATTTCACTGACTAGTCTCTTTTACGCTAAAAACAAGGAAGTGGCCTAAAAACATGGCCCTACACAAGAGTTGGCAAGTTTCACTTGCCTGCAAGTACAACGTCTGAGACACACCGTCCAAGGGAGTCCAAGTCACAAATAACCTACGTGCACAAGTCCACCGGCCTAAAGTCCATATTATTAATCTTGATTAGTGAATTTAAAACATTTAAAACATTTTAAAAACATCAGTTTTAGTCTTGATTAACAGGCAATGGGTTGGGGATCCTATGGGTGCAAAGCGTTACCTCAACACGACACGAAAGCTACACTGGCGTCGGGTAGCGACACCAGGGGTTAGAATAAGAGAACGCGCTCCAAGTCCTGATTCCAATATAGATTCCTCGCTGGAAAGTTCAGAGCATCAACCGGAGCAACGATTCCAGATTCCAAAGCTAGCACGTGTGACGACGGCTACGACGTGTCGCAACGTCGTACACGGCCAATCGTCGGAGAGAAAGCACCTAGGTGGGGCCCACAATAGTCCTAGGGACCAATGGGGGACCCACAATACCTCTGGAGAACTTGGGGGGCCCACGGTGGCAAGTGGTGCGACGGGTGCGGGGTTGCGACGTTTGGCTCTCAGTCGTACAGCCTCGGTGCGGGGGATTCCATCGGTCGGTGCGGGGGAACGGGGCTTGTTCAGCGCTTGGGTCGGTCGCAGCAGCGGGCGGGAGCTTGGTGCAGAGACTTGCTTCGGTCGGAGCGGGCGGATGCGGAAGGAACGGTCGGTCGAGCGCTGCGGGCAAGCGTTGCAACGTTGCAATGATGCGGAGAGCGGTCGGTGCGGGCAGGGCCTTCGGTCGGGCACGGTGTAGAGCAGGGCGATAGAGCAGGGCTTGGTGCGGGCACGGTGCGGAGTGGGGATGCGGAGATGCGGAGCGGGTCTCTCGGTCTGACCGAGAGCTCCTCTCGGTCGGAGCGGGGGAACGGGACGGCTGCGATGCAGCGGCTGGGTGCGGGGGCGGCGATCGGTCAGGGCGGGGAATTTGGGCCTGTTTCGTCGGTCGGTGCGGGGGAAGTTCGTCGCAACGTTGCGACGATTCGTCGCAACGTCAAATTTGGGTTTTGGAAGCGGCTAGGGTTATTTTCTTGCGAAAATAGGTCTTCCTATAGGTTGTTTATATAGTGTAGATGGGTTGACTTGGTCTAAGGCTAATCATAATGGGATTAGTAGTTTAAAATAATTTAAAATTCAAATCTACTTTTCCTAATCACATAGGGATTGGGTGCGGCCAATATAGGGGCTAAGATTTGGCTCAAAAATTATTTAAAACATTTGAAACTCAAATAAATTTTATTTGGCCGAAAATAATTTAAAACGTAATTATTAAAAATATTATAAACCTTGCTAAAAATATAAAAGTGGTCAAATAAACTCAAAAAATTATAAAATAAATATCGTGGTGATCGTGATAACGAAAGTGAGCTAACTAAGAAGACGGATCTCAATTTCGACATCGGACGGAAACTAAAAATAGAAACGTCTCCCGTCAAAAGTGAGAATCGCAACGTCTCATCGAATAAGATTAAATTGTGGGAAAACGACTCGAGAAACGTCGTTCCAAATTAGTGCCGCAATTTACTACTCTCAGAGACGTTCACAACGGCATATCACAACAAAGTGTTCACAAACAAACAAAGTCTAAAATAAACACGTGCACGGTCAAGAGCACATGCACGAACAACGTACAACGAAAAGTGGTCGTTACAAATGCGCACATCGTGCATATATTTGAACCGTTGTGCGCTTTGAGCAATATGTATATACTGATAGAACAGTTTACATAAGAGTAATAAGGAATATGTCTATGCTGATAGAATACGTCTATGCTGATAGAACCGTTGTGCGCTTTGAGCAATATGGTCGTTGTGCAAGGTGAGAAAATTTTTAATGGTTAACAAAATTGCTGAAAGCGCACAATGGGGATATATTTGGACTTGTAGTCTACATTATTACATAAGAGACCCCGTGAGTATACAAAGCATTGTAGGGAATCAAATTTTATAAACAGTCAAGTATGAAGCCGGTTCAAAGACAACGGCTGAACGCCGATTCCCCTGACGTGATGTACCAAACGTGCGATGTGCTAAGCAGCTACGTTGTGGTTATTATCGTCGTTGCCGATTTTCTGCCATGATATGCAGAATATGAGTGTCTTCATAGATGATTGCATTGAAGTGTCATTTTGCCAGATGTAACAGATGCCTCCAACTGGAGCGTGCTCAGGCAAACAGAAGCTTGTGCATTGAAGCTTTCTGACGAAAAGACGAAGGCAGTGGAAGAGTTTCGTGGGTAGAAGGAGAAGAACGCAATGTTGGTGTATTTAATTGAGTAATATAAGGAAGAGTTCGATGACGATGCCAGTTTGAGCACATCATGCGGGAACCTGAAACTACTGGTAATGTAATGTAGCTGAACAGAAGATATGAAAGCGATGGAGTGTAAAGTCGAGGAGTGGAAGGCGAAATGCCCACATCTGGAAGCCCTTTATCGGGCTCGGGCATTGGGCATGCTTAAGATAGAAATGGACGATAGCCCTTCGTTGCTTTAATGACCGTCGTTGCATAAGTTTCCAACATCAACTGTTTAGCTTTACGTGAAAAGACTAATGGCTGAATTCTATCATCCAATTTTATCTTAAGCATGCACAAACATAAGAAGACCTAATTATTTCCATAGTAGAGAAAGGTGTGAGCCATTTATATCGGTATTGGACCAATCAAAATGAAGAGTATAATAAGTCCATGATTCTACCGCACTGCAATGGGTCTCAGAAATCAACATTTATTTACTCAACGCGCAAAACACGTAATCCCAAGTATTTTAGCATGTGGTGAAAAATAGGTTAATTACTCTCCAGGCAAAATAAGGAAACTGAACGATTTTTCGCCTTGATCAACATTGATTCTAATATGAAAATTACTCCCAGCAATAATACTCTCCACTAAGCTTTTTTAATACTGCGCATAACGCGCTATTATTTAGCATGTTGTGCGCGATGAGTAAATATTTCTCGTAGCAAAGTTTTTACTCGACACGCACAACATTCGAAATATGGAGAAATTTTACATGCCTTAGTCCCAGTGGAGTAATTTAATCCACTGTAACTATTTTTACATGATGCGCAGAACGGGGTAAAATTTTACCCGTTGTGTGCGCGGAATAATATTACTTCTTACCAATGTTTTTTAACCCATGTGCACAACGGGTTGTGCGCTCTGGGTAATAATACTCCCCACTCACCTTTTTTAATACAGAGTACAATTCGCTATTGTTTAACACATTGTGCGCGATGAGTAAATTTTTCTCGTAACCAAGTTTTTATTCAATGTGCACAACGTTCTAAATATGAGGAAATTTTACATGTGGCATATAATCTTAATCCACTTGGCGTAAAATTTTATCCACTGTGGAGTAAAATTTAATCCACGTGGATTAAAATTTTACATGTTGTTGTGCGCGTGGTGTAATTTAATCCACTGCAACTGTTTTTACACGACGCACACAACGGGTTATAATTTTACCCGTTGTGCACGTGGAATAGTATTACTTCTTACCAATTGTTAACTGCGCACACGGTACACCTAGCATAATTAAACCCGTTGTGCGCGTTGAGAATCATTTGGGCGATAATGAAATTGCTTAGCGCTCCTCACGGGAATAATTTTGCCCGATGTGCGCTTTGAGCATATTTGTTATTCGCTATCAAATTTGTTCTATGCGCAACACACCAGTCATTCAGTTTCATTCCAATTTGCATCATACTTAATCTGATTCAGAAACATGCCTATATGCAAACTTTTAGATTAAATCTGATACATATTCAATCTGATGACATTTTCAAAATGAACCATTCAAATATATTGATGTACATACTGATACAACTCCAAACTGATACATTTGCCTTCACTCTTACAAACTGATACATATAATTGTCATCGTAGATGTTTGAAATGAAGTGGCACTTTCAGTTATATATTGTCGGCATGATCTGCATGCTTCTGCCTTCAATTTCCACGAGTACATCGATGACCACCTTCGTTGCGTTTATTAACGTTGCTGTCGATTTTCTGCCATCATAAGCTAGATATGAGTGTCACGTCATTGTAACCTGCAATCAAGTATGTAGACGGTTCAAACACAACGGCTGGAACGTCGATTCCCCTGAAGCGATGTACCATACAGACGATGCGCTCAGCAGCTACGTTGCAGCTATTAACGTCATTGTGGATTTTTTGCCCTGATCTGCTGAAGATGATTATCATCGTAGACGTTTGCATTGAAGTGGCACTTTGTCCTTTGTAGCAGACGTCGTGAACTGGAGAGTGCTCGGCAGATCCATTGCGTTTATTACTGTCGTTGTAGATTTATTGCCATTTTCTGCGGAATATGATTGTCGTCGTAGACTATGGCTACCGTCTCTCTGTTGCTATCGTCTCCCAAGCTTGCTCCTTTACATTGTCTGCGAAGAGAAGAATGGACCCCAAGGAATTGGGCCCTGGGCAGCCATCCTGTGTGCCCTAGGTCAGGGGCCGGGCATGGCTACCGTCTTTGAAGATGCTTATTAAATCGGAGTAGTGCAAGCTGATGCTGTCGTTTCCCAAGTTGGCTCCTTTCCATGGTCTACGAAGAGAAGGATGGCCCCGGCCTTGGGCATTGGATGGTTGATCTGGGTCCCCTAGGTTGGCCGGGTATGGCTACCATTCCTCTGAGGCACAAACACTCCCTCCTGTACTTTTCGATCTTTTGGCTCGCAGCTTAGAAAAAGCTGCAGGAGGACAGGGACATGTATGATCTTCTTCATCCACATTCAGATTTAACCAATTTGGCTGCCAGCCAAAAGATCAAAAAAGTATAGGATGGAGTGTTTGTGCCTCAGAGGGACGGTAGCCAAACCCATCCAACCTAGGGGACCTAGATCAACCATCTAGGGCCCAAGGCCAGGGGCAATTCTTCTCTTCGCAGACCACGGAAAGGAGCCAGCTTGGGAGACGATAGCATCAGCTTACAATCCTCCGATTTTATATGCATCTTCAGAGACGGTAGCCAAGCCCAGTCCCCTCCTAGGGCACCGATGGCAGTCACAGTCCATTTATAGCGGAATTGGACCATTCAAATTGAAGAGTATAATAAGTCTGTTATCCTACAGTAATGCAAGGGATCTCGAGAATGAACATTTATTTCTTAAACGCATAAAACGCGTAATCCCAACGCGAAAAACGCGTAATCACAAGTGTTTTAGCTTGTGGTGAAAAGAAGGTAAATTACTCTCCGCGCAAAACAAGGTAACTGAACAGTTTTGCGCCTTTAGCAAAATTGATGCTATTAAGATAATTACTCTCTGTGAAAAACACGTAAAATTCTTTAATTTCCAGTGCAAAACAAACAAGCTTGGGAAATGGCTCATCGCGTTATAAATATGGTTAAAGATGCGTATTATTACTTAGCAAATTTCACCATTACCCAACTATCAAATTTTTACCGTTGTGCACGCGGAGTAATTTAATCAACTTGAACCGTTTTTACCCGACACGCACAACGGAACATAATTTTACCTGTTGTGTGCTCGGATGAATATTACTTCAAACTAAGTCTTTTAACTGTCGTGCACAACGGGTTGTGCGCGCTGTGAGGAATAATGCACACATCTAACCTTTTTTATTACCGCGCACGACGCGTTAGAATGTAGCACGTGTGCGCGACGATTACATTTTATCCGTAGCAAAGTTTATACCTGATGCGCACAACATTACAAATCAGGAGAAATTTTACTTGTCGTTGTGCGCGTGGAGTAATTTAATCCACTGGAATCATTTTTACCCGACGCGCATAACTGGGCATAATTTTACCCGTTGTGCGAGCATACGAATATTACTTCAAACTAAGTCTTTTAACCCCCGCGCACAACGGGTTTTGGGTGCTGTGAGGAATAATACACCACTCTAACCTTTTTTATTACCGCGCACAATGCGTTAGAATGTAGCACGTTGAGCGCGACCAGTAAATTTTACTCGTAGCAAAGTTTTTACCCGACGCGCACAACGGCACAAATGGGGAGAAATTTTACATGCCATTGTGCATGTGGAGTACTTCAATTAAAGGTACCCGTTTTCACCGTACGTACACAACGGGTATGCTTTTACCTGTTGTGAGCGCGGATGAATATTACTTCAAACTAAGTCTTTTAACCGTCATGCACAACGGGTTGTGCACGCTGTGAGGAATAATACACCCCTCTAACCTTTTTTATTACTGTGCACAACACGGTAGAATATAGCACGTTATGCGCGACAATTACATTTTATCCGTAGCAAAGTTTTTACCCGACGCACACAACGTTTCAAATCGGTAGAAATTTTACTTGCCGTTTTGCGCGAGGAGTAATTTAATCCACTGGAACAGTTTTTACTCGACACACACAACGGGGCGTAATTTTACCCGTTATGCGCGCGTATGAATATTACTTCAAACTAAGTCTTTTAACCCCCGCGCACAATGGGTTGTGCATGCTATGAGGAATAATACAACCCTCTAACCTTTTTTATTACCGTGCACGATGCGTTAGAATGTAGCACGTTGTGCACGACCATTACAGTTTATCCGTAGCAAAGTTTTTACCCGACGCGCACAACGTTCCAAATCGGGAGAAATTTTACTTGCCGTTGTATACAGGGAGTAATTTAATCCACTGGAACCATTTTTACCCGACGCGCACAATGAGGTATTCTTTTACCTGTTGTGCACACATATGAATATTACTTCAAACTAATAGTCTTTTAACCGCCATGCACAATGGGTTGTGCGTGATGTGAGGAATAATACACCCCGCTAACCTTTTTTATTACCGCGCATGACGAGTTAGAATGTAGCACGTTTTGCGCGAAGATTACATTTTATTCGTAGCAACGTTTTTACCCGACGCGCATAACGTTCCAAACCGGGAGAAATTTTACATGCCTTTGTACGCGTGGTGTAATTCGATCAAAGGTACTCGTTTTCACCATACGCGCACAACGAGGTATACTTTTACCAGTTGTACGCGCGGATGAATATTACTTCAAAGTAAGTCTTTTAACCGCCGTGCACAACGGGTTGTGTGCGCTGTGAGAAATAATACACACCTCTAAACTTTTTTATTACTGCACACGATGTGTTAGAATGTAGCCTGTTGTGCGCGACGATTACATTTTATCCGTAGCAAAGTTTTTACCCGACGCGCACAACGCTCCACTTTGGTAGAAATTTTACATGTCGTTGTACGCAGGGAGTAATTTAATCCACTGGAACCGTTTTTACTCGACGTGCACAACGGTTCCGTATAATTTTAACAACAGTCGATGGATCGAAAAGTACGGTAGACCTATTGCTCAATGTGCACAACGGTGAGTAATTATGTACAAAGTTGCTTTGCAAAGGGCTTAAAGGGCGCTATGGTAATTGCACCAAAGGTTCTACAAAGTTTCTTTGAAAAAGCTTAAAGGGCGCGACGGTAGGGAGGGGTCGAGCGCAGGAATCCCACCTGTGGCTGAGCGCAGGTGTATTTTACCATACACACACAGACACACATACAGACACATTTAAGATTCCCCCCTGAGAAATCTTTGTTCACCAAAAAAATTTTCCATAGCCAAATTTGCGCAAAACAACAAATTAGCGTAAAAATATTTAGCGGCACGTGAGCCTTCGACGCGAAACAACAAATTCGACACAGGCGCCTTCGATACGGAACAACAAATTAGTGTAAAAAATCCGCGTGGACGCCTTCGGCGTAGAACAACAAATTCAGCATAGAACAACAAATTGGGCATGGGCGCCTTTGGCGCGGAACAATAAATTAGCGTAAAAAATTTGAGCGGGTGCATTTGGCGCGAAAAATTATTCGCATCATATTGCCCCATGCGTCGAAGAGCCGGTGGTCAACGCGTTGAGGGAGCGATCATTCGATCTGTAACAACATTCGATCTACAATATTAAGTGCAAGTTAAAGTTTTGTTTTCCCAAATGCTTTAATTACGTGCACTCTGCTATTCTCCAGAGACTTTCATTCCCCATAAAGTTTCATTTCCCCAGAAACTTTCATTTCCATATAATGTTTTTCCTCCAAAACTTTCCACAAAATCTCATCTCAACCATTCATTACTCAAAGTTAAATCCAAGCCGTCTTTTATCAACCTGTTTGTCCTAGTTAGCTTGTCCTAGTTAGCCCTAGGATTCAAAAAAAGATGTGTTTTAATATACATACACACATACACATATATATATAGGAAAATGCTAAAATGATAAAGTGAGAAGGTGAGAAGAGATATGTATATCGTTAGCTAGCCAAATCTATTTTCGAATTAAAAATCAGAGCCGTCCATCTTGTTCTATCTCTCAAGTGATCTTTATGTATAACTTTTTTTGTTATTTAGAGATTTTTATCAAATCCATCAAGTTTCCATAAGATGGACGGCTTACATGCTGCTTGCAAGTGTAACAAAATTGGAACGGATTGATCCATATGATTGTGGGGTTTATAATCTCTAATTTTTTAGGGTATAGATCTATTAACATATTTTTCAAGATGAATGGTATTGATCATTGATTGGTGTTACCGATTGTCCTTCTCACGATAAGAATCTCTTCTCACACTCTCACAATAGCATTACTACACACACACACACACACACACACACACACACACACACACACACACACACACACACACACACACACACACAGAGAGAGAGCGAGAGAGAGAGAGAGGGGGGGGAGAGAGATACACAAACACATACACATACACACACATGAGCAATTGGGACTGTGTTGTCAGCACATGTTCGGTTTTTCTGTGCTGACAGTAATTTGGGTTTCTTAAAATATTTTTTAATTTGTTTTTGCAGTATGTTCTACAACTTGTTGACTATTACCACACCAAATTTCAAGTGAATCCAACACTTTTTGACACCCCATCCATCCATGTCAAAAAGATTGCTCCGACAGATCCTTTTTGAGAGGTGTTTTCGAATGGAAGTATGAAGGGTCAAACAGTGTTGGATTCACTTGAAAATTGGTGTGGAGGTCAACAACAAGTTGTAGAATACAGTGAAAAAAATAAAAATAAAATCTTTTTTAGCCATCGAATCGCTGACAGTACATGAATTTTCCTATGCTGTCTACACACATCCATATTCATATATGTATACATATATATATGAGAATAATGTGTATCATATGACAATGTAGGCTTAGCCTCATATACCAAAACACAAAAGTTGGGAAGTACAAGGCCCACATAGGCTTGTACTTGTTGTACTTCCCACTTTTTTGTGTCTTGGTATATGAAGCTAAGCGTCATATGATACCCATTATTCTATCAATATATACTAGTCATAACACGTGCTCACAGACACGGTTCACTTAAGATTTTTCCCAGCAAAATCTTTGTTCGCCAGAAATTATTTCCATAGCCAAAATTTAAAAGAAGAATAAATTAGCGTAAAAATATTTAGCGACACGGGCACCTTCAACGCGGAACAACAAATTCGGCGTAGGCGCCTTAAGCACGGAACAACAAATTAGCGTAAAAATATTGTGCGGGTGCATTCGACGCAGAACAACAAATTAGTGTAAAAATGTAGTGCGCAGAACAACAAATTCTGCACAGGCACCTTTGACACGGAACAACAAATTCGGTGCGGGTGCTTTTAGCACGAAACAACAAATTAGCGTAGAACAACAAATTCGTCAAGGGCACCTTCGCGTGGAATAAAAAAATCGTGTGGGTGCCTTAATAATGATGTCATGCGGGTGCCAGTTTGAGTGTATTATTTACAACGTTCTATTATCCTGTTTGTTTCTTTTCTTCTCGATGAAGTCAAATGCCTAGATAGATAAGGATGATTAAAATAGGCAACATATAATTCATTCATAATATAACCTTTCCTTATTTTTGTTATAAATATTGTAAATTAAATCACATAAATGCATGGCTGTTCAACTTCCAAGACCTCTTAAATTCATAGATCTCGAATGAATGGATAAATCATGTAAATGAATGGCGAAGGACACATTGAGTACAATAACGTAAATATCTGTGTAATCAAAGGGTATTACCAGTAGTTGGTCACCGATGGGACACCATGGAGCTTGACTCCTTAATTTCGATCACTACACAAAGTCAAACTAAAAGAGTTAAAAATTTTGCTCATTTCCCAAAGCTCCCAATTTAAAGCCAGAGACGAAAACCCCCCAACCCTATTAACACTCTCCACAAGTCTGGCAATAAAAATTATCTCTTTCAAAGGACATCAATGGCGATGGAGCTGTAGAGCCCTCATTAACTCTAATGCATTTACTCCTCTCTTCTCAGTGCTAGCAGGGTTACTCTGTTTTTTACGTAAGAATCTTCAAAAAAAATACAAACATTCAACTCCCTCTTCAAATTCAATGTGTGCTTGTGGTGTTCCCATCATTTATTGCTCCATAGACCTCTTAAATTCAAATTAAATCACAGAAATGAATGGATATTTGTATTCTCCAAAAAGTTCCACCAAAATACAAAAGTTTTCCCTCCCAAAATTTTCACAAACTCTCATCTCAACAGTTGATTTTCCAAGATTAAATCTCAACCATTCTTCTATCAACCTGTTTGTCCTAGACAGCCTTAGAATTCAAAAAGGGTTGTCAAATGTATTATATATATATACACACACAAGTAAGCGATGATCTTTATGTATACAACGTAAAATGTACAAGATAATGCACAATGTGAAGCATGTTATGGGACAAGGAATCCCCAGTTAGCAACCGAGGCATTAGCTGAAGTCTGATCCCACTCTAAATCTCGAAGAGTAACACGAACATCAGATGCAATATCCTCAAAAAGACTTATTTTATCCTTTAATTTCCCCTTGAAAATCCTCATGTTACGCTGCCTCCAGATATGCCAGACCATGGATGCAAGAGCCATTTTGGCTAGTGTACCGACAAGTATTTTTTATTGAATAGAGAAAGTAACAAATCCCCCACCTCAGCAAGAGATGTAGGAGCAACAACAAAGATGCCTAATTTTAGCAAGCTCCTGCAAAGAATATAACGGGTATAGGGACATAAAAAGAATAAATGATCAATACTTTCAACCGCACCTTCATCACAGAGAACGCAAGCTTGATTAGTAGTAACTCCCATTTGTGAAGAATCTCTCTAGTGAGTAACTTGCCGTGGAATGCCCGAAGAACGGTAATAGCCATTTTGGGCACATGTCTACTAAACCACACAACACTGTAATAAGGAAAGGGGTTAGACCTGGTACGAGAACCCTCCCAAGCCTCCCGAAAAGTGCAAGATGAACAACCCAGCCATTCCCATGAATCATTTCCCTGCCCCACATGGACCGAAGCTAGAAGAGGCTGCATAGCATCAATAGTCGAATCATTAACCCAGGCCGAACCAGTCAATAACCACATACTAACTTATTATCATTACCATTAGGAACATCATACAAATAAGATAGAGGACTGCAAGGTAACCAATTATCATGCCAGAAGGAAGTTGTTGTCCCATCACCCACGATGCGTCTACTAAGCTTCTGAGGCTTACCACGACAGCGAAGTAGAAATTTCCAAGTACCAGACTGGGATGGTTTGGCCTTGGAGCAGAAGAACCCTTCAGGAGGTCCATAAGTGCTTCTCATATACTTAGCACATGGGCTATCCGAAGATAAATATTTCCAAGTTAAACAGATACCGGAAGCATCATTTAAATCAGTAACAAGTCTAAGCCCCACTGCACCTTCTTCCTTAGGGGTACACAAATCCTTCCAGGCCCACTCCAAATAAATTTTCTGCATACATAATTGATAGCTCTAATTACAAATTGTGGAATATGATAAACCTGCATCCAGAACGCCACCATACTATAGATTACAGTTTGAACCAACTCAATCCTCCCTGAGATGGAGAGGAGAGAAGAGGACCATCACTGCAATCTTTGCTTACACTTATCAACCAACCTGGCAAATATGGAAGCTTTTGGGTAGACAGAGGATAAGGGGAGTCCCAGATAAATTACCAGCGAAGAGACAAGCTTGACCCCAAGAATGTCGGCAGAGAAACAAAATTACGGACCCCATTGCTAAAAATAGCTGAACTTTTGTCCCAGTTCACTTGCAACCCTGTTAGTAATCTGAAAGTATAAAGCATCTCCTGAAGCCCCTTAAGGGAGTGTGGGTTACCACGGCAGAAAACCAAGAGGTCATCAGCAAAGAGCAGGTGAGAAATAGCCCCTGAACTACGAAGGGGATGAATAGAGAGCGATGCCTCTGCTCTAGTAAAAATAGATGAACTTTTTTCCCAGTTCACTTGCAACCCTTGTTGGATATGGACGACATATATACACCCATGAGGGGATGTATGAGGGCCTATGGACCTCAGATGTCGCGTGCATGAAAGCGTGCGCGAAGGGAACCTTTTCTCGTGTGAAAAGGACCACTCGATAAGTGGAAAAAGTCACTTTATAAGTGCAAAAAGGCACTTGATAAGTGAATGAAGAAGAGGATAAGTGAATATGCTAATATAGGCTAATAAGCTTATATTTAGTTATTTCCTACAATAACTACCCCTAAAGCCTATAAATAGGACCCAAGGGTAAGGCATTCATACTAATCTTACCATGCCATAAGTTTGCATAAGGCAACTTGTGTTCTTCTTCTCCCTTCCATTAAAATCCTCTTCTAAATAGAGATTTAGGCGGTGAAACGCTGCTTCGATCCTCCGTGACGAAGTACTGACCGTTGTGGCGAATCCGAAGGCGATATTACGGTGCCGCGTATGCAAGCGTAAGTCTCTCCTCTTAATTCGATCCTAACATCGTTGTTTTTACAGGATCCGACATTGGTATCAGAGCCATACGGGTTCGCCCCGGTCTAACCAATGAACGAGGTGTTGTCTTTTTCACGAATGAGTTTCCAACCATTATGGATATGGTAGGAGCGCATCGTGACGGAGAGAACACAACAGTTGTTCTTTTCACGTTAGGGTCTTCTGCCATTACGGATATGGCAAGAACTCTCCGTGACGGGAAGAACTGACCGTTCATATCGCCAAACTCGCACTCCTCATGGATGCTGAGTCTCCATTCAATAGGGAATGGGTGCTCTCTTCATGTAGAGCGTGTAGTTTGCGAACTTGAAAGTGTGTTATTTTTTTTGGCACACGGCCATTGAAGTATAACTACTTTCTCGACGAACGGGTGTCTCATCGGAGAAGAAGATGGCGGTTGCAAATTCTCATCGGAGAAGAAGATCTCTTTGGTGCATGATCGCTATGGCCATATGGGCCATGGAGGCTATGCACCCCCCCTCCCCATGCGGAGGGGGTTCTCTACGGCCAATAACAAACAAGGCCACCCCCTCCGGTGGGGGTGTGTGGCCAACCCCATGCAAGGGGGAGGCCGGCCATGGCCAAGAGGCCAAGGCCGGCCATGGTCTCGGCCATGGCCAGGCCATGGCCGGCCCTGGTCGGCCTCGGCCAGGGCCAACCCTGGTTGAGGCCAGGCCAGGGCCAGGAGGCCCTGGCCACGGCCAGGTCCGGCCCTGGCTAGCCTCAGCCAGCGCCAGGGGGCCCTGGCCGAGGCCAGGCCAGGGCCAGGGGGCCCTGGCCACGGCCAGGGCCGGCCCTGGCCGGCCTCGGCCAGGGCCAGGGCCAGCCCTGGCCTCTGTCAGGGCCACGGCCGGCCCTGGTAGTGGCCAGGTCCAGGCCGAGGCCGGCCCTGGCCTCGGCTAGGGCCTCTGCCGGCACTGGCTGTGGCCAGGGCCAGGACACTGCCGGCCCTTGGCCTCGGCCAGGGCCAAGCCCCGGTCAGCCCGGTGATTGGGGGGGCTTGCGTGGGTGGTGGCTTGCATGGCCGGTCTCTACGGAGCCGGCGGCAGTTGTCTGCGGCAAAATTCTCCTGTAGGGGGGAAGCGCCTGGATCCATACGAGAGCCGGCGATGGTGACTTGCAGAAAAAATCCCCTCAGGGGATGTTCGGCCTTGGCCAAAATTGCAATGGCAATTTTCTATTCGGAGAAGGAATCCGGCCTTGGCACGGCCACGGCACAGCCTCGGCAATGGCCGGGGAATTGTCAAAATATTCGGTGTAGAACTTGCCGAATGGTTTTGCAAATATAACAATGGTATTTTTAGTACCATAAGGGTACCAAGTTAAAAATTCCCTAATTTTTTTTGAAAAATATGTTTTCAAAAACGCTTTTCCGCTGCAAAGTACTATAAGAGTACTAATTTTTGATAAAGTGATGGGGAAATATTGAAAGTTGTTCTAGATGGTGATTGGGATCGTAATGACTTTTCCGATTCTAGAACAACATCTTCAATATTTTTCGAAAGTAACTTATCAAATATAATAATATCATTCCAAGTGGGATTTTCCAAGTTGGAGTGATATTAAACTAGTCTGAAATTTCCACATTCGATTGATTTAGCATCTCAATGGATCATGATTCAGCCAGTGGTCTTTTTGACTAGTTTGTGGGACACCTCGGCTCTGTCTGAGGATAGTAAACCATGGACTAGCCATTCCCCTGGTCGGTCCGCTGTCTGAGACTGCTGCATTATACAAATGTGTTAAAATAGTGATTATGTATATGAAATTTATGCAATGATTTTGATCGAACCTTCTTTTTTCATATATCTTTTGCAGCATTTTAAAGCTAAATGTCTTCCGCTGCCAAGAACATCGTCACTGAGTTAAACAAAGGTGAAAAACTCAACGGTGATAATTACAAACTATGGTCCATCAAAATACAATATGTTCTAGAGGAGCAAGATGTGCTCGAAACTTTGAAGAACGTAATGATTGAACCAGAGTTGGGCACTACGGCCCAACACAGAAGAGACAAGGAAGATTTTGATGCTTGGTCTCGGAAGAACAAGATTGCTCGCATTACGTTATTGTCCAGTATGGCCAATGACATAATGCGCATATTCCGAGAGCATGACCTAGCCATGGACATATGGTCCAAGCTAGAGGAAAAGTTTGGTGGCACCTTGACGTGCGTCTATATTTCATATATTCACGCACGTTTTCTTTTGTGTTTCTCCGTGTTTTTCCGCCGTCTCTTATTCGTTTTCGTATGTTTTCCCGTTTTCTTTCACTTTTCTTTGTTTGTCCATGATTGCAGGGGATTGACCACGTAGGGGACGTTTAATGATGATATCCCAAGTCCCCGGAGCAACGGGAGAAGTCACGCGTGATCCAGGGGGTCAAACGGCGAAGTATTCATCTTTCATCCCCTCACCCGGTCGGTTGGTCATCTCCAACCGATCGGGTGATGCACACGTGCACCAACCGGTCGCTACCGCAGCTCACAAAGAAGTCACCCGACCGGTTCACAGACCGGTTCTGCGGGCGGCTGTTCTCTGTTTTCTCGAGCAAAATTCCAACCGATCGGGTGACTCTCACCCGATCGGTTCATCTGTCGCTGAAGAAGATGAGCTGAAGACACGGGCGTTCAATCGGCCGATTCACCCGACCGCTCCAAGATCCAACCGGTCGCTCAAGAACTCACCCGATCGGTTCATGTGATCGGGTGAAAACTCGCCGTTTTCTGATATTTATTTGTAACGGATCAACCGATCGGTTGACTTGTCAACCGATCGGTTGATGCGACGGCCTATATATAGAGCCCCTAGGGTTCCAGAAACGGGAGTTGCTGTTTTTCTACTGTTTTATTTCCTTGTGACAGCTGTAATTGTTACTCTTTTGTAAGTTTTCAGATCTTTCTCAAATTTTAGTATTATCTTTATGACTCTATCACTTCCGCATTGCAATTGTCCGATTACGATTCTAACGGTTAAATTTCATTTAGATTGCTTTTTCATGAATTTTTGTGAGTAGTTCCCAAATCTGGGATTTTGGTGGAAACCCCTTCAGGGGCTCTTCCCGATGCATCCGTAGGGTTAGGAAATCGATAGGGAGTAGGAATCTAACGGTTACGCGGGGTGTTTCATTGTCATCGGTGGGAAAAAGACCGCCTTTGACCGTCGGGCCAAGGGGGAATAAACTTGGCGGTTGACTCCCTAGCCATAGCTCACACCTTTAGCGTTGACGTCGAATCCTAGCACGCGGGAGCGGCATGATGAGATGTTGGGAGTTATCGTTACGGGCTTAGTGCTCCCGGGATCGATCAGTGTTTATGGACACGGGAGTGCCCACTAATCGAATCCGGGAAGTCCGGTGTATCATCCTGGGCACCGACCGGAATATCGGGCCCATGGGACGCCGGTACCACTTTTAGAGGCAACGTCCCACCATTAGACCCTAATCCCGATCGCTATCCATACCCGTAGGCCGCGTCGGCGAGAGTCTCTCGTCGGGTTGGAAACCAAAGTCCCGGGTTTACTTTCTTTTCATTCTTACGCTTTTATTTCCTTTCGTGACAACCATCCACCGATTCGGGCTAGCTCGCCCCTCGGGGTGATTTAGGTCCTACCTGACCCAAGCACAACCTCGCCTCCCTGAGTTCGATATTCCCGCACCCTACACTAATCGTGAAACTTGCGGTAAACGACACCGCGCCCATACCGTAAACGGGGCGCCGGTCAAGTTTATGGCGCCGTTGCCGGGGAGGCAACGTGCTTGATATTTTAGGATCTCTTGAACCCTCGTGTCTAGCTCACGTCCCTACCTCGCGATAATTTTCGCATTCTCCTTTTTCTTTTTCTTATTTGTTTTTCTTATTTGTTTTTCTTATTTTATCTGTTTCATTCCCACTTGTCGCTTCACGGGTGTTTGTTGTTTTTCATGCGCAGGAGTTCAAGGAGTCTTGACGACTTGATTCCCATCGATCCAGAGATTAACGCCACCCTTAGGCGTTTGGCCGCCGAGAAGCGAAGAAGGGAAGATCCCGAATCCATGGAGGAGAACACCCCACCTCACAAGTCTCTGCTGGAGTACTCGATGCCCTCCATCGAGTCAACTTCCGCCATCCGATCTCCAGCTATTGCGACCCAAAGCTTTGAGCTGAAGCCGTCTCTAGTGACATGGATCCAGCAGGACCAGTTTGCGGGTGCGCCCATGGAGAGCCCGATAGAGCACCTGGACTCCTTCTTGGAGAAGTGTGACACCTTCCGAATTAATGGTGTCACTACAGAGGCTATCCGTCTGAAGCTGTTCCCCTTCTCTTTGCGGGACAAAGCCAAGCAATGGTTAAGGGGGAAGGACCCCAACACTTTCAACACCTGGGAGAAGCTCTCCAACGCTTTTCTGACGAAGTTCTTTCCTCCGGGGAAGACCATGAAGTTGAGGAGTGAGATCTCCTCCTTCTCCCAGGCCAGCCACGAGTCCTTGCATGAAGCTTGGACGAGATATAAAGAGATGCAAAGAAGATGCCCTCACCATGAACTTCCGAAGTGGCAGATTATCAATCTGTTCTACAATGGGTTGAGGGATGACCTTAAATCTTCTATGGACGCCGCGGCTGGGGGTTCTTTCATGTCTCGAAGTGAGGAAGATGCCGGGAATATTGTGGAAAACATGGCATCCAACAATGATCGGTGGTGTGACGAGAGAGCCACACCAAGAACTGGGGGTATACACAGAGTCGAGGACGTCGACAAACTTTCAAGCAAGTTCAACTTGCTTTCGACCCAGATCTCCGCACTGATGGTAGGAGCCGGTGGGGCCGGTACACAGCAAGTTTCTACGGTAGAGTCCGAATTCCTTGGGGAATTCGACGGTGGTGACATCTCACCACCGTTGGATCAGGCGAGCGCACTATTTTACAACCCCACGGGGAATGCGCCATATCCGCCAAGGACAAATTCCAACCCGGCCTACTCTCCCAACAACCGGAACCACCCGAATTTCAGTTACCGGCCACCATTTCAGCCCTCACCGCCTCAGCAGCCGCAGCAACAAATTTATCAGCCGGCTAGACCACCGCAGAATCAGGGTCAGCTGCAACCGTTTCAGCAGCAACCTCAGCAACAAACTTATGCCCCCAGGACTCAGCAGCCGTTCCAGCAGCAGCAGTATGGCCAACAGAGGGCCGTCTCTCCGGCTGAGTCTCTCTTGACTCAATATATTACCAACCAGGAGAGGATCAACCAAAAGCTGGAAATGGGCCAGCGGACCCTCACGGACCAAGTAACCCAGCTGGGGTTACAGGTGGCGAACCTTGCAAGGTCACAAAACCAATTGCCGCCACAACCGGAGGTGAACCCGAGGGGAGCAACACAAACATCGGCACTCGTGCACGAGCACGTGAATGTGTCCGCTATCGTTCTGAGAAGCGGGACACAAATCCCTATTAGAGTGCCCCCTAGCAACCCGGAAGCACCATTGGTCGTTGAGAGACCGACTGAAAAATTAAATGACACCGGTGCTTCGTCATCAAATCCCATGACTCCGGAGGGAGTGTCTGAAGAAGAGAAGAAGAAGGAGGAAGAGAGCCCAAGAGTGTATAAACCCGTTGTGCCATTTCCACAACGGTTGGCTCAGGCAAAAATTGATGAGAAATATGGGAAGTTCTTCGCCATGGTCAAGGACCTAAGCCTGCAAATCCCCTTCTTGGAGGCAATCGAGACAATCCCCTCCTATGCAAAATTCTTGAAAGATTTGGTGACCAAAGGGTCAAGAAAAGAGAAAGTGGTGCTGACGGCGGAATGTAGCGCTCTTATCCAGAGGGATAACCCGCCGAAGCTCAAGGACCCGGGGAGCTTCTCTATTCCTTGCACGATCGGGGCTGTGAAGATTAATCGTGCACTCGTCGATCTAGGAGCGAGTGTTAGCTTGATGCCCTTGTCGATGTACAGAAGGATAGGAATGGGTGATTTGGAGCCCACCGGGATGACCCTACAACTAGCTGACCGGTCGGTCAAATATCCGGTGGGAATTGTTGATGATCTCCCCGTGAATGTGAGAGGGGTGCATGTGCCTGTGGACTTTGTAGTCATTGACATGCCCGAAGACGCACACACCCCCATTATCCTGGGACGGCCTTTCATGGCCACTGCTGGCGTTCTTATAGATGTGAAGAACGGAAAACTCTCCTTGAACGTCAGCGGAGAGAAAGTTGAGTTTGACCTGGGACTATCCATGAAGCACCCCGACCCTCCTGATGACCTCCGGTGTAATTTGCTTGAGATAGAAGAAGAAAAGGCTGTAGAGGAGAGCTCCTGGGAGATTCTCCTGAGAAACCCCCCCCGATGACTTGGGGAATTCTGAAGATGAAGAAGGCCCCGAAGACAAAGAAGCTGCTGGAAGACCGAGTGCAGCGAGAACGACCCCTCCCGGGTTCCCCAAGGTTCCTCCTGTGAGGATAACGGGGAAAGAGCTCACGGACCTCACTAAAGACGAGGTCCGAATACTGAAGAAGATGGCGGGAAGCGCCAACACCAATGAAAAGCCCCCGGATCTCAAGAACAAAGGGGGGGTGGTCGAGCAAATATTTTTCCAGCAGCTGACTACCCCGAGCGCCTTCAGCTCCAACAAGGAAGAGATGCCTAAGTTTGGGCATCACCCGTATCAGCCACCATGAGCATCTCTTGCGGGCGTCGAGCCAACGACGTTAAACAAGTGCGCTTCATGGGAGGCAACCCATGTTCTAAACTTTTTCTCAAATTTTTAGCGTTACTTTTTTGCTTTATTTTATCTATTTCTATAAATAAAATCAGCCGCGAGAACATCCGTTCGGGGACTTAATCAAATTTCTTGGTTTTTGCAGGAAACAAGCCCCAACCGATCGGGTGATAACTCACCCGATCGGTTGGGATATATCAGATACATGCCGAGATCTGTCCCCGAATGAACCGATCGGTTGAGTAATGAAGAGACCGGGTGGAAGACCGGGTGAGCTGGGGAGAACTTTCGGAAATTTTTGGGGAATATCAACCGATCGGTTGAGTTCATGCACGATCGGTTGACACGACCGGGTGAGCAGCCCTAAGTTCTCGGGAAAATTGTGTGGAGCGGCCAACCGGTCGGTTGAAAAGTCAACCGATCGTTTCGCCTGTAGCATTTCTTCGGCAAAATTTTCGACCTAACCGTCAACCGATCGGGTGACAAGTCACCCGATCGGTTCGATTTAAAATCCTATATAACCCCCCCGACACCCGTTCGTTTCCACCCTCGCCCGATCGCCCGGATCTCTGCCGTTTCGTCTCCCGTCGAGCGCCTTCCTGCTTTCTTCCCCAAAATCAGCCTCGATCTCCTTCCCCAGCCATCTCCCTCCACACGAACCCTAGATTTCACCCATTTCCCCCCCGCTTCGGAACTTGTTGAAGAAATCGCTGCGGCTTCACATCGTGCTCCAACATCGGGGCGTCTACGATCGACTATCTGCATCTCATTTGGGTAAACTCGCTCCTTTACTTAATTTTAATCTTACCCAAAATATTTCAATTGCTTATTAGTCGTGCTTCGTGTTTGTGTTGAATTCGTTAAAATTTTACACACTCGCGCGCACACAGGACACCCGCACAATGCCTCCCCGCCGTGTTAAACCCACCGACACCAGCTCATCGAACCCTTGGCCTAACCGTCGCGCTCGTCGCGCACAGCCCCCAGCTCAACCCACCACCTCCAACACACCTGCCCCCGATCATGACCAGGCCGATCGATTCATGGCCATGATCCTCCTTGCTGGGCAAGGTGGTCGGATAACCGAGGAGTCCGTCGGCCAAAACCTCCCCTTCCTTCAAAGCTTCGTTCGCCACATCCGCGAAGACCCACCCGACGTCTCCGAGCTCCACATTCCACCTCCCACGACTCTTGACCCATTGCACAGACCCCCGTCACCACCCCCAGAGGGTGGTGCTCCTGCTTGATTTTTCTCTCCCACTTTTGCCCCCCCCCCAATATTTGTGCCCATCTGTCTTTTCGGGGCCCTACTTTGTCTCTGTCGGGACGGGAGGGGGGGAGGGGACTTTTTGCGTGTTGCTTTCTGATTTCCCCTCTTTTGTTTTTGACTCCCCCTTGCACATATCTGGATTTCTTTGATCATATCATTGTTCTGATTTGTGCCTTCATCGTGACATGGGTCGTTCGATATACCTGCAATAGAATATGAACTCACATTTGATTTTGGAAATTGAATTTCAAAAGAATTATTTTCTTCTAAGCAAGTGGCAATCAAGTAAGATTTTTAATGGATTGCTGAATTTGCCAACTCCGAGCAAGGAAGTTCTCTTGGAATTGATGGGAAGTAGCCTCATGTGTCTGAATGAGCAAATAAACTTCCTCTTTCAAGGGTTGCAATGGTACGTCTACGCTTTTCTCTCCTTGGTCAAGGCAGGAGGACTTCGTTGAATCACGCTCTGAAGTCTCATTAATGGTCTGATTATTCTCGTGTAAGGACTCCATGTATTTCCACACCTCTGTCGGCGTCATGACTCCTAAGAATTCCTATAGCTGTGGTCGTAGTCCAAATAGGAAGGACTCCATAAGCTCTTTCTTTGTGTACCCATGATGCGGATAGCTCGATACTATGTCTGTGAACCTCCTCCAGGCCTGAAAGAAAGTTTCACAATCAGTCTGATTAAAACTAACGATCTTGAGCTTCTCCATCCTATGTTTTTATGCAATGTCGTACTCTGCATCATACCAATTGTTTGTGCGATAGAAATTCATGTACTCCATTTTTTTGAATTTTTTTAAAGAGAAAACAAAACAAAAAACTAATAAAAATCCTAAACTATAAGATGGAAGGATCTCACCGAATGTTCCTCCAAACGAACTGAAATCGTAGATCACAAGTATTGTTATCCCCGGTAACGACACCAAAATTTGGATCGTCTCAAAATGTGTGATCGCTAGTCCCAAGTGCAGGAGATCGAACAAGTAATAATCCCGGTGAGTCCAGGTATCGTATCCACGGGACAACTAACCTGCAAAACCACAACCTTCAGTTTGTAAAGAGTACTAAAACGATAATAACCAACCACCTAAAGATATGGTATCAAGAGTTAAAGATAATAAAAGAAAATCCTACGATATTTACGGTGAATTCGATATTGGGTACTAATATGGAGAGTATGCATTTGTAGTGATTTCGTTAGGGTGTGTGTAATCAATGATTATTAATACCTTTTCTATAACTCAACATTTTGTCCGGTTAAGGCACGCGAACGTTGGAAAATATGGTGTTAAAGCGCATAAAAATGTGCCAAAGAGTTAATCACGTATAACGTCAATTTCATAAGGAAAATAAACACAAATGCCCTCTCGGTTCGCATCACGAATAAGTCCGAAAAGATCCTATTCTATTCAGGCATGCCCACGTCTCTGTATAACATACCCAAACAAGATATATATAGAAATCAACAAAATACATGATTATACAATGCAAAAGGGCGAAAAGATATCAAAATCAATGATTACGAGACCCTAACTACATCAACACCAACACATATGAAGATTAACCACGCATGGAGAGAATATATTCAGTATTCATAGACAAATACATCATAAAATCATCAAAGTACGTGAATAATACTTCAATTCTAAGCCAAATACCCAAAATACAAGGCTAAAGATAGGAAAAATGTCACGAATTCTCTCCAAATAGCCCTAAATCTCCTTCAGATGATAGATCTAGCCTCTGTCCCCATGGCCTCCAAATTTCATGGTGAAATATGGCTCCTAGAGCCTCCAATACGCCAGAATACGCAACAAAACCCTAAAATACGCTTAAATAATAGGCATTGCGGGTTTTAGTTGCTTAGCGGGTCAAAACCACACCAATACTTCGCTCAAATGCAAACCCGCGAGCAGCTTAAACCACAGCCGCACATCCGTGCGGGATTTGACGTGGGGTCACCACGTGGCAGTGGAATGCGGGTTTCGACCATTCGTGCCTGCTTCAATCCGAAGTCACTTCGAAATTCATCGGAGCCGTTGGATTCGGCGGCAAACTCCTAGGATTTTGCCACGTCGCCCCGAGGGAGAACAAAGCCGCCCACTCCGATTCGCTTCGCATCTGACCGTTGGATGTCGATCAAAGGGCTCTTGTTCGGTCGCGTCGTCACTCTGCTGAGTGCCGCTTCGGGCCGTTGGATAAGTGATCAACGGCCTACAAGTGGCCACATTGCCCGCTCCGTTTGTGTTGCTGCGGACCATCTGATGGCGAATTGATGCTCCAGATATAGCCACGTGGCCCGCTTTTTGGTCGAAACGCAGTATGCTGGATCGTATTTCAGCGCGTATTTGCGTATTTTCGACCGTATTTCTCCATTTAAAGTGTATTCTGCATTCAAAAATTCACAGTAATTAGCACAAATCTCAGAAAAATACAAATAAATAGTCATTGGAATCGTGAGATCGAGATCTAGCCATGAAAAATATAAAAACTGCAGAAATACACAGTTTATTGCTGTTTTATGGTTAAATTAAGTGATTTCTCTAATAAATGACGATATACAAAATACGAACGTATTAGAGACCAAGTAAGCATCATATAAGCACAAAATAGGGCTAAATACGGGGTTAATTATGCAATATTCACCTCGAATCAATTTTGAAGAAGAGAGAAACTCGAAAGGCTTGGTGCTCAACCTAGAGATCATGGACGAGTGGCGAGGCCATGCCCTGGCCTCGATCGTCTGACAAAAACAACGGGTGGCCCGCTACTACAACTCCTTGGTTAAAGGAAGAAGTTTCCACCAAGGAGATCTGGTCCTCAGGAAAGTGATCTTTAACCCGGAGGTCACCCGCAAAGGGAAGCTCACTGCTAAATGGGAAGTGCCCTATAAGGTCACCGAGGTCCTCGGTCCTGCCACATACTGGCTCTCTACTCTAGGAGGGAAGGTGATGACTCACACCTGGAATACAGAGCACCTCCGCAAGTACTATCAGTGAATGTGTACAATGCTTCCCCCTCCCCCAATCTAGGTGAATGCACTAAAAGGAGAAAATAATCATGAATGAAGAGCTCTCTCTACATCTATTCATTCCTCAGGCTAGGTCAGGGGCAACCCCCCAGCAGGCATATCACCAGTTCAATCGTAAGGCTGGGGGCAACTCCCTCAGCTGGCCAATCACCCGATCGACCGTAAGGCTGGGGCAACTCCCCAAGCAGGTCGATCACCGGCTCGGCCGTAAGGTTGGGGGCAACTCCCTTAGCAGGCCGATCCGTCAATCGACCGTAAGGATGGGGCAACTCCCCCAGCAAGCGAATCCACCGATCAACCATAAGCCCGTGGGTAGCTCCCCCAGCTGGCCGACCAACCCGTTCGACCAAAGGCTGGGGGCAACTCCCCCAGTGTGTCGATCCGTCGATCTACCGTAAGGCTGGGGGCAACTCCCCATCAGGCTGATCCATCGATCGACCATAAGGCTGGGACAACTCCCCCAGTGGGCCGATCACCTGATCGACTATATGGCTGGGAGCAAGTCCCCCAGCATGCCGATCACCCGTTTGACCATAAGGCTGAGGGCAACCCCTCAGTGGGCCAAACACACATTCGACCGCAAGCCTGGGGACGTTTTCTTGGCACCGGCCTAGTGGACCGATCATCAAGCAAGTCGACATGATTCCCCCAAGCCTGTCTGCTCAAACATCCTGACCGGGATTACAGGAGGGGGCATATCACCACAATACAAAAAAGAGGAAAGCTTTTTAAATACGATCCGCGTAAACCTATATATTACAAAAACCTCGGAAAAATGCCAAAAGTCATGTAGGAAGTGAGAAAACAAAAAGCGCAAAAGTTAATGGGCTAGGCCCATACTCCTTCCTGAGCGGTCAAGGCATCCACGGGATCGTCATCCGGATGATCGACACCCTCAGGGCAGCTGATGTCAACCTCCTCCTCGCCCTCAGAATCCATCCAAAGCTCCTCAAATGAGATCCCTGAATGCGGGAATCTCTGCTGGATCTCGCTCAGGCAATGGGCAAACCCCCTGTCAAATGCCTCATACATCCATGTGACGACGAAGGTCGTGGCATACTCATCCATGACCTCCTTGGAGATTTTTGCAAGGTCCACCACCTCCAGCTCCTTGATTCGGGCCTCAAGGGCAACAATCTGGTGTAGGTTCCCCGCCCTCTCCTTCTCGTTCTCCCAGAAGCCTTTGTTGAGCTTGACCAAGAGAACACGCTCCCTCTCCTCCACCTTCTCCAGCGGCTTCTCGAGCTCCTTAGCCTTGGTCCGCTCCACTGGACCTCCCAACTCTCTTACCTCAGTGGCCTTCTCTAACTCGACGACCCTCTCATCAGCCTTCGATCTTGCGGCCAGCACTACAGCCCTCTCCACATCCGACCTCTCCAAGTCGGCTGAAAGCTCGATAATTTGGGACTTCAACGACATGACATGCACCTCGGCCTCCAGGGCCGCCTCGTCGGCATCCTCCCATGCTGTCGACTTCTGGGCGAGATCTGACCTTGCATCCGAAAGTGCCACGAGTAGGTGCATCATTGAAAGGCTGACCAGAACAACTATGCCAAAGAAAAAACACAAATTAGAGGCACCTACAAAGGGTGAAGTGTGCTGCCATAAATGACCTTACCTGCAGACCAGCCTATATCACGAAGGTCGCAAGTCGGTTGCCTCTCACCCCATCTAGCACGGATTGATCCCAGGGCAGGCTACAATTCTCAGCCAGCCGAATCGTGACCCCATAATCAGAGAAGACGAACTCCTTCAGTCCCACAGGAAATCAAGAACTGAGTAACCGCTCACTCGGCCGTGGTAGATCGGCCTCAGTAGACCTAAAATGTAGAGAGATGTATGCCCTCGTGGTAGTTTATCTTTGTAAACATCTTGTTCAATCAGTGAAAGTATGCTTTCTGGTAAAATATTATCTGAGTAATTTCAATTTATTAATTGCTTAGATTGTTTCCTTGGATTCAAAGTTAGGTCACACATGTTTCACGATGTAGATTACGATTATGAGAAATGTCTGACCGATAGCAGCTTGAATCTAAAAAGTGTTCGTGGTCATAGATGTGTCGAGATAGGGATATCAATACATCGGACAGACCATTGTGTCTTAGTCTAGTTGGTCTTATAACCATACGACTTGGCGAAGTCAGAGACAATGCATAGGTGCTCATTAGAGAATGAGTCCACTGAACGACCCAAGCAAGAGTTATTAAATGGTTAAACATTAACTAACTGTCATTAATAACTCTAAGTGATGATAGATAAGTTGGTCCCTAGGACTTGAGATCATTATAAGAAGCTGTGCGTGAACGGTATCACTTAGGTCTAAGATCTAGCTTCGAGGCAAGGCCTGTTGAAAGATCTTAGGCTGAGTGACACTTGAAGCGTACGAGCTGAGTAATGATCAATAAAGGATTCGTCTCTTCTGTTATTGGAAAGTTAGTGTCGTAGGTTAGTACGGCTCTCGGTAAACCTTGGCCAAGGTATGTTGTAAGATGTACAACATGAATGTACCAGAGACCGACGTATACTGACCACTGCTAGCTAGTCGGGTTGACAGAGTTCCATACCCTAGGCTAGGCAAGTGACATAGTTGAGACGAAGGGACTAAAATTGCAAAAATCATCACGGTCACATTCATAGTGATCCCATTGGCACTCTTGCCAATGAGTCAATCACGTAATCGATGATTCTGAAACAGGGACGACACCTGCTGCTAGTGGTTACGGTCGTTTAGAGACTTCGAGTCTCAACCTGTAGTAGGATCAGGCTGTAAGGTCTCACACCGAGTAATATTCACGTCTTAGTAATAAGAAGATCGTTAAAGAGCAATGCATTCGATGCAATGGAATGATTAAACTCACAAGTCAGTTGTGAGATGAAAAGCTAAAGAATTTAGCATTTGGGACATAATAATACTTGATATTATATTAACTTAGATGCATGGGAATGAAGGGGACTTCCTGAGAAATCCATAGGAAGAAACCGCGTCCAAATCGGAGCTCTAACGAGCCCAGAAACGTAAAAATAGCTGAGGATAGGTCATTATTTGGCTTGCGGGTCTGACTTGCACCTGGCGGGTCAGACCCGCCAGGAAATAGCATGTTTGTGTTGTTTTTGAGGGGGTCAAATGATATCGAAATTAGATGCCATTTTTTCTATTCGATCGTTGTCTCGAGATCTTCGATTTGACAGGTTGTTTGAAAGTCGAAACTTAGAAATGGATTTATGGTTGATTTTAGAAATTTAGACTTCTAGTGAAATCAATCCATATTGCCCATTTTATTGTCCCACATTGCTCATAGCAAGAGAGGAGGGGCCGGCTCCCTATATAAATAGGGCTAGCCCTCCTCATTGAAAAGTGCACCAAGTCTACCATTCAAGGAGCTCCTAATTATTTGAGCAAACTTGATCAAGACTTAAAATTATTCTTTTCCTCTATTAATTTTTCTTGTCCTCCAACCGAGTCCTAGCAAGGCAACTAGGAGGTCCGAATCTGATTCAGAAGTCTACGACGTGGGTTTACTCAAGTGAAACCTTCTACGGCTAGTGATGGGCTCGGAGGCAAGGTGAGGCTCAGAGGTGATCCAGTTCACGACGAGGAGTGATGCAATGCGGTTCGAGATGCGGCTCAGATTTTGGAGCGCAAGACGATGCAGAACATCTTGCATGTTCCAAGGCAAGACTCCGGGTGAGTCATATTTATTTATGCATTTCATATTCTGTAGTAGTAAGAATTTTCTCGAGTTGGTCAGACCCAACTCGAGTCAGTAGATAATCCTGGCCAAGGGATTTTTTCTTAGGGCAGTAACTATTAAATAGTTTAATAATTGGTTTTTTCGCTGCTTATTTAAATCAAGATCGTCTGACTTAGGAAAAGATGTTTAAATTAGCCCTAAGGGACCTTGAAAATCCCTACATAAAATGCCCAAGGACTGCTCGTAATCCTCCGGGAACGGTCCCGAGTGGGAAGGCGAGTGGCCACCCCAAGGACACGTATCCTTCATTTGGCGAGGCTGGACAGGAGCATCAAGGAGGGGAGCGTCCCCGACCGCAATATGGACCCAGACTTTCTTCTGCTCACCCCCTCCCTAAACTGGCGGTGGATGCTCTTTCGTCCGCTACACACCCACTCCAGAAGACCAAGCATGCGGCTTCCTTCGAACCTCCAAATCATAATCCCCCTTCGCGGGCTGGGATCTGGCACAGAGGCCGGAATGGAGGGCTGAGAAAGGCCCTGGCCGAACCCGCCTGTAAAAGGACCAGTTAAAGAGACGATCTTGCTTGGATGGGACCCGTCCGATAAACTCTCCCGGCTATGCCCCATGGTTCCGAAAGAACTCACCGATGGGCCATACGGTCATCCTCAGGACGTGGTCCGAGAAGAGGACGTCAATCTTCCGCTCGTTAACAGGGACATCCAACAAGGTGTCAACCGCCTTGGCCTCTGCATCGGAGAGACTCCCTAACTCAAGGGTCAACGAGCTCGTTCCCCCCCATCGAACCGGGAAATCCACCCCTGTAGGAAAGCCTACGAAGACGTACTCCACCTTCCAATGCTTCACGGAAGTTGGCAGCCCCAACACCAAGCTCTTCTTTGGGTGGGCACTGATGTAAAGCCATGCAACCGACTTATAATGGCTCATGTGGAAAAATTGGGCGAAAAGGTGAAGGTTCGGCTCTATCCCGTTGAGCGAACAGAGCATGAACCCCACCAAAGACCCGACGGTATTGAGGCAGAACTGGCATATGGCAAGCCCAAAGGCCCTCAGGAGCATGACAACGAAGGGGTAGAGAGGGATTCGCAGCCCGAACCTGAAGCTTTGTCTGTACACCCGACTTCGCAACTACCCAGGAAGTAGACCCTCTCGTCCTTCTCCGGGGCTCGGGCTAAGCATTGGAGAAGGAGGTATCTGGAATGCATCGGCCCGATCGACGTAGCACAAACCACTGACAGCCACCCCATCACCTCAGAAGGCACCCTGAAAAGGTCACCACCATAGTGACGATCTCCATAACCATTCCTGGGGGCCGGACGAGTATGGCGATAGTGGCCGGTCGACCTGCCCATAAAGCAGAAGAGGAAGATGACGAGGGACACATAATGCAGCATAGAGGAAATCCAAGGCAGACAGGGGAGATGAGGGAGGAGAATGTAGCATTGAGAGGGCAGAACCTTCATCTGCAAGACAACCGTCTCCCTTTATATCACTCCCCCGAAACCCTCCGCTCCATCGCAAGCCATCCACATATGCACACGCGACAGTATCCTGCGAGGCACAGCGCTTTGAACTCCGCACCCAGGGGCGGGAGAATTTCAACTTGGCGGCGTTATGATGGCCCTCATTCAATGCCATTGCCTCGACTGACACACCTGTCAATTCCACACAGATCACATCCCTCGGACCGAACTGTCAGAATCCGAACGGCCCGAGCGATCGGTGCAATTGATATGACCCTCCCAGGATGGGCTAAGACCGAACGGCCCAAGCCCGTGTCGCGAGCCTATGGGCCTGGGGGAAATGAGGCCCCCACAAACACTTAAAGTTGGGCTAGCCTTGGACCGAAGCATGCATAACCGCTGACCCATGCCAGCAAGAGTTAACCGCTCCCCTTAAAACGCGCCCCCTTAATCACCATTAAGGAGCTCCATTACGTCCACTTTCATGACCCATGAAGGCACCATCAAAGTGGCAGATCATCGGGGCGAAATAAGGGGGCGTCGAGGAGACGTGGCCGGGGAAGACTCCTATAAAGCAACTCGAAGAACAACGTAGAAGATAACCACTTTTTGGATACCCAAAACACCGAGGTATTCCTCTTAAACAACTTTATCTCCCTCCACATAATTCTCCTCCATATCTCGGCCCGAGGACTTACGTATCGTCTTCCCTGTGAGCCATACCGATCCCAACGAGCATCCTTGAAATCCGTTCTAACTTAGGCTTCGGAGTGGACTTGGTCAGAACCAAGGTCCGACCCCCTAACGAGCTTTCTCGTCTGTTCAAGTCAAGATATCCAACAATCGAGGCTACCTTCGGCGCCCAATCAGTCCAGAGCCGAACGCACTCACCCCTGAGCACATTCATCTCCACCCTTACGGAGGCCGTCTCTTTGCCGAGGGCCCCCTTCGACACGCCGACGTTCAGACTCGCATGCTCTTCACCGAGCCGAACTAGTTATGCATGTCTCCTGGAGGCCACACACGCCTTGCGTGATCGCCTTGACCTCCAGCCCTCCAGTCAACCAATCTGTGGTGAGAAAACACCCTGAAACATCAACAAATAGACCATTAGAACTTCTCCACTTGGATTTATTTGTCAAGAGTAGCTTCTTTGAATAAAAGTATATATGCATTTGTCATTGTTGATGACTATTCATGATATACATGGGTTGTATTCTTACAACATAAGAATGATGCTTTCCAAGAATTTTCTATATTTTGTAGAAAGATACAGAAAATCAAATCTTCAACCATTATTACTATTCGTAGTGATCATGTTGGAGAATTTGAAACTGAATATTTTTCCAAGTTTTGTGATAATAATGGTATACCACATAATTTCTGCTTTCCTAGAGCTGCTCCACAAAATGGAGCAGTATAAAGGAAAAATTGAATTCTTCAAGGATGTGCTAGAACAATGCTTTGTGATAGTAACTTACCAAAATATTTTTGGGCAGAAGTTGTTGCAACTGCATGTTATATCTTAGTTAGAGTTCTTACAAGACTATTGCTTAACAAAACTTGTATTGAATTATTCTTTGATCGCAATCCTCGTGTATCATATTTTCGTGTGTTTGGATGTAAGTGTTTCATTCTTAACACTAGAGATACACTTGACAAATTTGATTCAAAATCTGATGAAGGGATTTTAGTTGGTTACTCAACATGCAGTAAAGCTTACAGGGTTTACAACAAAAGAACTTCATCAATTAAAGAATCATTACATGTCACTTTTGATGAGACTTCCTCATCTATTCCTACTATTAATGATGATAGTGAGGATTTATTACCTTTATCTGATCAATTTAACAATATTCAACTTGATGAAGATGGTACTACTAAACCTTCTATTGAGTCTATTTCAGATATTGCATATCTTCCTAAGGCATATACACAAGTTCGCAATCATCCATCAGACCTAATAATTGGAGATATTTCAAATGGTGTGAGAACTTGTGGTCAAATAGATCAAATGGCACATTGCACATTTATCTCATCCATTGAACCAAAGAACATCAAGAAAGCATGTGAAGATAGTTCATGGATTATTGCTATGCAGGAGGAATTCAATCAATTTCAGAGAAACGATGTTTGGAATTAGTACCCAGACCATTAGATCATCCAATTATTGGTACCAAATGGGTATTCAAAAATAAGTTGGATGAATTTGGACAGGTAATTTGAACTAAGGCACGACTGGTCGCACAAGGTTATAATCAAGGAGAAGGTATTGATTATGATGAAACCTATGCACCGGTTGCTCGTCTTGAATCTATTAGGATGTTATTATCTTTTGCATGTTATAAAGATTTTAAGTTATTTCAGATGGATGTTGAAAGTGCTTTTCTCAATGGATTTCTTAAAGAAGAAATCTATGTTGAACAGCCACCAGGATTCCATCATAAAACATAGGATAGCCATGTTTTTAAATTAAAGAAAGCTTTATATGGTCTTAAGCAAGCACCTCGTGCTTGGTATGAAAGACTTAAAAGTTTTCTATTAAATTTGCGTATTAATCTACTATAACTATAGAATACTCCACTCTCACGAATTGCTGCATTTATCCGAGTGATCCACAAACGACGAAAGTTCCTCTTTTTGTATAACATATAACAGTCAGCCAAAGTGATTGATTTGAATGAAATTGGAATTATTAGTTCTTATTGATGATTCAAGAAATGAAAGAAATGGATTCAAACTCTAAGTCTTAAATGAAATGATTGGGCTGGAATCAGAAGTATCTTAGTAAGTATTTACTAAGCTAGCGTGGTAGAAAGAACTATATATAGTTCTTTCTACCACACTAGCTACTAGTATTGTATACTATTTTTTATTATATAAAGTTGTATTGTATACGAATCTAGGCTTCATATAGATCAAATTACAATATGTATGTATACAAAATATTCCTTTCATTCTTCCAGCTCCTCGCGAATGAAAGGATTCGATAATATTACAGATACCCATGTATTTTGAACCATGTTATTAAAGTAAAGTAAAGATCCTTGTTATTTCAAAGACTCCAACCAAAATAATTGATTCGTTTTTAGCCCTTATGAAAAGAAAAATGATTTTTGAACCTCTTTCACTCTCATGTCACGTCGAGGTACCGCAGAAGAAAAAACTGCAAAATCCGATCCAATTTATCGTAATCGATTAGTTAACATGTTGGTTAACTGTATTTTGAAACACGGAAAAAAATCATTGGCTTATCAAATTATCTATCGAGCCGTGAAAAAGATTCAACAAAATATAGAAACAAATCCACTATCCTTTTTATGTCAAGAAATATGTGGAGTAACTCCCGATATAGCAGAAAAAGCAAGACGTGTAGGCGGATCGACTCATCAAATTCCTATTGAAATAGGATCTACACAAGGAAACGCGCTTGCCATTCATTGGTTATTAAGGGCATCCCGAAAATGCCCGGGTCGAAATATGGCTTTCAAATTAAGTTCCGAGGCAACCCAGTCATATATTTGATACTGCCCAGATATGTTTGCAAAGTAGATGATTTTCTCTTCAACATTGCCGCATGTCTTTTAGGGAGATGCTTGAATTTTCCCATCATTTGTTCTGCTCTTAAGTCTCTGAACTTCTGAAGTCTCGTTTCCGTAGTGGACCAATTCGTTAGCATACCACCAAGCCATTTTCTATTAATATAATGACATCGAGCCCTTATCACAAGTACCCTAATATCCTTTTTCAAACTTGCCTCCCATTTCGAGTCAAGAGATAGATAAATAGACACATCTAATCCCATTTACATCACTTATTTGGTTCCATATGAAGGTATCTTTTAACTAGATTTATTATCATAACCAATTTATTCTACTTGTCATATTGTAACGTAACAGGTACGTGAATGATATATGGATATCATATCCACATAAACACAGACTTTAGTGAGAGTGACGCAGATTATTTAGTAACTAGTGATTATTTATTTTTTAACAATAAAATAAATAATCAATCTTTTTTCAATGAGATGATAAAAAAAGACCCTTTTTCTTTATTTCAAAATTTCTACGGATCAGGCATTTTTGTTTCTTTTCTGTAGGATAAATTGGTTATATCAGACTCATGGAACGGCGAATTTTTGGGCCGAGCTGGATTTGAACCAGCGTAGACATGTCGCCAACGAATTTACAGTCCGTCATTTCTCTTTTTGTTTATTCTGTTTCCCTCTCGACGATGAAGCTTATCCCCATCGTCTCACTGGTCGACCTTGGCCCCTGTAATTTTAGGGTTAATCTAGTATTCAGAGTTTGCCTAGATTTGGTACCGCTCTCACGGCCAGCACCGAAACAGTGCTTTACCCCTAGATGTCCAGTCAACTGCTACGCATCAACGCATTTCGGGGAGAACCAGCCTGTCACGCACCGCTTCCCAAAAATATGGAGGCGAAGCGTGAGAAGGTCCGCTCAGACTTGAAGCTACAAAGCTGCAAGTCCGATAAGCGTCAATCAAATTTAAAACTGCAGGTCCTTGCAACGCGAGCGAAACAAGATAATAATAATGAAATGAGACAAAAGAATAATCTCAGAATATCCATAAATATAAATTCCAACATCGCAGAAAAGCCACCAGGCTAAAAGAAAAAGAGACTAAGGCCCAAACATGGCCAACAAAAGTACAAAGTACAAAACAACGGTGCTACGCACCAACAACTAACAAAAGGCCTAAACAAAATAAAGCTCAACAAAGACTCAAAGAATGGTCACCGGTGTCCACCAAAATCCTCCTGGGCAATCATGGACTCAGACTCAGCGTCAGCAACACATCACGTACTCAGCAACGGTCTCTGGCTCAGGGTCTAACATGTGACACCCAAAAGAGCAAGGGGCACATGTCAGCAAGTCTACAAGAGACTTGTGCAAGGAAACTGAAAGTAGGTAAAGCAACCTAGCAGTTCTAGCATGAATGTAATGACATGGCAGTTTAAAGTATGAGTGCAACAAGTAAAGTAAAGTAAAGTAAAGTAAAGTACGAGCATGGCATTTAAACATGGCATGAATGACAAGTATTGCATGAATCATTCACAAGACAAGTACAAGACAAGAAAAGTAAGCACCTCGTGCACAGAGATTCCGTCTTTTGGCTAGAGGGCTGATCAGGCCACTCCTAAGCTCAAGTGAACGTTTATCCCTACCCCTCCACGTGTGTCGAGCCAGGGCCTTACCCCCGAACTTGGAATGCTCGCTTCTGGATCACGAGCCAGGAAGTGTTTTAAACAAGTATGGCCTAGGGGTGCACCTAGCCAGGGACACGGAAACACGGATTTGTACAAGTATTTTATAGCGTGTGCTACGATGGAACAATCAATTTGGATGACATGTAAGATGCAATGCATGGCAGTTAAAAAGTACGTACAGTTTAAGGAAAGTAAACGTGACAGTTTAGTATGCATGAACAACAAGTTTAAAGGGTTGGATCTAGCTTCGTTGTCAAGCTAGATCAATTAGGTGACGGATCTAGTTTCGTTGTCAAACTAGATCAAGTAGGAGTCTAGCCAGCTATCATTTCACTGACTAGTCTCTTTTACGCTAGGAACAAGGAAGTGGCCTAAAAACATGGCCCTACACAAGAGTTGGCAAGTTTCACTTGCCTGCAACTATCATGTCAAGAAAACACTGTCCAACGAGTCCAAAGTCACGATTCCTACGTGCACAAGTCCACCGGCCTACATCCGTTTTATTAATCTTGATTAGTGATTGCTAAAACATTTAAAATACTTTAAAATACTGATTTTTAGTCTTGATTAGCATGCAATTGGGTTGGGGGTCCTAGGGGTACAAAGCGTTACCTCAACACGACGCGAAAGCTACACCGGCGTCGGGTAGCGACACCGGGGGTTGGAATAATAGAATGCGCTCCAAGTCCTGATTCCAATTAGATTCCTCGCTGGAAATTTCAGAGCAATCGACCGGGGCGACGATTCCAGATTCCAAAGCTCGCACGTGCGACGACGGGCTACGACGTGCGACGACGTCGTACGCGACGAATCCTCAAAGAGCAAGCACCTAGGTGGGGCCCACAGTAGTCCTAGGGGCCTTTGGGGGACCCACAATAACTCTGGAGAACTTGGGGGGCCCACGGTGGCAAGCGGTGCGACGGGTGCGGGGTTGCGACAAGTGGCTCTCGGTCGTACTCAGCCAATGCGGGGAGATCTCTCGGTCGTGCGCTGAGAATGCGGGGCTGCGACGATTTGGGGTGTGCAGCGGCTGCGGGGGCTGTGGTGCGGGCCAATCCGTCGGTCAGGTCGAGAGAACGGGTCGGTCGTGCGGGGTGCGGAGCGGGGCGACAAGCGGGGTCGATGCGGGCGCTGTGCGGAGCTTGGGGCCTCGGTCTGACCGAGAGCCTCTCTCGGTCAGAGCGGGGGAACGGGGGCGGCGGCTGCTGCAGCGTGCGGAGCGGGGTGGAGCGGGGTTGGGCTTCGGTCTGAGCGGGGGAACGGGGCCGTTTCCTTCGGTCGTGCGGTGGCTGAACGTCGCAACGTTGCGACGAATCGTCGCAACGTCCAATTTCAAGTTTGGAAGAGGCTAGGGCTAATTTCTTGCGAAAATAGGTCTTCCTAGGGGTTGCTTATATAGTATAGATGGGTTGACTTAGTCTAGGGCTAAATCTAATAGGATTAGAAGTTTAAAATAATTTAAAATTTGAAATCAACTTCTCCAACTCACCCAAGGATTTGACCGGGTCCAAATGAGCTGGAAATTGGCTCAAAAATTCTTTAAAACGTTTAAAACTCAAATAAATTTTATTTGGCCGAAATTAATTTAAAATTAAATTATTAAAAATATTATAAAACTTGTTAAAAATATTAAAGTGGTCAAATAAACTCCAAAAATTATAAAATAAATATCGGGGTGATCGTGGCGACTAAAGTGAGCTAACTAAGAAGACGGATCTCAGTTTCGACGTCGGACGACGAAACAAAAAAATAGAAACGTCTCCCGTCAAAAGCGAAAATCGTCACGTCTCATCGAGTAAGTTTAAATTGTGGGAAAATGACTCGAGAAGTGTCGTTCCAAGATAGTGCCACTATTTAATGCTCTCAGAGACGTTCCCAACGGCATATCACACAAAAGTGTTCACAATCAAATAAAGTCTAAAATAAACACGTGCACGGCCAAAAGCACGTGCACGAAAAACGTACAACGAAAAGTGGTCGTTACATCCTCCCCACCTTAGAATAAAGTCCTTCCTCGGACTTTCTAATATCGCTAGTCACTCTAGTAACTACCCCAATCAAGTCATATAATAATTCAACCAGGTATAGTCATTACAAGTGCTTATATATGCACTAAGTAGTCAAACATTAATACTACCAACACGTATATACATTCACGTACGTATACACTTATACTCATTATAGTCAGTCAAACTTATACATGTATTTCAATCATATATATATAAACATACATCCCTTATATAACTACTACCTAGTATAAAACAATAGTTCAGATACTCACATAAGGATAGTCTCACACTTAGCAAATACAATCATTGCTCTACCTATATGTAGCTACCTATGTACAGACATCATGGGTATACTACCCTCTGATAATCCCGAGTATTCATCCAACACTAAACACATCAACACATGTAATCACACCATACCATAATTAATCAAGTTTCACTATATATATATATATTTATTCACCACTACTATAGTTTCACAATATATAGTCATTCAAATACATGCAAATAGTTCACCATATATTCACATCACATACGGTCCTATAACTGTATTTACGACACGCCACATATATCCTAGTCATCAATACTTATAACTAAGCACATACTTACCCGTGCATGGTGCACACCCATACACGCTAACATTTCATTTATATACACCAATCATACCATTATATAACTAGCACACAAATACACCTAGTTTTAGCTAGTACACATACGTTCACACGAGCAAGTCCTTAGTAATTAGCTATACCACAAGACCAACACCTATAACTATATACTGGCGTAGCGACCCACAATCATGTGCGTAGCACAACCAGGCACAAACACTCCTATCACTATACATACATCAAACATTGCTATATTCAAACTACAAACTTACATTCAATATACTTAGAGTATACTCACTCAAGCTTGAGTGAGACTCAATACACACATCAGAATATTCTATATACGTAACTCGACATTCATACATATACCAATACCACTCCATTATATATATGTATATATATATATATATATCTACCAATACAACCATATGCATACCATAGGTCAATCACACTTAATATTTAGTCAGGTAATACTTACATAGTTCAATCACTCTATATACCATAATAATAATAATACAGACATCAGCACACGTATATTTATAATACACTCCCTAATACATGCATACGTATTCATCGTATAGTCACACCTATGTAACATATATATATTCACACCATAGCCTACTACCTATAATTAGTATACTAACACATTCACACATACATAATTAAGATGTGCAATAGTCGTGTATACCTCACGGTATGCACGCATGCAACATCCCGAAAAGCAGGCAATACCAATAAAAATTATACTCCTACTACCATATGTATATCACCTATATACTCAGGCAACAAAACATAACTACTTACGTCTAAACACAATACATACCCACATACGAGCACACACTCATACGTGCTAACATATAGATCACATAATAGGCCTACCCTATTAACCATACGTACTCTTATTATTATCACTACTAACATACACATAGCTTTACCAATCATTTATTTCAACCATTATAAGTATCTCTAACTACATACACAACTTAGATATTTCAACGCTAACTCTAATACACACCGGCATCCCTAGTATAGTATAGCTATCCACACAAAAATCTACAACTACTAACACACAACAACTTCATAATATCACAAATAACTCCGAGTATATATATATGTATACCACACAATAGGCAAGCATCAATATACTATGGGGGTACACTCATTCAAGCCCACGTACACAAGTTAGGTACGTGCACAACGACACCTCACAAAGGTCCAAGGGTCTACTAACAACTTAGAGTTGACACAGGCATTGACGAGCACTAAAGTCTAAGCAACAAGGGAGGTCGAGAGCGTGACGAGGGAAGGGTCGATAAGCACGAGTTCAGATAGGACGATACAAGGAGACGGCTTGGTTAGACGAAACATTGACTCAAAGGTGATGTTTAGGTTGCGGGAAACGGTAGATGTAGTGATGCTTATATAAGAGGGGGAAAAATAGGGTAAATAGCATAAGCTAAAATACGTGGAGTTTGAAAACTGTTGTTCTTCAAAAGTTGAAATCCCAGTCTGAAAAGAAATATTTGGAGATTGATAAAACGAGTTGTTCAAAATAAATTTAAGTCGAACATTCATAATAAGAGAAAATGGTCTATTGGTTTTAAAAATCATTATAAAAGGAAGTAAAATTATTCACACGAATATTTAAGGACGTGGTTTAGAAAATTTAAACGTCAGTAATTTAATATAATGTTGTCAAAAGTTTTGGAAAGTCAAGAATGAAATCAAGTAACAGAAAAATTTAAACTCATATTAAATGCTTTCAAAACTTTTAGGCTATGGAAAATTTAAAATAACCAACATTGAAACTACTTTTTAGAGAACCAGGGTTTGCCAAAAATGAAAAACCGATTTACACAAGGTTCTTAATATACGAGCACAACAAGTCTGGTACGGATATAAAAATAATTGAAAGTATGTATGGTGCACGGAAAGATAATATTAACTTAGTAGTGAAATTATCAAAAACTGTAGTAAAGTTTTAAAATCAAACTATGGAAAGTCTGGGCCAGGAATAGTAAAAATTTTTTTTTTTTTTTAAAAAAAAATTTGAAATAGCGCAAACGATGAGCACAAAACCAACTGGCTAAAAGCTGAAATTCCATGTGACTTGAAAGTATATTAAAGTAAACACGACGTATCATTCGAATAACACAAATAAGAGGGAAAATTATAAATCGAATTGGGCAAGGCAAAAGTATGGTTCAAGGTAAAATTAATATATGAAAGAACGACACATTTACATAGGTACGAAAAATATAGGCTGGAAAAAATATTATAAGCTAGTGTTCAGAAATTCCGACAACGTTTTTAGAAATTTAAATCAACGAAGGGGGATGAAGTATAAGTATACATGCATTGAAATTTGGAACGAGGTTAAACTTCGGAAAGGAGGAAGTCGAAAAATACTTTCAAGAGTTTCAAAGTTCATAATGGAGAGGTTCGAAAATTGACGACGATCGTCACGAGGCGATCTCGTGAGTCGAGGCAAGGAAATTGGTCGGATGATCAAAACATACATACGCCTAGGATATGAGTCAGGAAAGTCTACAGAAACTCCTACGGTCGACCAACTAAAGGTTAAAACTAAGCGCTAAGACTCCTAAAGGTTAGGCGGTAAAGAAATGCGTTCAGCTTGGTCCGAAATCAACGAACCCAAGAGCGAACGACCGAAGGAAATTCTAGAAGTCTAATATGGTCAGGGTTAGGCAATAACCGCTAAGGTAACTCCTACGACGATTAAATCAATTTCTAAAGGGAGTCTAACTACAATCAGGGCCTCTAACTAGCAAGCACAGACGTCTAACTAAGCCTTCTTACCACCTAGTGTCGTAAGAAAACGACTAGACTCAGGGCTTATTACTCGAATGTTGCAATTTATTTAATGGACATTCCGTTATTATCGTTGATCCGTTAATTCGCAATTGCAAGACCGGACCTGCGTGGGCCACCAACAAAACCTGTCACGCCCCGCTTCCCAAAAATATGGAGGCGAAGCGTGAGAAGGTCCGCTCAGACTTGAAGCTACAAAGCTGCAAGTCCGATAAGCGTCAATCAAATTTAAAACTGCAGGTCCTTGCAACGCGAGCGAAACAAGATAATAATAATGAAATGAGACAAAAGAATAATCTCAGAATATCCATAAATATAAATTCCAACATCGCAGAAAAGCCACCAGGCTAAAAGAAAAAGAGACTAAGGCCCAAACATGGCCAACAAAAGTACAAAGTACAAAACAACGGTGCTACGCACCAACAACTAACAAAAGGCCTAAACAAAATAAAGCTCAACAAAGACTCAAAGAATGGTCACCGGTGTCCACCAAAATCCTCCTGGAAAATCATGGACTCAGACTCAGCGTCAGCAACACATCACGTACTCAGCAACGGTCTCTGGCTCAGGGTCTAACATGTGACACCCAAAAGAGCAAGGGGCACATGTCAGCAAGTCTACAAGAGACTTGTGCAAGGAAACTGAAAGTAGGTAAAGCAACCTAGCAGTTCTAGCATGAATGTAATGACATGGCAGTTTAAAGTATGAGTGCAACAAGTAAAGTAAAGTAAAGTAAAGTAAAGTACGAGCATGGCATTTAAACATGGCATGAATGACAAGTATTGCATGAATCATTCACAAGACAAGTACAAGACAAGAAAAGTAAGCACCTCGTGCACAGAGATTCCGTCTTTTGGCTAGAGGGCTGATCAGGCCACTCCTAAGCTCAAGTGAACGTTTATCCCTACCTCTCCACGTGTGTCGAGCCAGGGCCTTACCCCCGAACTTGGAATGCTCGCTTCTGGATCACGAGCCAGGAAGTGTTTTAAACAAGTATGGCCTAGGGGTGCACCTAGCCAGGGACACGGAAACACGGATTTGTACAAGTATTTTGTAGCGTGTGCTACGATGCAACAATCAATTTGGATGACATGTAAGATGCAATGCATGGCAGTTAAAATGTACGTACAGTTTAAGGAAAGTAAACGTGACAGTTTAGTATGCATGAACAACAAGTTTAAAGGGTTGGATCTAGCTTCGTTGTCAAGCTAGATCAATTAGGTGACGGATCTAGTTTCTTTGTCAAACTAGATCAAGTAGGCGTCTAGCCAGCTATCATTTCACTGACTAGTCTCTTTTACGCTAGGAACAAGGAAGTGGCCTAAAAACATGGCCCTACACAAGAGTTGGCAAGTTTCACTTGCCTGCAACTATCATGTCAAGAAAACACTGTCCAACGAGTCCAAAGTCACGATTCCTACGTGCACAAGTCCACCGGCCTACATCCATTTTATTAATCTTGATTAGTGATTGCTAAAACATTTAAAATACTTTAAAATACTGATTTTTACTCTTGATTAGCATGCAATTGGGTTGGGGGTCCTAGGGGTACAAAGCGTTACCTCAACACGACGCGAAAGCTACACCGGCGTCGGGTAGCGACACCGGGGGTTGGAATAATAGAACGCGCTCCAAGTCCTGATTCCAATTAGATTCCTCGCTGGAAATTTCAGAGCAATCGACCGGGGCGACGATTCCAGATTCCAAAGCTCGCACGTGCGACGACGGGCTACGACGTGCGACGACGTCGTACGCGACGAATCCTCAAAGAGCAAGCACCTAGGTGGGGCCCACAGTAGTCCTAGGGGCCTTTGGGGGACCCACAATAACTCTGGAGAACTTGGGGGGCCCACGGTGGCAAGCGGTGCGACGGGTGCGGGGTTGCGACAAGTGGCTCTCGGTCGTACTCAGCCAATGCGGGGAGATCTCTCGGTCGTGCGCTGAGAATGCGGGGCTGCGACGATTTGGGGTGTGCAGCGGCTGCGGGGGCTGTGGTGCGGGCCAATCCGTCGGTCAGGTCGAGAGAACGGGTCGGTCGTGCGGGGTGCGGAGCGGGGCGACAAGCGAGGTCGATGCGGGCGCTGTGCGGAGCTTGGGGCCTCGGTCTGACCGAGAGCCTCTCTCGGTCAGAGCGGGGGAATGGGGGCGGCGGCTGCTGCAACGTGTGGAGCGGGGCGGAGCGGGGTTGGGCTTCGGTCTGAGCGGGGGAACGGGGCCGTTTCCTTCGGTCGTGCGGTGGCTGAACGTCGCAACGTTGCGACGAATCGTCGCAACGTCCAATTTCAAGTTTGGAAGAGGCTAGGGCTAATTTCTTGCGAAAATAGGTCTTCCTAGGGGTTGCTTATATAGTATAGATGGGTTGACTTAGTCTAGGGCTAAATCTAATAGGATTAGAAGTTTAAAATAATTTAAAATTTGAAATCAACTTCTCCAACTCATCCAAGGATTTGACCTGGTCCAAATGAGCTGGAAATTGGCTCAAAAATTCTTTAAAACGTTTAAAACTCAAATAAATTTTATTTGGCCGAAATTAATTTAAACTTAAATTATTAAAAATATTATAAAACTTGTTAAAAATATTAAAGTGGTCAAATAAACTCCAAAAATTATAAAATAAATATCGGGGTGATCGTGGCGACTAAAGTGAGCTAACTAAGAAGACGGATCTCAGTTTCGACGTCGGACGACGAAACAAAAAAATAGAAACGTCTCCCGTCAAAAGCGAAAATCGTCACGTCTCATCGAGTAAGTTTAAATTGTGGGAAAATGACTCGAGAAGTGTCGTTCCAAGATAGTGCCACTATTTAATGCTCTCAGAGACGTTCCTAACGGCATATCACACAAAAGTGTTCACAATCAAATAAAGTCTAAAATAAACACGTGCACGGCCAAAAGCACGTGCACGAAAAACGTACAACGAAAAGTGGTCGTTACACAGCTAGCTCTGGGTTCGAGTGGCTTTTCACCCCTAACCACAACTCATCCGCTGATTCTTCAACATCAGCCCGGATCACCAGCTATGAGGATTCAGAATATCACACATTGATCGATTAAACAGATATTCGGTAACTAAAAGAAAGATCAATTCTTTGGGATCCTTCCTTTCTTCAAACGGAACGAACAGTGATAGAATCAGATCGATTCCTGAAATGCCTTTTTGGATCTTCCTCAATGTACATGTTATTCACGAAACATGAGAAGCAGATGGGTCTGGAGAAAGCAGCAATCAATAGGATTTCCCTAATCCTCCCTTCTCGAAAGGAAGAATGTGAAATTCTTTTTCCTTTCCGCAGGGACCAGGAGATTGCTTCTAGCCATAAGAAGAATACTTGGTATAAATAACTCACTTCTTGGTCTTCGACCCCCTCAGTCACTACGAGCAACCCCCGATCAGTGCAATGGTATGTGTCTATTTATCTATCTCTTGACTCGAAATGGGATGCATGTTTGAAAAAGGATCTTAGAGTGTCTAGGGTTGGGCCAGGAGGTCTCTTAACGCCTTCTTTTTTCTTCACATCAGAGTTATTTCACAAAGACTTGCCATGGTAAGGGAGAAGGGGTAACCAGCACACTTGAAGAGCACAGTACAACGGAGAGTTGTATGCTGCGTTCGGGATGGATGAATCGCTCCCGAAAAAGAATATATTGATTCTCTCCCAATTGGTTGGATCGTAGGTGCGATGATTTACTTCACGGGCTTCGATGGATATTATATCCACATAAACACATACTTTAGTGAGAGTGACACAGATTATTTAGTAACTAGTGATTATTTATTTTTTAACAATAAAATAAATAATCAATCTTTTTTCAATGAGATGATAAAAAGACCCTTTTTCTTTATTCACAAAGCTGGAGTACGGTAGGGGTAGAGGGAATTTCCATTTAGTCCATATGGATCAGACACCCATATTCCAGGACCGTATGAGCCTGTTACATGAAATGCACCAAAGCAAAAGTAAGCCAACCCTGAGAGAAATAAATGAATTCCAAAAATCTTGGGCAAATCCAAAGAGGGCTTTCATGTACGTTCATCACAGAATATTTCTAGGTCCCAATACACCCAATGCCAGATGTTCGCCAAAAAGCACAAGCCGGAAAACACAATATGTGCCCCTGCCACGCCTTCATAACTCCAAATACCCAGATTCGTTATAGGTCCTCCTGAAATACTCGAACCACCCCACGAATTGGTTATTCCTAAACGAGTCATGAAGGGTATAACGAACATACCTTGTCTCCACATTGGATCAAGAACGGGGTCAGAGGGATCAAAAACCGCTAATTTGTATAGAACCATCGAACCGGCCCAACCTGAAACTAGAGCCGTATGCATTATTGACCGGCGCCCCGTTTACGGTTTGGGCGCAGTGTCGTTTTACCGCAAGTGCACGGTTAGTATAGGGTGCGGGTTTATCGAACACAGGGAGGTGGATGGCTTGAGTGGCTACTAGCCTCGCCTAGGTCGTTTGCTAGCTACGCGGATGATGTGGGTGGAAGTGTAGAAATAAAAGAAAGAATTGAAAAAGACACGACGTGAATCCCCGCTAACATGGGCTAGAGCACTCATGACACTTGGCATTTGACTTGATCCAGGGTGAGACATTGCCCCAAAAGGTGGTACCTAGCGTCCATGGCCCGATATTCCGGTCGGTGCCAGGCACGCTAGGCCTACCCGGTTCCGGACGGTGGGCACTCCCGTGTCCATTAACACCTTCCGCAACTGGGAGCATTAAGGCCACAATGATATCTCCCAACACTTCGTCCAAGCCGCTCCCGCGCGCAAGGACTCGATGTCAACGCTAGGGGCGTGAGCTGTGGCTAGGGGTCAACCGCCAAGTTTATTCCCCCTTGGCCTGACGGTCAGAGGCGGTCTTTCTCCCGCCAATGACAATGAAACACCCCCGTGTAACCCTAATGGCCAAATAGGTCAAATGTGATTTCTAGCAATACATCGAAGTGGATCTTGACAGGACAAGCACCGGACCCCAATGCCCAACACATCTAGTGTGTTGCCATACGAATTGGACCCAGATTGCTAGAAATCCCCATTGACACATTTCATCGAACATGTGCCATGCAACCAAGTCTAATGTAAATATCCAAGCAACAATCCTACCCTAACCCGTATTAGGGTTCATCAAAACTACTCAATGGTGAATAACATGTAAACAAATAACACAAAAGACATATAAACTTTCACCATCAAGCAAAATAAACACAATACAAACAATGGAGAAAAAGAGAGGAAAATACTTATCTTGAGTTGAATCGTCAATCCAATACAAGACTTATTGAACAAAAGACCTAATCTAAACTAACCTAGAACTCACAAGAGAAGGGGGGCAAAAATCCCTAAAAACTCCAGGAGATCCCCCTCAAGTCGGCCAGCCTCGTGTATTTATAGCCCCACTTCGAAACCCTAATGGTTCGGGTCCAAACCCGCAGGAAAAACGCCACCCGATCGGTTGACAAGTCAACCGATCGGGTGATCTGTTATAAATAGTAAACAGAAAACGGCGGACTTTCACCCGGTCATATGAACCGGTCGGGTGAGTTCTTGAGTGACCGGTTTGGATCTTAGCGCCGTCTGGTGAAACGATCGGTTTGGTGCCCGTGTCTTCAGCTCCTCATCTTCAGCTACAGATGAACCGATCGGGTGAGAGTCACCCGATCGGTTGGCATTTTGCTCGAAAAGACAGAGAACAGGCCCCCGCTGAACCGGTCTGTGAACCGGTCGGATGACTTCCATGCGAGCTCCGGCTGAGACCGGGTGGTGCACGCGTGCATCACCCGATCGGTTGGAGATGACCAACCGATTGGGTGAGGGGCTGAAAGATGTATTCTTTGGCGTATGACCCCCAGGATCACGCGTGACTCCTCCCGTTGCTCCGGGGACTTGAGATATCATCGTTAAACGTCCCCTACACGGTCAATCCCCTGCAATCATGGATAAACAAAGAAAAGTGAAAGAAAACGAGAAAATACAAGAAAACGAATAAAAGACGGCGGTAAATAACGGAAAAACACAGAAGAAAACATGCGCAAATATATGAAATATAAACGCACGTCAAAATCCCCCAAGCTGAACTCTTCCTCGTCCTCGAGGAAGACGAGTGAGAGTAGGAGCTCGGAGTGGAAAAATAGAGAAAAGGAAAGAAAAAGAAAACTCTATATCCTAGATCGCCCGTCCGGGCCAACAAAGTCAAAAACGACACACCAAGCTAGCAAGCACCAAATCACATCACTAAGCTAAGGAATACGAGTCCAGACAAATGCCGTGGGCCCACGCGGTGAAGCGCGAGTGAGTGCGGTCGTGTGCTAGCAGACGTTGTCACCATCTACGATGCGCAATAAAGCTCCATATACACATACCCAAAGAAATGACCCAAATATCGATTCGATTCGAATAAAGCGGTGAATATATAGCTCAAGCATGCATGAGAATAGAGCAAGAATCGAAACATATCATGCGTCATGGACTCCACAGCTAGGGACAAGGAAATCACCACACTATAGCCTAGATAATCGCTAGAAGTTCCCTATGCCAAGTGTTTTTGAAAACGATGGGGTTGAGATGATGTGGAGTAGAACACTCGGCGCAAATTCTCGCCTTCCCCTTATTCACGGCAAGTAGGAAAATATTCACAATGGAATTTTTTTGGGTTTTGGGTATTTGTATTTTTTTTCTTTTCTTTTCATTTCTCATCTTTTTGGGTTTTTCTTTTCTTTTCTCCCTTTTTTTTGGATTTTTGGGAATTGGGATATTTACATGTGTACTCTCCCAAGTGGGAGAACGGTACACGACGAGGGGATTTGCACCAAGTAAAATAAAAATGAAATCGGATTCTAAACACTTGGGCAAAGGAAACTATTCTCGCTAATTAGAGCATGGGCTAAATGGGTTATCCTAGTCCTTAATTGTGGAATCCCGACACATGCGAAATGAAGTATACGATATATATAGCATGCATATAGAAGCAGACATTAGAAGCAAATACCGCATATTCAATATCGAAGCATGATAATCTAGGGGTCATTCCTGGACAGGTATATAAAGTAAAATCACAAAGTAGAAGCACACCAAATAGCTAGGCACGACGCACGACTCACAAAAAGCTAAGTGGACCCGCGATGCATGAAATGCAAGAGGACTCGATATCCTAGGGTTAGTGAATGTGATTATCGAAGCTGTGCAAGGTGCGCGTGTGATTTTCGTGGCAATTCATCATTGGGTTCATCTCTAGGAGAAAGAGATAAAGAGAAGAAAAGAAAAAGAAAAAAAAGAAAAACACGGAGAAAACCGACTCAAATAACGAAGAAAAAGAGATAAATGACGCACGAAGTGCGACTCCCCCAAGCTGAAACTTGCATTGTCCTCAATGCAATAGTAGTGAATACGAGAGTGCAATGAAAATGGGGGGGAGTTACGCACCGACGCAAAAAATGAAAAACACGAAAAACACATGAGCGAAACTAAAAAAATAGAGAAAAAGAAACACTCAAATAAAAGGTATAAAACACGATAAAAGAACACCTAGACACAGACACACAACAACGACACACAAAAACATGCACACAAAAGTCGATTTCCCCCAGGCTGAACATGACAATGCTAGCAAAATGATACGATCAATGTGATGCAGAAATATGCTAGGGGAAAATCGGAAAAGAAAGAAATCAGAATGCAGGAGAGACAGTCTGCTCGTTCTCCTCGGAAGAGGATGTGGGGTGAAATGATAGAAGGGCACGACATGATGGGTTATTATGATGCAAAAGCAAATCCTAGATACGCTCCCCTCGCTAATGAGAGGAGACGAGATTATTCAAATCTAAACTAGAAAGCGGTAAATTTTTACACTACTAGATTAGGATACACCTGAGCATAGATGGATCCAAGATCTGGAGCGGGGCAGGTAGCTGCTCTAACTGCTCCTTCTGTGGCTCCGCCAGAAGCGCTGTGCCACGTGTGCCAATGGACCCAAGCAATGCACCTCCAAGCATCTCTCGTAGGTGTCCACCTGTGACCTGCAAAGGATGAGGTGCATTAGTCCATGGCAAGAAATTATTTCCCAAAATAAATGTATCCCAGAGATAGTCGCCGGTAAATGATGGTAAAATATATGAAATGTGGCGAAAACTCCCTGGAAATTGTATGCTATCCTCTGTGCTAGCGACGATCAAATCCCCGTTCTCCATGTGAAGTTGCTCTCCAGGTGGTGACACACCGCAGCATACCTCAAGGGAAGTCGATCATGTGTCCTGTGAGAGATATGGTGTATCATATATATATGAGTCTAAAGAAATAGGACGTGAAAAGCGAGACTCAAATGTGGAGTGAGAGTGAGTATGAAAATCTCCCTGAATAGGGGCAATATGCTCAAGTAGATGCTCAGCCGCAGAAGAAGTGGAGAGCGACGGTAAAGGTAGATGTGACTCGGGCTCTATAGAGTGGACCATCGTATCCAAACCCTCATGCACATCCTCCTCGACGATATGCTCATGCTCCACCATCTGCCCAATGTCCTGAATGACATCCTCATGGTTGACCACCGACCAGGAGGAAGCTGTGACAGAGATGGCTGTGGAGGTGGATGTGGAGCGGACCACTCGTATGTGGTCGTGGTGTCATCGTCCTCACGCACATCCTCCTCGCCGGTATGCATAAGCTCTGTGGTCTCCTCGGTGCTCTCATAGGACTCATATGGGGTATCCAGATAAAGATGAAAAGTCTCTCCCACAGATCCTAGAGAAATCTCCCCATCCTCACTATCATCATCAAAAAATGCTTCGTCATCCAAGTGGTAGTGTGGGAAAATTGGGGCATCGGCATGAGATGTGTCTATGGTGGCCGATGGTATGGTGGTCTCAACCATGAAGGTGGGTATATCCTCTCCTTCATCCCCTCTCCTCAGTGTCGGCTCGGTGATTGGTACCATCAAGTTTTGTAATATTTGGCCTTGGTTAAACATGGCACTTTCAAGGAGAGACACGAGGCTTGATTCTTCTTGTGTGTGTGGAGGGGTATAAGGTTGAGAAAATGGATGGGAGGTGTTTGGGCTAAGGTTGTAGGAAAATGTTTGGCCTTGGGGTGGGGGAGGCTCTCAAGCGTAAATGGGCAATCATAATACACATGCCCCGCCATCCCACAAGTCTCACAAACCACAAACGAATAAGGATTGTATCCTCCCATCTAAGCATCGAAATTTGATCTCCACATGGTTACACCAAAGATTCCTGGACAACAAAAATAAGAAAACTAGAGAGGAGCGTCAATAGTACAAGAAAATAACAAAAAGATAATATAATAGTGGGGGGAAAAATTTCTTGGTTATTGAATATTTTTTTTTAAAAAAAGAAAAATAAAACTTTTTTGGGTTTTTATGCGTAGTCTAACGAACCCAAGCTAAGCTAATATCAAACCGAACGCCTCCCCGGCAACGGCGCCAAAAACTTGACCGGCGCCCCGTTTACGGTTTGGGCGCGGTGTCGTTTTACCGCAAGTGCACGGTTAGTGTAGGGTGCGGGTTTATCGAACACATGGAGGTGGATGGCTTGAGTGGCTACTAGCCTCGCCTAGGTCGTTTGCTAGCTACACGGATGATGTGGGTGGAAGTGTAGAAATAAAAGAAAGAATTGAAAAGGACACGACGTGAATCCCCGCTAACACGGGCTAGAGCACTCATGACACTTGGCATTTGACTTGATCCAGGGTGAGACATTGCCCCAAAAGGTGGTACCTAGCATCCATTGCCCGATATTCCGGTCGCTGCCAGGCACGCTAGGCCTACCCGGTTCCGGACGGTGGGCACTCCCGTGTCCATTAACACCTTCCGCAACCGGGAGCATTAAGGCCACAATGATATCTCCCAACACTTTGTCCAAGCCGCTCCCGCGCGCAAGGACTCAATGTCAACGCTAGGGGCGTGAGCTGTGGCTAGGGGGTCAACCGCCAAGTTTATTCCCCCTTGGCCCGACGGTCAGAGGCGATCTTTCTCCCTCCAATGACAATGAAACACCCCCGCGTAACCCTAATGGCCAAATAGGTCAAATGTGATTTCTAGCAATACATCGAAGCGGATCTTGACAGTACAAGCACCGGACCCCAATCCCCAACACATCTAGTGTGTTGCCATACGAATTGGACCCAGATTGCTAGAAATCCCCATTGACACATTTCATCGAACACGTGCCATGCAACCAAGTCTAATGTAAATATCCAAGCAACAATCTACCCTAACCCGTATTAGGGTTCATCAAAACTACTCAATGGTGAATTACATGTAAACAAATAACACAAAAGACATATAAACTTTCACCATCAAGCAAAATAAACACAATACAAACAATGGAGAAAAGGAGAGGAAAATACTTATCTTGAGTTGAATCGTCAATCCAATACAAGACTTATTGAACAAAAGACCTAATCTAAACTAACCTAGAACTCACAAGAGAAGGGGGGCAAAAAGCCCTAAAAACTCCAGGAGATCCCCCTCAAGTCGGCCAGCCTCGTGTATTTATAGCCCCACTTCGAAACCCTAATGGTTCGGGTCCAAACCCGCAGGAAAAATGCCACTCGATCGGTTGACAAGTCAACCGATCGGGTGATCTGTTATAAATAGTAAACAGAAAACGTCGGACTTTCACCCGGTCATATGAACCGGTCGGGTGAGTTCTTGAGCGACCGGTTGGATCTTAGCGCCGTCGGGTGAAACGATCGGTTTAGTGCCCGTGTCTTCAGCTCCTCATCTTCAGCTACAGATGAACCGATCGGGTGAGAGTCACCCGATCGGTTGGCATTTTGCTCGAAAAGACAGAGAACAGGCCCCCACTGAACCGGTCTGTGAACCGGTCGGGTGACTTCCATGCGAGCTCCGGCTGAGACCGGGTGGTGCACGCGTGCATCACCCGATCGGTTGGAGATGACCAACCGACCGGGTGAGGGGCTGAAAGATGTATTCTTTGGCGTATGACCCCCAGGATCACGCGTGACTCCTCCCGTTGCTCCGGGGACTTGAGATATCGTCGTTAAACATCTCCTACACGGTCAATCCCCTGCAATCATGGATAAACAAAGAAAAGTGAAAGAAAACGAGAAAATACAAGAAAACGAATAAAAGACGGCGGTAAATAACGGAAAAACACGGAAGAAAACGTGCGCAAATATATGAAATATAAACGCACGTCAATTATATGGACAGAAAGCAATCGATCGGGATCATTCAATACGACAGTATGAACACGATACCAAGGCAAACCCATGTAAATACCCCTTTATCAAGGGGTATTTCCATTGGGTTGCCTTGGTATCGTGTTGTAAGGTTTATCTACTAAGGCTAGTAAGTGCATCAACTCTTACAATAGATTAAAAGCAAAATATAAGATTGCTAAGAGTAGATTGCATGAACTAGATATTACTAGTGTAATTCATGATGAAAGGCATGCTTATGACACTAGTGAGAGAGACACACTTCTCTATCAAGTTAAGCAATTGAGCCTTACAAATGAAAAACTTATTGCTCAAAAGCTTCGCTTAGAGTCTCACATTCAACAACATAAAAAAGATAGACCTTGGTTCTATTTCATCTCTTCAACAAGTTTAGTAATGAGCATAACGGCCATATTGTTCCGATGGAAAGAAGAACCTATAATTAGCTTTTCGGGAAATTTCCAAACGAACAATTTCAACGAAATCTTTCAATTTCTTATTTTACTATGTTCAACTCTATGTACGCTCTTTTTGCTGGAAATTTAATTAGACTTACTAGACTTATTATGAGTACTTATGATATGGAATAGCTGTTGGATAGTGAAAGAAATTGAAATGATGAATAAGTACTAGTGAAAGAAATTGAAATCAATCTCTCAATAGCTAAGGGCCCCGATACTACCACGTGGATCTGGAATCTACATGCTGATGCTCACGATTTCGATAGTCATACAAGCGATTTGGAGGAGATTTCTCGAAAAGTATTTAGTGCTCATTTCGGTCAACTCTCCATTATCTTTCTTTGGCTGAGTGGCATGTACTTCCATGGCGCCTGTTTTTCCAATTATGAAGCATGGCTATGTGATCCTAATCACATTAGACCCAGTGCTCAAGTAGTTTGGCCAATAGTAGGCCAAGAAATATTGAATGGCGATGTGGGCGGCGGTTTCCGAGGAATACAAATAACCTCTGGTTTTTTTCAGATTCTTATGTCCATTCTGGATGTACAATGCAATTTTGGTAGTCATTTTCCATTTTAGTTGGAAAATGCAGTCGGATACTTGACATGTCCCCCCTCTTCCAGGACTATCACAAGGAAAACAAAAACCGATATTTGCTTTATCAGGTATCAAACGGGAACTACGAGCAAATAGAACACCTTTCAGTAGTATCAATACAGTTACATGGATCGTAAATGCAATTGCTCAGGATACCCTCTTTTAGCTTCTAGGCCTATTTCTTAGTTCAAGATCCCTCTTACTAACTGGAATAAAAGAATTAGTAGATCTGTTCCACCCAAAATGGGATGGGGTTATGAACTTATAATCATGGAATCGACTCGATCATCAGATTATAAGTTCATTCCATACCGGACCAGACCGGAATAGGGTTATGTACATTCTTATTATGAGAAGGGGTCATTCAAGCGTATGTAAATAGATACTATGTTTCCATATGGATCCCTACGTCGTTACATTCTATTTAGGATTAGGAATAGGCGTAATCGGACCTGTTTTTGACATATCTATCGTTATTTGGGTACCATATTCACTTCTTTGGGCTTCTATTGAATCGAGAAATAGGTTTGATTATAAGTTCTAGTTATTGATTTGGTAATAAATAAAATGAAGTAAGTAATAATAAAAATTAATAATATTCCTTGCTGATTCACACGAGATTCCACGTGCCCCATGCTACTCGAGTCAGAGCGTAAGCTAGTGATGCTTTCGGCTACTGGACTCTCGCCATCTAGGGTGCAACACTCCACTGCTTCGCCTAGCAGCACAGCCCTTGTATTGCTCTCCTACAACCCCATTTTCACGGTTTATGCTGCTCCCATTTCGCTCGCCGCTATCTCCAGCCTGTGAACTTAGCTGATACTATGAGAACACCCAAATTTTCCAATTCGGCAGTTCGATCTATGATTTCTCATTCATGGACATTGATAAGATCCTTCCATTTAGCAGCACCTTAGGATGGCATAGCCTTAACATTAATGGCGAGGTTCAAACGAAGAAAGGCTTACGGTGGATACCTAGGCACCCAGAGACGAGGAAGGGCATAGCAAGCGACGAAATGCTTCGGGGAGTTGAAAATAAGCATAGATCCGAAGATTCCCGAATAGGTCAACCTTTCGAACTGCTACTGAATCTATGGGCAGGCAAGAGATGACCGGCGCCCCGTTTACGGTACGGCGGCGCGGTGTCGTTTACCGCATGTGCACGGTTAGTGTAGGGTGCGGGAATATTGAACTCAGGGAGGCGAGGTTGTGCTTGGGTCAGGTAGGACCTAAATCAACCCGAGGGGCGAGCTAGCCCGAATCGGTAAATGGTTGTCACGAAAGGAAATAAAGGGTATTAACAACAAGAAAGAAAACCCGGGACTTTGGTTTCCAACCCGACGAGAGACTCTCGCCGATACGACCTACGGGTATGGATAGCGATCGGGATTAGGGACTAATGGTGAGACGTTGCCTCTGAAAGTGGTACCGGCGTCCCATGGGCCCGATATTCCGGTCGGTGCCCAGGATGATACACCGGACTTCCCGGATTCGATCAGTGGGCACTCCCGTGTCCATTAACACTGATCGATCCCGGGAGCACTAAGCCCGCAACGATAACTCCCAACGTCTCATCCTACCGCTCCCGCGTGCTAGGATTCGACGTCTACGCTATGGGTGTGAGCTATGGCTAGGGAGTCAACCGCCAAGTTTATTCCCCCTTGGCCCAATGGTCAAAGGCGGTCTTTTTCCCGCCGATGACAATGAAACACCCCGCGTAACCGTTAGAATCCTAATCCCTATCGATTTCCTAACCCTATGGACGCATCGGGAAGAGCCCCCGAAGGGGTTTCCACCAAAATCCCAGATTTGGGAAACTACTCACAAAAATCCATGAAAAAGCGATCTAAATAAAAATTAACCGTTGGAATCATGATCGGACAAATGCAATGCGGAAGTAATAGAGTAGATAAGACAATACTAAAATTTGAGAAAGATCTGAAAACTTACAAAAGAGTAACAATTACAACCGTCACAAGGAGATAAAACAGTAAAAAATAGCAGCCCTCGTTTCTGGAACCCTAGGGGTTCTATTTATAGACCTTCGCATCAACCGATCGGTTGACAAGTCAACCGATCGGTTGATCCGTTACAAATTAATAACAGAAAACGGCGAGCTTTCACCCGATCACATGAACCGGTCGGGTGAGTTCATGAGTGACCGGTTGGATCTTGGAGCAGTCGGGTGAATCGATCGGTTCGACGTCCGTGTCTTCAGCTCTTCTTCTTCAGCTACAGATGAACCGATCGGGTGAGAGTCACCCGATCGGTTGGCATTTTGCTCGAGAAAACAGAGAACAGCCCCCCGCTGAACCGGTCTGTGAACCGGTCGGGTGACTTCCTTATGAGCTGCGGCAGAGACCGGGTGGTGCACGCGTGCATCACCCGATCGGTTGGAGATGACCAACCGACCGGGTGAGGGGCTGAAAGATGAATTCTTCGACGTTTGACCCCCTGGATCACGCGTGACTTCTCCCGTTGCTCCAGGGACTTGGGATATCATCGTTAATCGTCCCCTACGTGGTCAATCCCCTGCAATCATGGATAAACAAAGAAAAGTGAAAGAAAACGGGAAAATACATGAAAATGAATAAGAGACGACGGAAAAACACGGAGAAACACAAAAGAAAACGTGCGTGAATATATGAAATATAAACGCACGTCAAAATCCCCCAAGCTGAACTCTTCCTCGTCCTCGAGGAAGACGAGTGAGAGTAGGAGCTCGGAAGGGAAAAATAGACAGGAAGAAAGAAAAAGAAAACTCTAAATCCTAGATCGTCCATCAGAGCCACCAAAATCAAAAACGACACACCAAGCAAGCAAACGCCAAATCACACCACTAAACCTAGGAAAACGAGTCCAAATAAGTGTCGTGGGCCCACGCGGTGAAGCGCGAGTGAGCGTGGTCGTGTGCTAGCAAATGGTGTCGCTTTCTACAATGTGCTATGAGGCTCGATATACACAAATCCAAGATATGACCCAAATATCGATTCGAGTTGAATTAAGCGGTGAATATAAGTTCATGTATGCATGAGAAGAGTAAGAATAGAAGCGTATCATGCATCAGGGACTCCACAACTAGGGTTAAGGAAATCACGCCACTATAGCCTAGATACTAGCTAAAAAGTTCCTAAGCCAAGTGTTTTCGATAACGACGGGGGTTGAGATGATGTGGAGTAGGACACTCGGTGCAAATTCTCGTCTTCCCTTTATTCTCGGCAAGTAGGAAAAAATATTCACACGGGAATTTTTTGGGTTTTGGGTATTTGTATTTTTTTTTGAATTTTGGGCTATACAAAATTTTTCTTTTCTTTTCTTTTTTGGGTTTTTCTTTTCTTTTCTCCTTTTTTTTGATTTTTGGGTTTTTGGCTATACACTTGTGCACTCTCCCAAGTGGGAGAACGGTACACGACGAGGGGATTTGCACCAAGTAAAATAAAAAAGAAGTCGAAATCTAAACACTCGGGCAAAGGAAACTATTCTCGCTAAATAGAGCATAGGCTAAATGGGTTATCCTAGTCCTTAATTGTGGAATCCCGACGCATGCGAATCGAAATATACGATATAAATATAGCATGCATATAGTGGAAACAAATACCGCATATTCAAATCGGAGCATGATAATCTAGGGGTCATTCCTGGACAGGTATATAAAGTAAAATCACAAGGCAGAAGCACACCAAATGCTAGTCACGACACACGACTCACAAAAAGCTAAGTGGACCCACGATGCGTGAAATGCAAGATGACTCGAAATCCTAGGGTTAGTGAGTGTGATTATCGATGCAATGCTAGGTGTGTGTGACTTTGTGGCGATTCATCATAGGATTCATCTCTAGGAGAAAGAGCTAAAAAGAAGAAAAGAAAAAAAAGAAAAACACGGAGAAAAACGACTCAAATAAACGAAAAAGAAGGACTCAAACGACGCACACAGTGCGACTCCCCCAAGCTGAAGTTTGCATTGCCCTCAATGCAATATGAGTGAGTACGGGAGGGCAATGAAAGCGGGGGGAATACGCACCGACACAAAAAGAAATGAAAACGAGGAAAACACATAGATGGAACTGAAAAAGGGAAGAAAGATCAAAATCAAAATCAAACAATACGAAAATAAAAATAAAAATAAAAACACAAACACGAAACAACACTCAAAAAATGAAAGACAAGCACACACACAAAAATGACAAAAACAAACAAAACACGACAGCACACCGAAATAGACGTCCCCCAAGCTAGACCAGATAGTGCTAGCGAAATGATATGATCGATAAAAAATAGAGATGTGCAAGGGGGAGTCAAAAACAAACAAGGAGAAATCAGAAAGCAGGAGAAGGTGAGTCCTCGTCCTCCTCGGAAGAGGGTGTGGATGGGTGGTCGGGGGAGGTGGTGCGATGTGTGCGACGGGTACGACGGGTGGGCCTAGGGTTCGAAGAGCCGTCCTCGGTGGGCTTAACACGGCGGGGAGGCATTGTGTGGGTGTCGTTCGTGTGCGTAGGTATGCAAGCGTACAATGAATTCAACACAAACACGGAATACGACCAACAATCAAATGGAATATTTGCGATAAGATTAAAATTAAGCAAAGGAGCGAGTTTACCCAAATGAGATGAAGATAGTTGCTCGTTGACGCCCCGATGCTACTGGATGGGAGCACGCTGTGAAGCCGCAGCGATCTCTTCAGCAAGTTTCAAAATTGGGGAAAAACGGGTCGAGGTTAGGGTTTTGTGTGTTGGTGGAATCGAGGAGAATGGAGAGAAATCGGTGGTGGATGGGTAGGGGGATGGGGGAAAAGGCGATTGAGGTTGATTGAATGGAAGAAAGAGGGCAGGCGCACGAGGGAGAGGTGAAACGGCGGATCCGGATTTGAAAATGGCGAGTGCGTGTCGAACGGGCGGTTTGGGGTATTTATAGGGTTTTAAGTCGAACCGATCGGGTGAGTTGTCACCCGATCGGTTGACGGTTAGGTCGAAATTCTCGCCGAAGAAATGCTACAGGCGAACCGGTCGGTTGACTTGTCAACCGATCGGTTGGCCGCTCCACTCATTTTCCCGAGAACTTAGGGCTGCTCACCCGGTCACGTCAACCGATCGCGCTCGAACTCAACCGATCGGTTGATATTCCCCAAAAAATTTCCCAGAGTTCTTCCCAGCTCACCCGGTCTGCCACCCGGTCTCTTCATTACTCAACCGATCGGGTCATATGGGAACAGATCTCGGCATGTATCTGATACATCCCAACCGATTGGGTGAGTTGTCAACCGATCGGTTGGGGCTTGTTTCCTGCAAAAACCAATAGATTTGTTTAAGTCCCCGAACAGATGTTCTCGCGGCTGATTTTATTTATAAAAATAGATAAAATAAAGTAAAAAATAACGCTAAAAATTGGGGAAAAAGTTTAGAACATGGGTTGCCTCCCATGAAGCTCACTTGTTTAACGTCGTTGGCTCGACGCCCGCAAGAGATGTTCATGGTGGTTGATACGGGTGATGCCCGAAGTTCGGCATCTCTTTCTCATTGGAGCTGAAGGCCCTTGGAGTAGTCGGCGGCTGGAGAAATACTTGCTCGACTACCCTCCCCTTGTTCTTGGGATCCGGGGGCTTTTCTTTTGTGTTGGCGCTTCCCGCCATCTTCTTCAGGATCCGGACCTCGTCTTTAGTGAGGTCCATGGGCTCTTTCCCCATTCTCCTCGCAGGAGGATCCTTGGGGAACCCGGGAGGGGTCATTCTTGCTGCATTCGCCTTTCCAGCAGCTTCTTTGTTCTTGGGGTCATCTCCATCTTCTGGATCCCCCAAGTCATCGGGGGGGGGTTTCTCAGGAGAATCTCCCAGGAGCTCTCCTCTGCAGCTTTTTCCTCTTCTACCTTGAGCAGATTGCACCGAGGGTCATCAGGGGGATCGGGGTGCTTCATGGATAATCCCAGATCAAACTCAACTTTCTCTCCGCTGACGTTCAAAGAGAGTTTTCCGTTCTTCACATCTATTAGAACGCCAGCAGTGGCCATGAAAGGCCGTCCCAGGATAATGGGGGTGTGTGCGTCTTCAGGCATGTCCATGACTACTAAGTCCACAGGCACAAGCACCCCTCTTACATTTACGGGGAGGTCATCCACAATTCCCACCGGATATTTGACCGACCGGTCATCTAGTTGTAGGGTCATACCGGTGGGCTCCAAATCACCCATTCCTATCCTTCTGTACATCGACAAGGGCATCAAACTAACACTCGCTCCAAGATCGACGAGTGCACGATGAATCTTTACTGCCCCGATCGTGCAAGGAATAGAGAAGCTCCCCGGGTCCTTGAGTTTCGGCGGATTTGTCCTCTGAATAAGAGCGCTACATTCCGCCGTCAGCACTACTTTCTCCTTTCTAGACCCTCTAGTCACCAAATCTTTCAGGAATTTTGCATAGGAGGGGATTGTTTCGATTGCTTCTAGGAAGGGGATTTGCAGGCTTAGGTCCTTGACCATGGCGAAGAACTTGCCATATTTCTCATCAATTTTGGCCTGAGCTAACCGTTGTGGAAATGGCACAACGGGTTTGAAAACTTTCGGGCTCCCTTCCTCCTTCTTCTTCTTCTCTTCTTCAGAGACTCCCTCCGGAGTCATAGGATTTGATGACGAAGCACCGGCGTCGTTTGATTTTTCGATCGGTTTCTCAACGACCAATGTTGCTTCCGGGTTGCTAGGGGGCACTCTAGTAGGAATTTGTGTCCCGCTTCTCAGATCGATAGCGGACACATTCGCGTGCTCGTGCACGAGTGCCGATGTTTGGATTGCTCCCCTCGGGTTCACCTCCGGTTGTGGCGGCAATTGGTTTTGTGACCTTGCAAGGTTCGCCACTTGTAACCCCAGCTGGGTTACTTGGTCCGTGAGGGTCTGCTGACCCATTTCCAGCTTTTGGTTGATCTTCTCCTGGTTGATAATATATTGAGTCAAGAGAGACTCAACCGGAGAGACGGCCCTCTGTTGGCCATACTGCTGCTGCTGCTGGAACGGCTGTTGATTCCTGGGGGCGTAAGATTGTTGCTGAAATGGTTGCTGCTGAACCTGATTCTGCTGTGGCCTAGCCGGCTGATAAGTTTGTTGCTGCGGCTGCTGAGGCGGTGAGGGCTGAAATGGTGGCTGGTAACTGAAGTTTGGGTGGTTCCGGTTGTTTGGAGAGTAGGCCGGGTTGGAATTGGTCCTTGGTGGATACGGCGCATTTCCCGTGGGGTTGTAAAATAGTGCGCTCGCCTGATCCAACGGTGGTGAGATGTCACCACCGTCGAATTCTCCAAAGAATTCGGACTCTACCGCAGAAATTTGCTGTGTACCTGCCCCACCGCGGCGTCCATAGAAGATTTTAGGTCATCCCTCAACCCATTGTAGAACAGATTAATAATCTGCCACTTCGGAAGCTCATGGTGAGGGCATCTTCTTTGCATCTCTTTATATCTCGTCCAAGCTTCATGCAAGGACTCGTGGCTGGCCTGGGAGAAGGAGGAGATCTCACTCCTAAACTTCATGGCCTTCCCTGGAGGAAAGAACTTCGTCAGAAAAGTGTTGGAGAGCTTCTCCCAGGTGTTGAAAGTGTTGGGGTCCTTCCCCCTTAGCCATTGCTTGGCTTTGTCTCGTAAAGAGAAGGGAAACAGCTTCAGGCGGATAGCCTCTGTCGTGACACCATTAATCCAGAAGGTGTCACACTTCTCCAAGAAGGAGTCTAGGTGCTCGATCGGGCTCTCCATGGGTGCACCTGCAAACTGGTCCTGCTGGATCCATGTCACTAGAGACGGCTTTAGCTCAAAGCTTTGGGCTGCAATAGCTGGAAAACGGATGGCGGAAGTCGACTCGATGGATGGCATCGAGTACTCCAGCAGAGACTTGTGAGGTGGGGTGTTCTCCTCCATGGATTCGGGATCTTCTCTTCTTCGCTTCTCGGCGGCCAAACGCCTAAGGGTGGCGTTAATCTCTGGATCGAGGGGAATCAAGTCGTCAAGACTCCTTGAACTCCTGCGCATGAAAAACAACAAACACCTGTGAAGCGACAAGTGGGAAAGAAACAGATAAAATAAGAAATAAAAATAAGAAAAATAAAAAAGAAAAAGGAGAATGCGAAAATTATCGCGAGGTAGGGATGTGAGCTAGACACGAGGGTTCATAAGATCCTAGAATAACAAGCACGTTGCCTCCCCGGCAACGGCGCCATAGACTTGACCGGCGCCCCGTTTACGGTACGGCGGCGCGGTGTCGTTTACCGCAAGTGCACGGTTAGTGTAGGGTGCAGGAATATCGAACTCAGGGAGGCGAGGTTGTGCTTGGGTCAGGTAGGACCTAAATCACCCCGAGGGGTGAGCTAGCCTGAATCGGTAAATGGTTGTCACGAAAGGAAATAAAGGGTATTAACAACAAGAAAGAAAACCCGGGACTTTGGTTTCCAACCCGACGAGAGACTCTCGCCGATACGGCCTACGGGTATGGATAGCGATCGGGATTAGGGACTAATGGTGAGACGTTGCCTCTGAAAGTGGTACCGGTGTCCCATGGGCCCGATATTCCGGTCGGTGCCCAGGATGATACACCGGACTTCCCGGATTCGATCAGTGGGCACTCCCGTGTCCATTAACACTGATTGATCCCGGGAGCACTAAGCCCGCAACGATAACTCACAACGTCTCATCCTGCCGCTCCCGCGTGCTAGGATTCGACGTCTACGCTATGGGTGTGAGCTATGGCTAGGGAGTCAACCGCCAAGTTTATTCCCCCTTGGCCCAACGGTCAAAGGCGGTCTTTTTCCCGCCGATGACAATGAAACACCCCGCGTAACCGTTAGAATCCTAATCCCTATCGATTTCCTAACCCTATGGACGCATCGGGAAGAGCCCCCGAAGGGGTTTCCACCAAAATCCCAGATTTGGGAAACTACTCACAAAAATCCATGAAAAAGCGATCTAAATAAAAATTAACCGTTGGAATTATGATCGGACAATTGCAATGCGGAAGTAATAGAGTAGATAAGATAATACTAAAATTTGAGAAAGATCTGAAAACTTACAAAAGAGTAACAATTACAGTCGTCACAAGGAGATAAAACAGTAAAAAAATAGCAGCCCTCGTTTCTGGAACCCTAGGGGTTCTATTTATAGACCTTCGCATCAACCGATCGGTTGACAAGTCAACCGATCGGTTGATCCGTTACAAATTAATAACAGAAAACGGCGAGCTTTCACCCGATCACATGAACCGGTCGGGTGAGTTCTTGAGTGACCGGTTGGATCTTGGAGCAGTCAGGTGAATCGATCGGTTCGACATCCGTGTCTTCAGCTCTTCTTCTTCAGCTACAGATGAACCGATCGGGTGAGAGTCACCCGATCGGTTGGCATTTTGCTCGAGAAAACAGAGAACAGCCCCCCGCTGAACCGGTCTGTGAACCGGTCGGGTGACTTCCTTATGAGCTGCGGCAAAGACCGGGTGGTGCACGCGTGCATCACCCCATCGGTTGGAGATGACCAACTGACCGGGTGAGGGGCTGAAAGATGAATTCTTTGACGTTTGACCACCTGGATCATGCGTGACTTCTCCCGTTGCTCCGGGGACTTGGGATATCATCGTTAAGCGTCCCCTACGTGGTCAATCCCCTGTAATCATGGATAAACAAAGAAAAGTGAAAGAAAATGGGAAAATACATGAAAACGAATAAGAGACGGCGGAAAAACACGGAGAAACACAAAAGAAAACGTGCGTGAATATATGAAATATAAACGCACGTCAAGAGACAACCTTGCGAACTGAAACATCTTAGTATCCAGAGGAAAAGAGAGCAAAAGCGATTCCCATAGTAACGGCGAGCGAAATGGGAGAAGCCTTAACCGTGAAAACGGGGTTGTGGGAGAGCAATATGCGGATAATGAAGAACCATAAGACTGAATTACATGAGATGCTTATGCCCAAAAGAAATCTCAGAGCCACCCGTTAATAGTAATGGAACTCTGTGCAAAGTTTCCTCCTGTGATATGGGTTACTACCCCTTGATCACTTATAGTACCCCAAACATCCGACTGCATTTTCCAACTAAAATGGAAAATGTCTACCGAAATTGCATTGTACATCCAGAATAGACCTAAGAAGACATGATCCCAGGCGGATACTTGACATATCCCCCCACTTCTGGGCCCATCACAAGGAAAACGAAAACCGATAAAGCAATTAATTCAGTTTTTTGATATACATATAATTGATGGAATTACAAACGGGGTTGGCCTTGCCAGTTTCTTTATGGGGGAGGGGATCAAAATATGGGGAGGGGGCGAGTCTCGTCTTATCTATTCTTGTATTTTTCTTATGTATCAATCTTTTTATTCATTTTTTATTTTACAAATTTTAATTTAATTGTTATTTGAATTTAATTGTTATAGGTTTTTTAAACCAGAAATAAGTTTTTTCATAAGTAATTAGCTCTCACTGAAAAGGAGGTGATCAACGATGATTACAATATCGGGCAACCCAGTCATATATTTGATCCCGCCCAGATATGTTTGCAAAGTAGATAATTTTCTCTTCAATATTGCCGCATCTCTTTTAGGGAGACGATTGAATTTCCTCATCTTTTGTTGGTTATTCAATTGGTAAGATTGATTCAACACTTTTTGTTTAAAAAATAGAGTCTGACTTTATTATTATTCAAGTATATGTTGATGACATTATTTTTTTGGTTCTACTAATGAATCTCTTTGTCAAGATTTTTCTAAGATTATGCAGAAGGAATTCGAAATGAGTCATATGGGTGAACTTAACTACTTCATTGGTCTTCAAATCAAACAAATGAAGGAAGGTATTTTCATCCACCAAAGCAAACATTCAAAAGAACTTATCAAGCGCTTTGGACTAGAGAATTCTGTAGAAAAAGGTACTCCAATGAGTACTTACATCTCTTGACAAGGATCTAAATGGTAAGAGTATTGATCAACGTCTGTATAAAGGTATGATTGGCTCTTTACTATATCTTACTGCTAGTAGACCAGACATCATGTTTTCTGTTAGTCTATGTGCTCATTTTCAGGCAGATCCTAAGGTTTCTCATCTTACTGCCGTGAAACAGAGAATTAGATATGTTAAACATACATCTGATTTTGGTTTATTTTATCCTAAAACTAGCACATATGATTTATTATCATATAGTGATGCAGATTTTGCTGGTTGTAAATCTGACCGAAAGAGCACTAGTGGCACATATCATTTTCTTGGACATGCTTTGGTCTCTTGGTTTAGCAAAAAGCAAAATTCTGTTTCATTATCTACTACAGAGGCAGAGTATATTGCCGCCGGTATAGCGTGTGCTTAGATTTTATGGATGAAACAAACTATATCAGACTATGGCTTTCAGTGTTACACATGTCCCATTATGTGTGATAACACAAGTGCAATTAATCTATCTAAAAATCATGTTCACCATTCCCAAACAAAACACATTGACATTCGTCGTCACTTTTTGGATGATCATGTTCAAAAAGGTGACATTATTTTAAAATTCATTTCTACTAAACATCATATTACTGACATCTTAACTAAGCCTTTGAAAGAGGACTCTTTCATTAAACTTATAAGAGATGTAGGCATCGTCGGTGAATCTGAATTTTGAAATATTGCCTTGTTAGTTTGTTTTATTTTTCTGAGATTTTTTCTTATTTTTTCTGAAATTATTTGCAATTAGTCGGCTAGAAAAAATTACCTGGTCGACTAAGTTTTATTGCTCGGATTTTGCAACATGTTCTTTTTGTTTTTTTGTGATTTTTTATTTTTATTTATTTTTTCGGTTTTTTCTTTGATGCATCCGTTGGTTTTATTGGGTGGTTGGAGAATTCAAAATTTTTATGATTTGTCTTCCACATAAAGTCTTGTGTCATTCTCCCATTATGTTAACTCACCAACCCAATTAACTACTCTTGTCCTTTCCCATGCCTTTGTTCTTTTCTAATGTCCTCTCATAATTTTTACTCTGACTATGTTTGACTCTTGTGTTTTCTTTTATTATTATTTTTTCAATCAAACCAAATTTCTTTTCTCACGGCCAAATTTAGATTGGTCGACCAATTTTACTAGTTTGTCCGTTCTTCTTCGAACTGCATTTGTTCAGTTTCTTTCGACTTCTGAACTTCCTGGACAGTTTTTCTTCTCCATTCAGTTACTCAAAAACCTGTTCGTTTCACCAATTCATTTCTAAAACTCCTTCTCTCTTCAACCGTTTGGTTTCTACACCAGTTCATCTCTTTTATTTAAAGCCCTTTGCTCTCTCTTTTCTTTTCATCTTCCTCACTCATATCTGCAACTCCATCGCCATGGCCTCCTCTTCTCACTTCCCTGCCCCCGAATCACTCCTGCTTGCGAGACAAAATTCCATTCCTTTGAAAACATCACTATTATTCACAAATGCTATATCAACTATGCATCCCTATCCTCTTTTGACATCCTCAGACTCTTATCTGCCATCGGCCTTGCCACTCTTTGGAACGCCTACGCTAAAGTTCCCTACTATCCTCTTCTTGTTCGAGACTTTTACGCAAATCTCACCTCCCAAATCAACCAAGGAGATCCTAATGTCCTCTCCCAGATAAAAGGCATTCCTATTATTCTCAACTCGCATACCCTCGCGGACATCATCAACCTTCCCCCGTGAACTATGAGGATCTTGAATTTTCAATGTCCGATTCCGTCATCCTCTCCAAAAATCGCAACTAATTTTTCACCCAAACTTAGCACGAGTCGTCTTCATCCGACTCCTCGCCTCCTCGTTAAGATTTTTGTCTACAATTTGGTTTCCTATGTGTCCTGTTGATGGTGTTTTGATGGTCCTAATTGCTTATGTTGTTAAATTTTCTGTTGGTGCATTTTGTAGTCTATTGGTGCTCTTGTTTTTTAATGTATTATTGTCCTATGGGTTGTTCATGTACTCAATCTTTATATATTGTAATGTTTGTTTCGTGAAACTCTTATCTGTTTCTTTATTTGTTTTATATACATATTTGTCTCATGCCTTAGTTCTGTATTCATCGTGCTTGCTTATACACCATGCAGCATGCCACTAATTTCTTTTGTTCGTATTTGTCTATTAACTATGCTAACTAATTTCTTCTGATTGGTTATCTTCATTTTTCCACTTTTTGTGGATGACAAAGAGGGAGAAATACGTAGGCATTTATTCAATGGGGGTAACATAAGATTACTAAATACATTGTTTAATTAAAGTTTGTCATTATCAAAAAATGAGAGATTGTTGATATTCTATAATTCCATATCTCTATTCCATATGGGTTTGATAAGACAAACTTAATATTATTATTATTACTAACTCTTTCTGTGCAGATAACCGACTACTCAACATGTCCGCCTTTAGACAATATCACTAGTTACTGCCTGCACAAAGACTTCTCAAATTCAGATGCAGTCATATCTACGGCTTTTATGTAATCAATGTATTTTTCATTTTATATGTTTTTAAATCTGAAGATGACTTATCTTAGATGACTAGGATCTCTCGTAACATTTATCTACAATCTAGGCTTTTCAGGATCTCAAAATTCATCTTTAAAAAAATTAGCCGACCAATTCATTTTTATTAGCAGGCTAATTTTTCCTTTTCGAATTTGACCATGAAATTTGATGGTCAACTTCCTCTTCATATCAGTTCCACGTCTGTAACTGCAAACGGTCAAATTTTGCAGTTTCAAAATTAGCCCACCACCAAAATTTCATTGGAATGCTAATTCCATTTTTGACGATTTTTTGCAACTGCTTTGTTCTATCCGTTGGGGACGGTTTATAGTTGTGAAATATAGCCGTTATAACTCCTTATCAGATCTATAAATAGATGGGTACCCCCTCCTCTTTCACACACTTCTTTTTCCAACTTTCCTCTTTAGAATTTTTAATTCTATTCTTTTTAAGAGAAAGTTCTGCTATTGTTTTCATTTGCAGAAATACAAATCTGATATTTTCTTCATTTGAAAACTGAAATCTTCAAGGGTGTTTCTTCCATCCAAAATCTAGAAACCTTGAAATTTCTTTAAATACCTTTCCTTTGAATTCCATTTGAAATTCACATCAAGTCTTTAGGTATTGTTTCATTCTTCATTTTTGTAAGTTGAATCTTTTGGTGTAGAAATTGTACAAAGTTCAGGACACTGAGAGTGTCGTCATTTTTGTATTTTGTTGCTTGCGGGAAAAGTATTATAGTGAATTGAAAATCTCTACGGGGTAGAGGACTGGACGTAGGAGCACGAGGATCCGAACCAGGATAAATCTTTTTGTTTGCGTTTGCCATTCTCTGGATTGTATTTATTTACTTCCGCACTCTTAATGCATTTTTTATTAACTTTTAAATTTGCAATTTCGTCGTGATATACACTATTCACCCCCTCTAGTGTATTTAGTGTGCCAGGAGATCCTACAAAAACTACTGCCATGATTTCAGATTGCAACACCGAAAAAACATTAATTACAAGCTGAAAAGGTGATAAATAGAAGTTAAGGAGATTGCTCTCTTACGCACCTCCATGAAAACCAGGATTTTAGCAAGAATTTTAGCAAATGGAAATAATTTTAACAAGTCAAATGGAAAGAATTTTAGCGAGCCGCTCTCCATGAAAACCAGGATCAAAACGATGAGATACCAAATCACAAACAAATCATCTCGAGCTCCCAGCCAGAAAATAAATAGATAAAATCGAATCAAAATGGAATATCAATGAATCTGACCTCGAGATCAGCTCCAATTACCTGATTGGAACAACGATCAACTCCGATCAGCTCCAATTACAAAGATCAATGAATCACGATGGTGGGGGGGCGAGAGAGAGAGAGAGAGAGAGAGAGAGAGAGAGAGAGAGAGAGAGAGAGAGAGAGAGAGAGAGAGAGAGAGAGAGAGAGGAGAAGAAGAATAATAATAAGAAGAAGAGGTGGCAGCATCTCAGGCATTCATCCCCCAAAGTGTGCCCCCTCGCATGAGAGAGCGTGTGTGTAGAATTTTTTTCATGAAGAATACTAAATGAGTTGGTTTACTTTCCCAATACATTTCTCTCCAAAAGTCAAAAGTCCCCCCCCCAAACCTTTCTCAAACCTTTCTCAAAACCGTTCATTCCCCCAGATTTAATCAAGGCCCTCTTTCTATCAACCCTTTTGTCCTAGTAAGCTTGTCCTAGTTAGTCCTAGAATTCAAAAAAGGTTGTCAAATTTATAATAAGATGTCATCCCCCTTCATGCTTGGATGTTTCACTCAGATCCTACGCCTATTCACTTATATGTCATGAATCCAAACAGAAGAATGTACTGTGTGTTATTTATTCATTATTTACATGCATAACTCCTCTCAACTCCAGAAGTATATGAGACCATCCACAAACTTGCTCAAATTCTTTTCTAGCTAAAAAACTATACTTAGTGTTATAACCAAAGATTAAAAGTGAGCAGATAGTATCATATATCATTTGTATTATATATCATTCTGAATACAACCATCCCAAGCACAACACAATTGAATCGTTTTTAAAATTTTCTAGAGTGTTTTAGTAGATGATGTGATAATCAAGAGAGTGTTATGCTAATAAATATCACTTCATAATCATAGCTTCAGCTTCTAAAGTTCAGCATTATTAATCCTCCGTATGCTAGAAAAAGAGAGCACAAAACATGTCGTAAATTAATTCCATTAGGAAGGGAAAATAGAATACATACGAAGGAATCTAATGTACATAAAGCAAACAGGTTACAAATATCAAAAATATTTATTTAGCTCAAAACTTCTTCACCTTACACCTGCTCTATATCCTTATTTATATGGGGATCTTCAAAAGAGTCAACTAAGAATTTTTTCATTTAGGACTTTTAGTTGCTTTGATGTACTCCTTCTTTTTATTTCATGGCTTCATGCAAATAGAGGATAAAATGTTGAGTAAAACTTTGTACACATATGAAAATATAACTCTCAATTGCACATGTGTGCACTTTTAGAAAAAATTGGAAATGGTTCTCAACACCAACATCCACACTTGCACGCATATATGAACCCAAATTCCCAACTCTCCTCAATAACCAACCCACCGCACACCCACACATAGACGTCAACTATTAATAGTGCATAGGTATTGCTCATCAAACTAATATTTGATGGAGTTAGAATAAACGAAATATACAGTCACAGAACTTACCTGGCACTTGTACAAAGAAGTGAGAGAGAGAGAGAGAGAGAGAGAGAAGGGAAGGTTAAGTTGTATGGATCAATGCTTCAACAATTGAGCAATATATTAAACTGAATAATTATATGTTAATCTTTGCATTACAACAAACATGTGGTGTGCACTCGCTATACGCTATAAATTTTCACTATCCACACCCATGAAAACCGTGAGATCACAAATTAGAAGATATCGAATGATAAAATATCATGAAAAAATTAAAAAAATTCAATAAACTGCCTCAGGAAAAGAAATAAGGTCAAAACTTTAAAATATACATTGACAATGATTTATCTAAAAAATACCTCGAAATGAAATTGATCCTTCAATTTGGTCTCAAGAACGGTTGAATTTAATGCTTCAGTTTCTTTACTTCTTCACTCGAGCATCTGAAATCAATTCTTATGTTAATATTTAATGAAAAAAATGTTAGAAGAAGTTCCAGTATATATTAGCAATGGTTATTGTCGTTAATTCCATCAAGTCTTCAGTTTCTTCATCCAACTTGGATCAAAATGATATTTTTTTAATTAAATCTTTATAACAACAAATATTGGTCAGAATTCAAATAAGTACCAGTAAATGTTAAGATTTAATGAAAAAAAATTGTAAAAGGTCAATCTCGAGTATCTGAACTGGTACTTGAATAAACTATGGAGTATATCAAATTTGAAACCAGTAAAGAAATTCACATTATCATTATAACAAGAAAACATCAGATGTTTCCAACTCCCCCCACATTGCACACTTCCTTTGCATACCTAAATGCCACACAATTTCCACATAATTCAACTTAAAAAACCTAAGAAAAAAGTAATGCAGATCCGTAGGCTACCAAATCAACAATCAATACCTCCCTGCATCAGCATCTTTTGCCCTCAAAATTGCAATTAGCGCATCCAGCGCCCCTTCATCTACCTGCGCATAATAATCTTCAACTGTTTTTCTAAACAATGGCACTAACCATCAAAAACAAAAAAACATAAAAAAAATCAAATATTAGCTTTCAAAAAATACATTATAGAAAGTACCAATTCAGACGAAATAAATAAGCCAATCACTGTTGACCCTGCAAACAATTTGCTCTCAAAATAAATCAACTAAAACATTTGTTTCATTTAAAATATTAGTAACTGATGAAAAACATAAATGTAAAAATTAAATTAATTGTTGTGAAGGGATAATACCAGAGTTGGTTAGGATCACGGCTATCTTATAGATAGGCACATATCTTCTGTATCATATCTATGTACGCTCATCTATATGCTATAAATAAAGAGCGGGGCGTTTCTCCCCCAGATGATGATGATTCATAACACGTTATCAGCATGAGACTCTAATTAAATATTTCCACACAAATATCGATCGTTGTGAAAGCGAAGGAAGGCGAGTGATCCATGTGCGTGGCGTCATCCACATCAAACAAGCGTCGTCACCTGTGTAGGCTTCGTTCAACCAACGCTATATCCGAAGGACGAATATAGAGGTAAATCTCGCTAAAAATATAATTTTTATCATGCACATGATATTTTTATCCATATATCTTGCAAGATCAGAGTAGAAATATGTCTAATCTCCTAAATCGACGACTTTTATCGTCTAAAAATCATGTTTTTAACATGATTCAATCAGCAATTGTATAATAAAATTATTTTGCAACCCCTTGGCATCGTCGGCTGCCGTTGATTATCACCGCCCTGAAAGCGCCGATTCAACCCCCCGCTACGGCGGGGGTGCGATACCCCCCACTACGATGGGGCAATGCCTTGCCTCCCCCCCCGCTACAGTAGAGGGGTCGGCCACTGTCCTGCACCCCTGCTACGGCGGAGGGGGCTGCGTCTGTCCTCTTCCCCCTACTTCGACGGGGCGATGTCCTGCACCCCCCGCTACGACGGGGGTGGGGGCTGCCTTATTATTGCCCCCTGCTATGGCGGGGGCGACGTCCTGCACCCCTCGCTATGGCGGGGGGCTGCTCTTAAACAAACCCCCTGCCTCACTACGGGGGAGCCACCTTGACCCCATCCCCCTCCCCGCAGGGCAGCAGGGGGCTACAAGGAAAGTGCCGCCCTACGGCAGCGCAACCCCTCCCTAAGGAACAAAGAGGATGCGGCGGCAAACCCTAGCTGCCGCCCCTCCTCTCAAACAGAGTGGGCCGAAGCCCACCAAAAAATAGAGAACAATGGCTCTGCGGGCCTGAAGCCCGTAGACATGCTGCGGGCCTCAGGCCCGTAGGCCAAGTGTTCTTCCATACAAAAAGGGGGGATTGGGACTATGGGCCTAAAGCCCGCAGCCACACTGCGGGCCTCAGCCTCGCAGGCCAAAATCCTGAAGAAAAAACAGAACAATTTTTAAATGGGGAATGGCCAAAAATAAGTTTAAAAAGGTTTGGGGGACCTAAAAATTCATGAAAAATCATGATAAAATATGGGATATTAAGGGGATATTTGGGGACATTTGGGGATAAATTGGGGATAATTTAAAAGGAAACTTCTTCCTTTTTCGTGAAGAACGTGTCATTTTTGGCTCTTTTCAAACTCTTTTGAATAATCCCAACTAGCACAACCTTTTGCGTTATATGATGCCTTTTAGGATCATAATTATGCTCTGCATCACTTTTATTGGCTTATTCTATGGATAAATTGATAATTTGTTGTGTAATAATAAACTTAATAATTAGGAAGATCATGCGACCGCTCTGCCGTTAGTACTTAACCTAACGGTGTAAGACGTTGCCCAGTGGGCCAATAATTATTAAGTAATTAAAATGTTTATCATTCTGTAAATATAAATGCATGTGATGCCTGTGATGAAAATGTCTGATGAAAATGTTTGATGAGCATCGGCTGTTTAAGTCCCACATTGTATTTCCTGCACTTTTCTTTTACTTTTGAGAGAAATTGTAGTGAGGAATTTATGTAATGTCCAAGACCGAAGACTACTTTCTATGGACACAAAGGCCACACTTGAAGCTGAAGATCTTATATGGGACCCATGTGGTTTCCAAAGTTGTAATTTATTTTTTAAGCTTTCATTTGTGTAATATGGACTGTAATGGACTTTGGACTTTTTATTTATGTGGGACTGGCCGATCCATGTAATTAGCTCTTCATTTAAAAATTGCCTCCGCATGAAAATGTTTATTGTTTAAATTATTAATTCATGCATATTTGTATTTTGCTAGATAAAATGGCTAAAATCGCAAGTGTCGATTTCGAAGTGCTGGATGCATTAGGAAGAAACTATCTGAGCTGGCAGCTCGATGTGAAGTTTCATCTGTGGACAAAGTCCCTCATTTCTGTTGTGACTAATAATGAAAATGTAAGCGATATAGAAAAGACACAAGCCATTATCAATATTCACCGCCATGTGGACAAGACCCTAAAGGTTGAATACCTTATGGTCGAAGATCCACTTGAGCTGTGGACTGCCCTTGAGGATAGGTATAAACATCAGAAAGGTGTTATACTACCAAGGGCACGATATAGTAGGAGAACCTGAGACTGCAGGACTTTAAGTCCATAGCTGAGTACAACTCAGCTCTCTTTAGCATCACCTCACACCTGAAGTTGTGTGGTGAAAAAGTCTCAGAAGATCGCATGCTGGAAAATACGTACACATCTTTTCATGAGAAAGATGCGATACTAATGCATCAATACCGTGAACGCAAGTTCACCAAGTATTCTGACCTGCTGTCATGTTTACTCATGGCTGAACAAAACAGTGAGTTCTCCTCATCACTCACAACATGCGCCCCTGGCACTGCCTCCTACTAGAAAGCTCACAATGCATTTTCTTTTTCCAAAAAGAAGAGAGACAATAAACGAAAAGAAAGACCACAGAAAGGAGGACAGAACAAAAGGGATATGGGCCAAGTCCAGCATCGAAGAAATGAAAGTAAGCGAAAGTTCACCTATCGCATAAATAACAACAATAGAAATGATGCACCCTCACCGAGAGGGAATGTGAAGACCAGTGCCATAGCTATGGCATGAAAGGCCACTGGTCCAGAGTTTACCGAACTCCGCAGCATCTCCAGGATTTGTATAAAGAAAACAAGAAAAATAAAGCTGAAACAAACCTGGTGACCTCTGATGCTCCAGTTAAGTTTACAGCTGACGACTTCGAAAATGATGACCTGCTTGATTAGCCTTCTATTTTTATCTTAGCTATTTGTTTTAAGAACATTTCGTGTTATGAGAGATTTTTGAATTATGTAATTTGATTTTGAATGAAAATGTTTCTATGATAATGTGCCTATATGATTCATCTTTTAGTAGATGAACTGCTCTCATGACTGATTTTTTTTTGAAAGGTAAGCGAGTGTGTATATATGTATAAACAAGTAACTACATCAAAGAGTGTACCAACAAATAGGGCAGGAAAGGAAGAGGCTAGGAAGCAATCACTTTGCATCAGGACTACCAGGTACACTCCAAGAACGGAGCAAAGACTAAGGCGGGGGTAGGCACACTAAAACAGCCTACCGGATCCCCCAGTTCTCAAAATAGAGTGATCAACAGGATCAACCTCCTCAAGGTCACAGGCGACCATAGCATCAAAAACATCCGAAGAGATCCTAGATAGTAGGACATCTCTGGCAGATTCCCTAGAGCAAAAGATGCGGGCGTTCTGCTCCCTCCAGATGTGCCACCCCGCAGTAGAGAAGACCACCATGGAAAGCTTACCGCGGGGGGATGTTTTCCCCCTCGCTCCAAACATCCTCCGAAGCAAGTACACCTCAACATTGATGGGCCTGGAACAGGACGAAAGGCCAAGGCAAAGACTGCATACCGTCCAAAGAAAAGAGCTGTACTCACAGCGGAAGAAGATGTGGCGAGTCGTCTCCGAGTGGGAGCCGCAGAGGACGCAGGGGGCCTGCGGAGGGATGCCACGCCTGGCAAGCTGGTGGGTGATAGGGATTCTATCAGTGAGGACCCGCAGCAGAGTGAGGGCGAATTTGGGAATGTGCCCTGGAAACCAGATCAAGGGCGCGAGGCGAGAAGGAGGAGAGCATCGATGAGTACTGGTCCAGCCAGCACGAAGAGAACACCCCACAGGAGAAGTCCAGGCCCACGAGTCAGGACCATGCCGAAGGAGAGTAGATCCGAGGTGCGGGGCGAGGTGGGCAATACTACCAGGGAGTCGCCAGGAGTCACCATCCCAAAAATCAGCAACCCTCTGATGCCTCAAGGAGTGGGGAGGCGAGCACAACCCAGCAAGGGGGCTACAGGGAGCCAAGGGTCGAACCAAAAAGACGAGGATCTACCATCCCCCACAACCCTATGAAAGCAAGAGGTAACTAAATCACGGCAGTGAAGGACATACTTCCAGGAGCCCGAGTCGAAGACAAAAGCCTCACACTGGAAGAGAGGGGTATGCTTCAGATACTTGTCCCGCATATATGAGGCCCAAGGAGAGGGGGAGTGAAGCAGGCGCCACAATAAATAAACACATATGATCCTTCAATACAAAGCCCAATATCATGGCCATATTGAAGGTTCTGGGAACGCAACACTGTTGCTCCCAAATGACACAAAAATAAAGGATGCACTAATCTCTTCGAATTCCAACCGAAACTTACTAGGTTTCAAGGACATCCGTTTTAACGGATTCTATTTGGAAACAACAAATGTAAATGAAAAACAAATTATTATATGTAACGTCTCAAGAAAAAGGAGAAAAATCCATACTTGAACGTTTGGAGAGCTTTTCAACAAGCCTCTACCATACAAAGATTCGGAGAGAGAAGCGGATTTAACGGAGCACCTGAAGTGCACGACATCAGCCAAGTTTTTACTTTGGCATGATAGAAATGGCCATACCGGATCAGTGATGATGCACCACATCTTATCCTATGGGTATGACTTGAAGAACCAGAAGATTCTTCAGAAGGGAGAATTTTCTCGCATCCCTTGTTATAAGGGAAAACAAATTACCAGGCCATCTCTATTAAAATCTGACAAAAGAATCTCCACGCTTCCTCGAAAGAAAATAAGGAGATTTGTGTGGACAAAACCACCTTTTTCGGTACTCTATGGTACTGATAAATGGTTCCTCAAAATATTCGTATGTGTGTCTACTATCGACCCACAACTTAGCTTTTCCAAAGCTATTGGCACAAATAATAATGTTGCGGGCGCATTTTCAAGACAAATCAAATAAAGAAAATAAGTTTGGTAAATTTTGGGAAATTTACCTCTCGATCATTTCAAGAGTACTACTGCCAAGCAACGGGAATAGAAAATGAACATACAGTGCCGCATGTTCATACCCAAAATGGGTCAGCAGCGTCACTGATAAATAGACTCCAATGGATTGCACGTCCATTGTTAATGAAATCCCGATTTGTCACGCCCCGCTTTCCAAGAATGTGGAGGCGAGACGTGAGAGGGTCCGCTCAGAATTGAAGCTACAAAGCTGCAAGTCTGATAAGCGTCAATCAACTTTAAACTGTAGGTCCTTGCAACGCGAAACGGGACAAAGATAATAATAAAGAAAATGAGACAAAAGAGAAATCTCAGAATGTCCATAATAATAAATTTTAACATCGCAGAAAAGCCACCGGGCTAAAAGAAAAAGAGTCTAAGGCCCAAGCATGGCCGGTAAAAGTACAACGTACAAAACAAAGGTGCTACGCACCGACAACTAACAGAAATCCTAAAACAAAAGGAGAACTCAGCGTGGTCACTAAGAATGGTCACCGGTGTTCACAAAACTCCTCCTGGGCAGACATGGACTCAGGCTCAGCGTCAGCAACTACCACGTACTCAGCAACGGTCTCTGGCTCAAGGTCTAACATGTGACACCCAAAAGAGCAAGGGGCACATGTCAGCAAGTCTACAAGAGACTTGTGCAAGGAAACTGAAACTGAAAGTAAAGCAACGTAGCAGTTCTAGCATGATGCAATGACATGGCAGTTAAAGTATGAGTGCAGCAGGTAAGGAAAAACAACAAGTAAACTAGCATGGCATGAGTGGCAAAAATATTAACATTTACAAGGATTTCTCTAGTCACGTTTTCATGTCATGTGCAGAGTTTACGCCTTACAGCTGAAATGGCTTACTTTCACACTGAGTGGCCGCTTAACTCCGCCCCAAACCCAGAGTTTACGCCTTACAGCTGCATTTGCTGATCAGGCAGACTCCCAGCTGAGTGGCCGCTTAACTCTTACCCCTCCCATGTGTAAACGAGCCAGGGCCTGACCCCCGAACGGGAATGCTCGCTTCTGGATCACGAGCCAGGGAGTGTTTTTCATGATGGTATATGGGTGCACCTAGCCTGGACAAGCAAGTACAAGTATGTAGCGTGTGCTACGAATGCAACATTCAACTGGAATGACATGTAAGATGCAATGCATGGCAGATAACAGTTTAAGTGCGTACAGATAAGAAATTTAAACATGGCAGATACAAATGCATGAACAAGTTAAAGGGTTGGATCTAGCTTCGTTGTCAAGCTAGATCAAATGAGGTGACAGATCTAGTTTCGTTGTCAAACTAGATCAAACAGGCGTCTAGGCAGCTATCATTTCACTGTCTAGTCTCTTTTACGCTAAAAGCATGAAAGTGGCCTAAGACATGGCCATAAGCAAAAGTTGGCAAGTTTCACTTGCCTGCAAGTCAAACGTCTGAGAAACACCGTCCAAGAGAGTCCAAGTCACAAATAACCTACGCGCACAAGTCCACCGGCCTAAAGTCCATATTATTAATCTTGATTAGTGAATTTAAAACATTTAAAACACTTTAAAAACATAAATTTTAGTCTTGATTAGCATGCAATAGGTTGGGGGTCCTAAGGGTGCAAAGCGTTACCTCAACATGACGCGGAAGCTACACTGGCGTCGGGTAGCGACGCCAGGGGTTGGAATAAAAGAACGCGCTCCAAGTCCTGATTCCAGAATAGATTCCTCGCTGGAAAGATCAGAGCAGCAACCGGAGCAACGAATCCAGATTCCATAGCTAGCACGTGCGACGACGGGCTACGACGTATCGCAATGTCGTAAACGGCAAATCCACGGTGAGAAAACACCTAGGTGGGGCCCACAGTAGTTCTAGGGACCAATGGGGGACCCACAATACCTCTGGAGAACTTGGGGGGCCCACTGTGGCAAGCGGTGCGAGAGTTACGACGAACGTCGCTCTGTCAGACACGCTTGGTGCAGGGGATTCTCTCGGCCAGACACATGCGGCGGAGCTGTGCAGCGCTTGGGGTCGGTCGCAGCAGTGGGTGCGAAGAAGTTCTTCGGTCGGTGCGGTAGAGCGGGCCGGTCGGGTGCTTGGGCGGGACGTTGCAACGTTGCAACGTTGCAACGGAGCGGGGATGCGGGGCGTGAGCGGGCGGGCGCCTCGATCAGACACAGGGCGAAGCGGGGTGCGGTGCGGGCTTGCGAAGCGGGGGCTGCTGCGGTGCGGAGCGGAGCGGGTGCGGGGGAAGCTCTCGGTCTGACCGAGAGAATCTCTCGGTCGGGCACGGGGCTTCGGTCGGGCGGCTGTGCGGTGCGGGCAGAGCGGGTGAGCGGGGGTTTCCTTCGGTTGGTGCAGGGAAAACCAAGGGATTTCCTCGGTCGGAGCGGGGCGGCGGCTGTGCAACGTTGCGACGAATCGTCGCAAGTGGGTTTTTGGGTTTTGGAAGCGGTTAGGGTTATTTTCTTGCGAAAATAGGTCTTCCTAGGAGTTGTTTATATAGTGTAGAGGGGTTGACTTGGTCTAGGGCTAAATCTAATAGGATTAGGAGTTTAAAAATATTTAAAATTCAAATCTACCACTCCTAATCGCGTAGGGATTAGATGCGGCCAAGATAGGGGCTAGGGTTTTGCTCAAAAATTGTTTAAAACGTTTTAAACTTAAATGAATTTTATTTGGCCGAAAATACTTTAAAACGTAGCTATTAAAAATATTTTATACCTTGCTAAAAATATAAAGTAGGACAAATGAACTCCAACAATTATAAATAAATATCGGGGTGATCGTGATGACGAAAGAAAAGTAACTAAGAAGACGGATCTCAATTTCGACGTCGAGTGACGAAACTAAAAATAGAAACGTTCTACGTCAAAAGTGAAAATCACAACGTCTCTTCGAATAAGATCAAATCGTGGGAGAACGACCCAAGAAAAGTCGTTCCAAATTAGTGCCACAATTTAATACTCTCATAGACGTTCACAACGACATATCACACCAAAGTGTTCAAAAGCAAACAAAGTCTAAAACAAACACGTGCACGGTCAACGGCACGTGCACGAAGAAGATACGATCGGAAAGCGACCGTTACACGATTACCGGTGGATGCATGGGGACATGCAAATTCTGCATGCTGCATCGTAAATGAAAATAAGACCCTCTGGAGGTCAAAGTCTCCAATGTAACTTGCATATGGAATGCCACCGAACATTTCTCTCTTGAGAATCTTCGGCCGCACAGTTTAAATCCTCATTGCACCACCACAGAGGACAAAAATAGGTCATCAACGTTGCCTAGATATCTATATAGGGTTGACTCACCCTCAATTATAAGATACCTAGAACCCCAAACGGGGGACGCATTTAAGGCACATCTTGAAGACTGTGATTTCGATGAGATGAGTTTCCCTAAAATAGGCCGAGATACTGGAAAATTTAGCGCGAAGCAAATTATTACGTGGGATACAAAAAGTCTGACCCACTATGATTCGGTAACAAAACAATGTGAAGATGAGATCCTAAAGATCCTCCACATTTAGGAAATTGTCCACCGATTACCGGACTCATTTACTGACAACGAGAAGATTGTCAAATCATACATCCCTGCTACAAATACTCCAGCTAGGATTGACATCCCCGAGAATGGATGCAATCCAACAGCAATAGAAGTGGCTACACCTCAACAGAAAAGAGGCAGACCACCAGGCTCCAAGGATCCGGAATACCTACAGAGGAACTGCTGGGAGAAACTGAAATATCATTAAATTATGTACGTACAAGGTGTTGGACAGAAAGAGTATAGTCGTCGACGAGGACTTTACATTTCATATTGTTATTCAAGTCGCCGAAAGCGACGATGATCATGATCCACATTCCGTTGCTGAATGCAAACGTAGAAATGATTGGCCAAAGTGGAATCAGGCAATAGAAGCTGAGCTGGACTCGCTTAAGAAGCACAAAGTCTTTGACCAAATAGTCCAGACACCTGCTGGTGTCAACCCTGTGGGATACAAATGGGTATTCATGAGAAAAAGAAATAAAAATAATGAGATCGCATGTTACAAAGCACGGCTTGTAGTTCAAGGATTTTCCCAAAGACCAGGTATTGACTATGAGGAAACATACTCCCCAATCATATAAGCGATCACTTTCTGATTCATGATAAGCTTAACAGTAAAGAAAGTTTAGGTATGCAGCTAATGGATGTTGTGACTGCATATCTATACGGTAATATCGACAAGGAGATATACATGAAACTTCCTGATGGCTTTTCAATGCCTACTGAATTAAAAGATAGACCTCGGGACATGTAACGACCTGTATTTTCAGATACACTGAAGCTGAGTTCTATTTATGTATGTCTTTCATTATATACTCTTGATGTGTTCATCTCCTTAACATACTTGTATAAAGTTAGTTTATTTAAATATGTTATTATTATTTCAAGATTTTAAATTGAAATATTTTAAAATTTTAAATTCAAATTCGTTTTAAAAACTTTCTCTTTTAATCCTAATTAAACCTAAGCTATTTTAGAAACTTTCACTCATCAAACCCATAAATATCTCCCTAATTAAAATTTAAAATTCAAACTTTCCTAACTATCCTTGATATTAATTTACCTAATCAAATCATTAAAAACAAAAATCAATACAAATCCTTTAATCAAAACTTTTCTTTAATAAAAAACTTCCTATTTTCTAAAACCCTTTCCTAATTCTCTCTTTTACCCTAACTCAACCCTATGGCACTCACGCACGCAACACACACACACACAGCCTATTCTCTCTCTCTCATAACCCAAGATCTTCTCTCACCTCCCTACAAAACCCTATAGCATCCCTTTTCTACAAACCTAGCATCCCCTACAAAAACCCTAGGAAGCACACTCTTCTAGGCCGCACCCCTATAGAAACCCTAGCCTATACATCAACCCGAGCTCCTACCTTCCCTAAACAAAACCCTAGGTAGCTTTTGTTTTTCTTTCTCTCTCCTCCATTTCATCAGACCCGAAACCCTACACTCTCTGCACGCCGCCAGCAACCACCCCCAAGAACCCCTCCTGCCGTCCTCCACCTGCAGTCCATCAACTCTGGCCACCCCGCGCGCGTCCGACCTGTAAGACTGCCACCTCCTTCCTCCATCCTCTACTCGACAACCACCTCCCCCTTTGACCACCCGCTCACCCCTCACTGGTGCCACACCTCTTCTTCCACCTCCCCTTCCATCGACTACAGTCCACCACCCACGAAGACGTAGCCCGACGTCCAGCACGTCGGCGCCTGCCCTCTCCTCCACCGGCAACGAACAACAGAGGATGAAAGCTTAAAAAGGTTAGTTGTTAGTGGTTAGTATAGTTAGGGTTAGCATATATATTAACTGTGTATCTTATTCTATCCTGTTAGTGTATCAAATATGTTAGTTTGCAGCTTGAATTTTGTTAGAGTTAGTTTTTTTTATATTAAATCGTGCTTCCTTAATACCATATTAGTAAGGTTATATAGGTTAGCTGCTATATAAGAACTGCATGTTTTTTAAACAATTAGGTTCATGTATTGGGTTTTGAAAATGATTCAGGTTAGTTGTTAATTAGGGTTAGTATGCAGTTCTTTTTAATAGTTAATTTAGATTAGAGGTCAGTTGTTAGGGCGATGATTATAAAAATTCTGATAATGAGTTAGCATATAATGATTATAAGTATTTTAATACTAAGTTAGTTATACACTAGTTTTAGTTACTGCTAATATATGTTAGGTATAAATAAATATTATAAAAATTAGTTTATAATTATCTCTGTGTATATATGTTATTAAACAAATATGTTAGTGTCCCAGTGTTTTTTCCAGTAACTATTCATATCAATCTAGGTTTTACAACATAACCAATAAGTTAGTTTTCTAATAACTCATATAAGAAATTAGAGTAATAGGTTAAAGAAACAGTACCCTTTTTAGTTATTTGAATAAATGTTAGTTGATAAAATACATTAATTTTCTTTTAAACTGATAATGGAAGTGAATGACGCAGAAAATGACCGCGCCTTTCGTACGAACCCGTCGACACCAAAATCACCGGAAACAGGGAAGCGTGCAATTTATTACATATTTTAATGTCACTCATTTAGATGTTTACCCTTAAAACTGTGATATCTTGTACACGAAATTTCCATATGACACATTGACCTTAAAACCCTTAAACGTACTCTGTGAAATGCTAAACTTGAACTCGTGTGCATGTGTGTAGACACCATTAAGAAAAATGAACATACCTGATACAATATGAACTGTACAGACAATGAAACGAACAACTTGAATAACATAGAACATGGCAGCCAGTTTGGCTAACTCACCAATAGTGCATGTCGTTGGCTCATAGATGTTACATGCCGTTGGCTCATAGATATTACATGTCATTGGTTTATAGTTGGCTATTCTCGTCGGTCACATATGACTAGTCTGTCTTGTGTTCCAGTAGGGTCACATGTGACTAGTCTGGCTCGTGTTCCAGTATATGACGGTTTAGCATTATGGCTCGTGGTTCAGAAAGTACACGTAGGCGGGGTTGGGTTCCCGGGCACTAGCCGGTAGTAAAGGGGTCGCCTTCGGGGGCACTTGAAGGTGGATTCACTTACTAGTCGTCTAAAGACGGGGACCTTAGTCACAGACTTGCACATACAAATTAAACAACTTGAAAAAGGATGTTAAGTTATAGAAATAATGTTACTTTATTGAACTACCATGTTTCCTTTCCTTAATATAACTGCATGCTAGTGTAAATCTGTATAACTGGTTTAACTACCATATAATCTTTTGCATATCTTGCCAAGTGTCCCCTTTTAACCATAACTTGCCAAGGGCCCTTACTGACATACATTCCATGTTGTTTGAATGTATATCATGTCTTGAGACAGAGTACCAGGAGGACGATCTGCTAGATCAGAGTGATCCATAGACCAGGAGTACGGACCCAGAGGTTCTCCCCACAGAGGACTAGTCACCGAGATTCACATGCTGTTGCGGCTTAGATTTTTATTTCTGTTTTTCTATTGGGTGTGTACCCACTTTGTAGATTTTGTTTGTTGGCCATGCTTAGGGCCTTACTTTCTTTGTGTACTTTCTTTTCTAGATGTTGGCTATTATTATCTCTGTTGTTCTGATTGCATGCAAGAATCTGCGTTTGGTTGTTATTCACAGACGTTTATTAGGCTTAAGCTTCACCGCTTCAGCCCACGCAGACCCACTCGCATCCTCGCTCCCAAGTATAATGGAAAGCGGGACGTGATAGGCTTTTGTGGTGGCCCATGCAGGTTCGTGCATTATGCAAAACTCAGAACAATAGGAATATTAACGATAGCCAAAACGTCTGGATTTAACTGGTACACAAAATTTACTCGAGTTTTTGTTTTAGCATGGCAGGACAACACAACACCTAGAACGGGAATGGGGCCAGTGGTTGTGGTACTGCTGACATCAATGAACTCCTAGGAGTTATGAGAGGAATGCTGGAGATCCAACAGGAGCTGATCCAGCAGAGCCAGCAACCTGCTCCCACGACGCCACCACCACCATCCCCCTAGCTGAACCTGGAGTTAAGCAGCTGCTTGAGTTGCAACGCAGGAGCTTCTCTGGAAAGGAAGGGCCATTGGATGCTGAAGAATGGGCCCAAGGGACTAAAGACAAGCTGAATGCTGCACACATCCCACGGGTTGGATGGGTTGATGTAGCGAAGCCCTAGCTGACTGACAATGCTAGAAGCTGGTGGCAGCTATAAGAGAGACGTTTGGTCAGACCGATCTCTTGGGGCATGTTTTGGGAACGGTTCAATGCCAAATATTTTCCTAAGACTACCAGGAGAGAACTTCAGCAGCGTTTCTCCAATCTGGTCCAAGGAGACATATGTTGGATATTGGACTCCCCGGATTTGGTTTTGGATGATGAACAAACATAAATATAACGTGAACTAACACTTTGTGAGCGCAGTTATGGAGATCGTCGCCAAATTCATAAGAATATCAATTACGACGTCTCAAGACTTCTCAAAGCATGTGATCGTATGCCTAAAGCTTCGTTGAAGCTTATGGACCAATTTAGAAGTCATGAAGATTCGATTGAAGCTATTGAAGACGGTATCGTCAAGTTTTATTTATAGTCTTTAAGCTTCTTTCGTAGAATGTTAAGCCTTGAGTAGGTCTTACGGTTTAAATCTTCATAACGCTCATATCTTAGCTCTAGGATCTTAGTAGAAGTCCATACAATCCTTCCCGAAGCATCGCGCTTTGATTCGGGACTTCTTGTGCATGTTAGTTGGTTCAAGAAGAAGAACTGACCGACTAGATGGTGATCTAGTCGGTCGGCAAAGCTTCTTGGACCGACTAGTTTCAGTCAGTTAATTCTAAGCTCTTTACTATTTACAGTTAGTCGGTCTAAGTTGACTCACCGACCGACTAGTTTGTGAACTAGTCGGTCAGTGATGCTTCTGTGACCGACTAGTTGAGCTTTCCCTGTACATGCACTTTTGAACCTAATCTACTGTTTATAATTAGTCGGTCTGTGTTCATTGATCGACCGACTAGTTGATGAACTAGTCGGTCAACTTTCCTTCTTGGACCGACTAGTTTAGTTTACTGTACATGCCAAATTTTCACCATACTTACTGTTTATGGTTAGTAGGTCTATGTTCATTTGGTGACCGACTAGTTGGTGAATTAGTCGGTCAACATTTGTTCTTGGACCGACTAAGTCTATTTTTAGCTCAGACTTCAGTTTTATCTGTTAGTCGGTCTCAGTTGAGTAACCGACCGACTAGTTGTGAAACTAGTCGGTCAGCTACTCTTCTTGGACCGACTAGTTCCTTATGTCTGTACTTTGATCTTTTCTTTGTTCACTCATTAGTCGGTATGCGTTAATTGACCGACCGACTAGTTGATGAACTAGTCGGTCGGTGGTTGTTCTTTGACCTACTAGTTGGGTTCAGAAAAGAGCCATTGGAGCATTTAATGACTCGAATTTCTTTCTCTCTCTCCTCTAACCTATTTATACTTGATGGGCTGCATTCATTGTTGCCAAGGCTGATATTATTGCAAGTTTAGAGATTAAGAGAAATCATTCCAAGCTCATTCAAAGCTCAATCATTCCATTCAATAATCTCTCCTAACTCTTACTTTCAAAGAGAGATTCATTGAGTGTGAAGCCTTCCAAGCCAAGTTGTCACGACCCGCTTCCCTAAAATGGAGGCGAGACATGAAAAGGTCCGCACGGGAGTGGAGCGGTGAAGCCCCAAACCCGATAAGCGTCAATTTAGTATAAGCAGGTCCCTGTAATTGCAAACGAAACAACAACAATAATAATAATATGAGACAGATATAAAATACCAATCCCACGGTTGTCCACAAAGTATTCAACATCACAGAAAAGCCTACAGGCTAAAAGAAAGAGTCTAAGGGCCCAGAACAAGGCCAAACAAAAGCAACGACATAACAGAGTAAAGGTGCTACGCACCGACAACAAAACAACTGTCTAACAAAAGTAAAACACCACGAAGACACTAGGACTGGTCCCCAGTGTCCACGTACTCCCCGTCCAACACGGGCGCAAGCTCGGCGTCCGCAAAAACCTCACCCTCAGCAAGCAACTCAGGCTCAAGGTCTAACATGCGTCACCCAAAAGAGAAAGGGGCACATGTCAGCAAGTCTAAAAAGACTTGGGCAAGGAAACTGAAAGTGACTAACAACCTAGCATTTAAATGTTAAACAATGGCATGGCAGTTGAATATGATGCAACAGTTTAAAAGAGTGACAAGCATGCACGATGTAGCAAAAGCTACCAATTCACTAATCACTTATCACTCATCACTTAACACTTATCACTTATCACTTATCACTTATCACTTAACACTTAGTGCATAGAGAGTCCACTTGCTGGCCAGCTCGTGGCTCAGTCCGTTTATCTCTATCACTATCAATCACTTAAACACTAGAGATTTCACCTGCTGGCCGGAGTGGCGGATCAAGCCACTCGTGCTCAGGTGGCCGCTTATCTCTTACCCCACCCACATGTGTCGAGCGTTGTGGTTAGCAACTCATTATGCTCGCTTCTGGTCACGAGCCAGGAAAAGAAGTGTGTGTTTGGCATAGGGGTACACCTAGCCGGTATCCGAGCGTTGGGGTTAGCAACTACAGGGCTCGCTTCTGGAACACGAGCCAGGAAACATAGTATTGTAGCGTGTGCTACGCAGTCACGATAAATAATCACTATGCGATGCCATGAGCAGATAATTGCGTACCGTTAATGGAATTTAAACGTGACAGGCAAAATGCAATGACATGAACATATTCGCGTACCGTTAATTTAAAGTAAACGTGACATATGAGCATGATGGGGGTGACGGACCAAGCTTCGTTGTCAAGCTAGGTCAATGGCGTCTAAACGGCTATCCTTTCACCGTTTAGTCTCTTTTACGCTAAAGCATGGTAAATGGCCTAAGACATGGCCCAAATCAAGAGCGGCAAGTTTCACTTGCCTATCACCGGGGATGACGGTTACGAAAGTTCGTTTCCGCGGATGCTAGCCTACGGGGAATCGCTGTTATGGGGAACAATCATCAAAACACAAGTATTTTATTAGGGTTTCATAAAAACTACAATAGGATATGAAAACAACGGTAGATCGATTTCTTACCGAGAGGAGGCGGAAGAAACACTCCGGGGAACCCTAGGATCGGATCTGGAAAAGATTGGAGAAGTTTGGGGAAACTAGGGTTTTGGGGGATTTTGGGTTTTGATGAGATTTTTGGGGAAGATGAGAGGTGGAATGAGTCGATGGAGGGTTTAGATGATGGGTTTAGGGCTTGGAATGAAGGATTGAACCTTGGAGGAAGATGGGGGCTCAAGGGGGAAGATTTTAGGGTTTTGGGTCGTGTTGGGGAAGAAGAAAGCGTTTGGGTTGGGTTTAAATAGGTTGGGCTGGCGGCTGCCCAGAAATTAGGGTTTCAACACTGGTTAGTCGGTCAAAGAGCAACCACTGACCGACTAGTTTGGCAACTAGTCGGTCGGTCGACCAACGCAGACCGACTAAGTGTAAACAGTAACTCCTGAACAAAAATAGGATTTAGAGTTAGTCGGTCCATGAACAAGTACTGACCGACTAGTTTAGCATCTAGTCGGTCGATGAACTTTCTTAGACCGACTAAGAGTAAATAGTAACTCAACTAAAATTAAGATGATGAGTTAGTCGGTTAAAGAAGCATTGCTGACCGACTAGTTTGCAACCTAGTCGGTCAACCAACGTTCTTAGACCGACTAACGATAAACAGTAACTCCTGAGAAATTTAGAAAGCCAACTAGTCGGTCCAAGAAGGATTGCCGACCGACTGGATCGTCATCTAGTCGGTCGGTGCCCCTTCTTATACCGGCTAATGAGCACCAAAAGTTCTGATACGGAGTGCGGGGCCCCGGGATCGATTCCTAAGACTCCTAGGCTCGATCTAATAGTTAGATATGACCGTTATGAAGTCCGTCACGAGTGACATACTTCGAAATCGACGATCCTAAGGAAGAAACAAGAAAGTACGACGAATCGATCGAAAATGAAAGCTACGGAGACGAAAACCACACACGAGGAGAAAATCCACCAAAACACATATCATATTATATTAAATCCAGATACATGAAAAGCAGTCGTTACATCCTCCCCAACTTAAGAAAAATTCCGTCCTCGGAATTTCCAAAAACTCACGAGTCCGGAAACAAAAGTGGGAAACGCTCTCGCATCTCATCCTCATTCTCCCAAGTAGACTCTGCAGGTGAGCCGTGTCGCCACATCACCCTCACAAGATTGACAATCTTGTTCCGAAGCGATTTCTGACGCCTGTCCAGAATCTGCACTGGAAGCTGGTCATACGTCATATCGGGGCGAACGGTAATCTCCGAAAAATCCACCGCATGAGATGGATCGCTAATGTATCGACGAAGCTGCGACACATGGAAAACATCGTGAACTCCTTCCAAAGATGGCGGCAAGGCCAAGCGATAAGCTACCTCGCCAACCCTCTCCAAAATGTCAAACGGTCCAATGTATCACGGGCTCAACTTCCTACGCTTCCCGAAACGAATCACACCACGATTCGGGGAAATCTTCAAGAACACATGGTCGCCCGGCTGAAACTCCAAAGGACGACGTTTAGCATCCGCCCAATGCTTAAAACGGTCCTGAGCAATCCTCAACCTCTCCCGAATATTCCTGACGATATCCACGGCCTCCACGATCATCTCAGGCCCCAACAACTCCCGATCACCAACGTCATCCCAACTAATGGCGATCGACATTTCCTCCCATAAAGAGCGGCGAAAGGCGCCATGCCAATACTCGCCTGGAAGCTGTTGTTGTAGGAAAACTCCACCAAATGTAAATGGTCCTCCCACGAACCCTTGAAATCCAACATGCACGCCCTCAGCATGTCTTCCAAAATCTGAATCGTCCTCTCGGACTGGCCATCCGTCTGCGGATGGTACGCCGTGCTGAAACTCAGACGCGTACCCAAGCTCTTCTGCAAACTCTGCTAGAACTGAGATGTGAACCTCGTGTCTCTGTCAGACACGATACTCACGGGGACTCCATGAAGTCGCACGACCTCCTCCATATACCTCCTCGCCAGCGCCTCAGTGGACTGTCACACTCGGAACGGAATAAAATGCGCAGATTTGGTCAACCGATCCATGATTACCCAAATCGCGTCATTCTGCTTCGGACTCCGAGGTAGTCCAGTCACGAAATCCATAGTGATGTGTTGCCACTTCCACTCCGGAATCGGAAGCGGTTGTAGCAACCCGGCTGTACGCTGATGCTCCGCCTTCACTTGCTGGCAAACCAAGCACTTGGCTACACTCCGAGCCACGCTCCTCTTCATACCATGCCACCAATAATTCAGACGAAGATCCTGGTACATCTTGGTGCCACCAGGATGCACAGAATACGGCGAACTGTGTGCCTCCACCATCAGCTCCTCTCTGATGTCCCCAGCAGGCACACACAACCTGGCTCCAAACCTCAGCGAGCCATCCTCATGAATCAAAAAGTCAGTCCGCAGACCGGCTTCCACCTGCTCCCGAATCTTTACCAGCTTCGAATCCTCATTCTGGCCAGCCTTAATCCGATCCACGATCGTCAACTGTACTTGCATGTACATCAACGAAGAAGCCTCTCCAGGAAGAACAATCTCCACACCAGACTCGCAAAAATCCTGCTGCAATCTCCACTGCGAGGTCAAAATCATCACCGCTGGAAGCCTAATCAAAGCATCTGGAACCACATTCACCTTGCCAGGGTGAAACTGCAAATCAATCTTATAATCCGCCATAAGCTCCAACCATCGACGTTGTCGCATGTTGAGCTCCTTCTGAGTGAAAATATACTTCAAGCTGTTGTGATCGGTGAAAATCTTCACTTTCTCACTCAGCAGGAAGTGCCTCCAAATCTTAAGAGCAAAAACTACGGCAGCCAACTCCAAATCATGCGTCGGATAATTCTTCTCATGAACCTTAAGCTGACGAGACGCATACGCCACAACATGCCCGTGCTGATGCAACACACAACCGAGACCCTTGCCAGAAGCATCGCAAAAGATCTCAAATCCACCGCTGCGATCAGGCACCACAAGAATAGGGGCCGTCGTCAACCTCTCCTTCAGAACGCCAAAAGCACTCTCACAATCACCCGACCAAACAAAAGCAACATCCTTCCGTGTCAACCTGGTCATCGGCTCAGCAATACGAGAAAAGTCCTTAATGAATCGCCGATAGTAACCAGTAAGTCCAAGGAAACTCCGAATCTCAGATGCAGACGACGGAACAGGCCACTCCCTGATGGCCCTAATCTTCTCGGGATCCACAAAAATACCATCTCCAGTCACCACATGCCCTAGAAAAGCAACTCGATCCAGCCAAAACTCGCACTTCGAATACTTAGCATACAAACGATGCTTCCTCAAGATTTCCAATACCGTCCTCAAGTGCGATGCATGCTCTTCCTCCGACTTCGAATAGATCAGAATGTCGTCAATAAAGATAACGACAAACTTATCCAAAAAGTCGTAGAAAATCAGGTTCATCAGATTCATGAAAACTGCGGGCGCGTTAGTTACGCCGAAAGGCATAACCACAAACTCATAGTGTCCATACTTCGTCCTGAATGCTGTCTTCGGAACATCATCCTTCTTCACCTTCAACTGATGGTAACCACTCCTCAAATCCAATTTAGAAAACACCCTCGAACCTCCAAGCTGATCAAAAATATCATCGATGCGAGGCAACGGGTATTTATTCTTGATGGTCACCGCATTCAACTCCCGATAGTCCACGCACATGCGACGCGAACCATCCTTCTTCTTTACCAGCAACACCGGTGCTCCCCACGGAGACACACTAGGATTAATATAACCCTTCTGCAACAGCTCATCCAACTGCTTCCGCAACTCTTCCAATTCTGCAGGTGCCATATGATACGGCGCCTTCGAAATCGGCTGCGCACCTGGAACAAGATCGATAGAAAATTCCAGAGCTCGATCAGGCGGCAAACCAGACATCTCCTCGGGGAAGACGTCACCAAAATCACGCACCACAGCTTGCCACTCCAGCTCCATCCGCATAGCCACAGCCTCCACCGGCCTGGCCCGAAATCTGACAGGACCAAGCGAACTGCTACCACGGCTGAACTCAAATACTGGATGTCCGGGAATCTCGAACACCACCTTCTTCCTCCTGCAGTCGATCGTAGCATAGAAGCTCGCAAGCCAATCCATCCCAAAGACTGCGTCGTAGTTGGTGATGTTGTGGACAATAAAATCAGCATAAAGCTCATGTCCACAAACCACCACAGAGCAAGGACTGCATCCACGATGCACCGTGACTACTCCATTCCCTGTGACGATATTCCAACTCTTAGAGAGAGGGGACGTCGACAAGGAATGCTTCTCCACGAAGCTCTGGGCCAAAATGCACATCGACGCACCTGAGTCAAAGAGGACTCGGGCAGGGAACGTGCAAACCAAAACCACACCTAACAAACAGTCTAATCAATCAAATCTTACTCTAGCAACATTCATACACAAGCAACCAACATAATTTAACAATCAATTAATTAAGGAAGGAACAATCTAGATCGAAAGTTACCTGCAATGACCTCATCCATGGCCAAAACCTCCTCAGTCATCAGAAATGCCTGCCTCATCGGCGGAGCGGCCTGCTGAAAAGCCTGCCTCTGTGGAACGAGGGGCACCCCACGACCAGCGGGCACCGGGGCTCTCTGCTGCAACGGCGGGGCAGCAATAGGTGTCCTCCAAGGTTGCTTCAACCTCGGGCACTCCCTGATAGCATGGGCGGGATCTCCACAGATAATACATTGCCCCAAGAACTTCCTACACGATTCCTTAATATGGCCCTCTTTGCCACAGAAATGGCAAGTCCTCCGAACAGGCCCTCCTGGCCTCTTAAACTGAACAGGCGGGTTCGGCCTGAATCCAGACCTAACCACAGCTCTCGCCTGTTCCAAAGGCCTCTTCCCAGCACCAACAATAGACCCCTTCCTCTGGTTCACGAGCAGCTCCTGCCTCTTGGCCGCTACCAAAACCTTCTGATAAGATTCTCGGTCAGAAGAGGTCACAAAGCTCTGGAGCTCCGAAGCAAGTCCCTGTAGGAACCTCTGAGCTCTCTCCTCGGCGTCCTGCACCATCTTCGGCGCAAACCGACTCAGCCTCATGAACTCTTGGTGGTACATGTCCACCGACGAGTTCCCCTGCTTCAGATCGATAAAACGCTGCAGCATCTCTTCCCTGGCAGCCTTCGGGAAGAACTCACCATCAAATCTGGCCTTGAAGGTAGCCCAGACGATCGGCTCCACCAACATCTTCTCTTCAGCATCCCACCAATTCCTGGCGTTATCCCTCAGCTGGCGCTTCGCCAAGTCAACCCAACTTACTTCGTTGACCTTGGACATCTTCAGATTGTCCTCGATATTCCTCATCCATTCATCAGCAGCTAGTGGACCTTCGGTCCCATCAAAATATGCAGGACCCAGCTCTCTGAACTGCTTCGCCCCAGGCTCAGGGCGAGGGGCTTCCACCACCCGAGCAGCTCGAGTCACCGGAGCATTCTGCACCTGCAGGAGCACACCCTGCTGAAATTGCATCATCTGCAACATCATCCGCATCATCTCTCCATTAGTGGGCTCCCGCTCAGGCTCCTCGTCATGAGGGGGCGCACCACTACCACCACCACGGGTGATTCGCCTTCCTGCCATCTAATGACGCAGAAAACGAAACAATTAGACTCATAGCTTAGGGCTCAGATGTCGAACTTATTTGTTGAACAATTCGTATTATTATCCTTATTCTGATAATTGCAGTTACAAAAGGACCTGCATGGGCCACCACTAAAACATGTCACGACCCGCTTCTCTAAAATGGAGGCGAGACGTGAAAAGGTCCGCACGGGAGTGGAGCGGTGAAGTCCCAAACCCGATAAGCGTCAATTTAGTATAAGCAGGTCCCTGTAATTGCAAACGAAACAACAACAATAATAATAATATGAGACGGATATAAAATACCAATCCCACGGTTGTCCACAAAGTATTCAACATCACAGAAAAGCCTCCAGGCTAAAAGAAAGAGTCTAAGGGCCCAGAACAAGGCCAAACAAAAGCAACGACATAACAGAGTAAAGGTGCTACGCACCGACAACAAAACAACTGTCTAACAAAAGTAAAACACCACGAAGACACTAGGACTGGTCCCCAGTGTCCACGTACTCCCCGTCCAACACGGGCGCAAGCTCGGCGTTCGCAAACACCTCACCCTCAGCAAGCAACTCAGGCTCAAGGTCTAACATGCGTCACCCAAAAGAGAAAGGGGCACATGTCAGCAAGTCTAAAAAGACTTGGGCAAGGAAACTGAAAGTGACTAACAACCTAGCATTTAAATGTTAAACAATGGCATGGCAGTTGAATATGATGCAACAGTTTAAAAGAGTGACAAGCATGCACGATGTAGCAAAAGCTACCAATTCACTAATCACTTATCACTCATCACTTAACACTTATCACTTATCACTTATCACTTATCACTTAACACTTACTGCATAGAGAGTCCACTTGCTGGCCAGCTCGTGGCTCAGTCTGTTTATCTCTATCACTATCAATCACTTAAACACTAGAGATTTCGCCTGCTGGCCGGAGTGGCGGATCAAGCCACTCGTGCTCAGGTGGCCGCTTATCTCTTACCCCACCCACATGTGTCGAGCGTTGTGGTTAGCAACTCATTATGCTCGCTTCTGGTCACGATCTAGGAAAAGAAGTGTGTGTTTGGCATAGGGGTACACCTAGCCGGTATCCGAGCGTTGGGGTTAGCAACTACAGGGCTCGCTTCTGGAACACGAGCCAGGAAACATAGTATTGTAGCGTGTGCTACGCAGTCACGATAAATAATCACTATGCGATGCCATGAGCAGATAATTGCATACCGTTAATGGAATTTAAACGTGACAGGCAAAATGCAATGACATGAACATATTCGCGTACCGTTAATTTAAAGTAAACGTGACATATGAGCATGATGGGGGTGACGGACCAAGCTTCGTTGTCAAGCTAGGTCAATGGCGTCTAAACGGCTATCCTTTCACCGTTTAGTCTCTTTTACGCTAAAGCATGGTAAATGGCCTAAGACATGGCCCAAATCAAGAGAGGCAAGTTTCACTTGCCGATCACCGGGGATGACGGTTACGAAAGTTCGTTTCCGCGGATGCTAGCCTACAGGGAATCGCTGTTATGGGGAACAATCATCAAAACACAAGTATTTTATTAGGGTTTCATAAAAACTACAATAGGATATGAAAACAACGGTAGATCGATTTCTTACCGAGAGGAGGCGGAAGAAACACTCCGGGGAACCCTAGGATCAGATCTGGAAAAGATTGGAGAAGTTTGGGGAAACTAGGGTTTTGGGGGATTTTGGGTTTTGATGAGATTTTTGGGGAAGATGAGAGGTGGAATGAGTCGATGGAGGGTTTAGATGATGGGTTTAGGGCTTGGAATGAAGGATTGAACCTTGGAGGAAGATGGGGGCTCAAGGGGGAAGATTTTAGGGTTTTGGGTCGTGTTGGGGAAGAAGAAAGCGTTTGGGTTGGGTTTAAATAGGTTGGGCTGGCGGCTGCCCAGAAATTAGGGTTTCAACACTGGTTAGTCAGTCAAAGAGCAACCACTGACCGACTAGTTTGGCAACTAGTCGGTCGGTCGACCAACGCAGACCGACTAAGTGTAAACAGTAACTCCTGAACGAAAATAGGATTTAGAGTTAGTCGGTCCATGAACAAGTACTGACCGACTAGTTTAGCATCTAGTCGGTCGATGAACGTTCTTAGACCGACTAAGAGTAAACAGTAACTCAACTAAAACTAAGATGATGAGTTAGTCGGTTAAAGAAGCATTGCTGACCGACTAGTTTGCAACCTAGTCGGTCAACCAACGTTCTTAGACCGACTAACGATAAACAGTAACTCCTGATAAATTTAGAAAGCCAACTAGTCGGTCCAAGAAGGATTGCCGACTGACTGGATCGTCATCTAGTCGGTCGGTGCCCCTTCTTATACCGGCTAATGAGCACCAAAAGTTCCGATACGGAGCGCGGGGCCCCGGGATCGATTCCTAAGACTCCTAGGCTCGATCTAATAGTTAGATATGACCGTTATGAAGTCCGTCACGAGTGACATACTTTGAAATCGACGATCCTAAGGAAGAAACGAGAAAGTACGACGAATCGATCGAAAATGAAAGCTACGGAGACGAAAACCACAAACGAGGAGAAAATCCACCAAAACACATATTATATTATATTAAATCCAGATACATGAAAAGCAGTCGTTACACAAGTGCTTGATTCTAGGTCACCAACATCCCCAAAGCTCTCCATCGCTGATCTATATCTTGGAGCTAGGGTTTGGTGCCACTTCTTCCTCAAAATCATCCTTGCCCTAATTCGTAAGCAATACTCAAGGCATAGGTATTTTGTTTAGTAAGAAGTTTTCTTATTTCATTTCATATTTGAATTGTAAGTTTCACTCTCGGTTGTGAGAGTGTGGTTGTGATCCCGGGTTGTGGGAGTCACAAATTACATTTTGTATGATTTGACTTGTGGAGGTTTTTCACAAGTATTTCATAGTGGAAATCTTGAGTTAGGGTTTCTAACTCAAGTATCCGGAGGGGATCCGGGTGGTTGGGACGTAGGATCACCGGGAACAAGTCGGAGAGACTTGGGTGGATCCGAACCCAGTAACATCTATTGTTAGCATTGTTAATTTTGTTGTTGTCTTCAATTTAAGCTTCCGCAAATTGATTTGGTAGTTGTTTGCATTATAATTAGGAATTATACTCCTTGTTATTTTTAAAGTACTATTCACCCCCCCTCTAGTACTTGTACAGTAGCTTGTAGGGCATTACATTTGGTATCAGAGCCAGATACTTAGCTATGTCTGCCAACGACAATAAGACCGTGCGTCCACCTTCCGACTATGGCACCTTCAGGAACCATGAAGGAGCGTCTTCGGTGATGGAAGGACATTCCTCTACGAGGCCTCCATTCTTCAACGGTACCAACTACGGGTACTGGAAATGCAGGATGGAAACCTTCCTCCGGAGTGCATCTCTATGGAGGACCACGATGAAGGAATACGTCGAGCCCGCCGAAGAAGACTTTGAGAAATGGACAACCGCGGAGGTCGCCGCGGAGGTTAGCAATGCCAAGGCAATGAACACCTTGCAATGCGCATTGGAGCCCGAGGACTTCAATAAGATATGCACATGTAAAAGTGCATATCAAATTTGGAACTCCCTCCTCATTCTACATGAAGGGACGAGTAGGATAAGAGACTCTAAACTCGTAGTTGTTAACAAAGATTACGAAATGTTTCATATGCAACAGGGCGAGAAGATGAAGGAGTATTACGCTCGCTTCGTCGAAATCATAAACGAGTTAGAGGCTCTCGGCAAATCCTACACCCAAAAGGAGAAGTGTTCGAAGCTTATCGAAGGACTTCCTTCTTCTTGGGAAAAGCGTACCTTCGCCATCGAGGAAGGTAATGATATGAATAAGTACACCGTAGTTCAACTAATGGGTACTTTAATGTCATACGAGGTACGCAAGGATATCAAGCTAAAATTGCAAGAAAAGATGAAGTCCTACCTAAAGCAAGACGAGCCAAAGAAGAAGGCTATTGCTTTCAAGGCCGCTCCATCCACATCCACATCAACCGATGATGAAGACTCGGAAAACGAGTTGGACTTGGAGTCCATGGCAATCATGGCCAAGAAGTTCAACCGTTTCTTCCGAAAAGGTAACTATAAGAACAAAGCTAAATTTGGTTCTTCTAACGCCTCTTCCTCTCATTTGTGTTTCAAGTGCAATAAGCCAGGACACATGAAAGCGGAGTGTCCTCTCAACAAGCAAAAGGAGAAGTGGAAGGCGCCAAAGTACGACAAGTCCAAGAAGTACAAGAAAGGAAACAAAAAGGGGCTTGTCGGAGCAACATTCACCGACTCCGAGGATTCCTCAAGCGGAGAGTCGGACGATGAGCAAGTGGAGCAAGCGCACATGTGCTTCATGGCAAGAGAGGAGCATGATCAAGGATCCTCCTCTTCCGATGATAGTGACGACGAAAGCGATGAGGTAACTATGGATGACCTTAGGAATGCTAATTCTCAATTATGGTCTAAATACACTAAATTAGTAAATAGATATACTAAAGTAAAAGATGACCTAGCTAGCATTCAAACCTCGCCTAAGACTATCATCACCAACAACGACACCGTTGTTGAAGAGTTAAGAAATGAGATTGTTAATCTCAAATCTAGACTTGAACATGTTAGCATTGATGATCCGGAAGAACATATGATAGCGGATTTGACTTCTCAAAACTCGACTTTGAGTATTGAGAATGAAAGTCTTAAATCTCTTGTTTATGTGCTCACATTGCAAGTATCCACTTTGGATACTTCTTTGCGTTCTCTCACCGAGAAATATGAGAACACATTAGGCCGAATTAATAAATTCAATAAGGGTAAGGACCATTTGGATAAAATCCTAAGTGACTTACTTCCGGCCAATCACCACATTGGCTTGGGGTATACGATGGGATGTTCATCCAAATCGGCCACTACTTTTGTTAGGCCAACTTCCGGTGACTCTACGTGTGGTAGCAAACACTCTATTGGTAGTTCTTCTACCAATGGTGCTTCCACCTCGTCCACACCCTCTTTCGAAAAGAAACCCACTTTGGGTGGACCTCCAAAGAAGGGGCATGCTTATATGTACACCAATACCATGCCACGTAGGAACACACGTCCTACTCCACCGGCTCACACATATGATGATTTTTATGTAACACATTCACGGGCACGTGCACACCATGTGAGACACCCTCACGCACGTGTTCCCTCTCATGCATATGTTCACCCACAACATCATATGAATAATTATCCACATGCACCATTCCATCATGTTCCTTATGCCTATCCACAACATGCATCACGTAGAAATCAACGTCGCATGCATGCACCCAATAGGATGAGGGCTCCCAAGATTTTCACTATTTGGAGCCCAAAGGACACAAGCATGGATGAAAAACAAGTGTATATGAATGCTTATTTTTCAGAGGTTGTGCATAGTAGAAATTATGTGGGGAAGTCTAAGTCCAATTGGACTTGGCTTCCAAAGGTCTAATCTTTTGGACCCAATGCCTTGGGTACCATGATATGAAATTCTCTATCTTTAGGTACTCAAGGAAAAGAAAAAGAAAAGGAGCAACAAATTTAAATTTAGCTCCAAGGGGAATTGGATACTCGATAGCGGGTGTTCAAAACACATGACGGGCGATGCTCAATTGCTTTCCGGAGTGGTGCCCATTGCTAATGGGAACCGGGTAGTCTTTGGAGGCAACGAGAGCGGAACCATTGTCGGTGTTGGTAAAGTGGGTAACCCATCTAAACCCTTAATTAGTGATGTTTATCTAGTTAATGGCTTAAATCATAATCTTATTTCAATAAGCCAACTTTGTGACAAAGGTTACAAAGTTAGCTTTGCGAAAGGATTGTGTCATATTTTGAGTGATAATAATAATTTATTATTTTCCGGCACTCGCCATAAAGATATTTATATTATGGATCTTCCTAAGTCTTATGAACAATGTCTCGTTGCCAACACAAGTGAACAACACTTATGGCATCGACGCTTTGGACAAGTGAACTTTGGAACACTTTATAAGCTTTCAAAATTAAATTCCATTAAAGGTTTTCCAAAGCTCGTTTTTGAAAAGAAAAGTTTTTGTGAATGTTGTCAACGTGGCAAGCTTCCTAAATCTTCATTTAAACCTAAGAAAAGCATTTCTACTAAACGGCAACTAGAGTTATTACATCTAGATTTATTTGGGCCAACTAGAGTTGCTTCCTTAGGAAATGCAAGATATGGACTTGTCATCGTAGATGATTATTCGAGATTTACTTGGGTATTTTCACTGTGTAATAAAAATGAAGCTTTTGAAAACTTCACAATTTTTGTTAAGAAAGTACAAAATCTCTTAGGAACCACCATTGTCACTATTCGTAGTGATCATGGAGGTGAATTTGAGAATGAGTCTTTTGAGACATTTTGTGATGAAGTTGGTATTACACACACCTTCTCTTTCCCTCGTGCACCTCCTCAAAATGGTGTTGTTGAGAGAAAGAATAGGACGCTAGTGGAGTGTGCTCGCACTATGCTTGATGATAGCCAACTTGGCCATCAATTTTAGGCGGAAGCGATACACACCACTTGCTATGTGTTTAATAGAATACTTTTGAGGCCCGGCACTAAACAAACTTGTTATGAATTGTTGTTTGGTAGGTTGCCTCAAGTTAAACATTTTCGTGTTTTTGGTTCGAAATGTCTTATTAAGAACACGTATGGTAGTTTGGACAAATTCGATCCAAGATCCGATGAGGGGATTTTTGTTGGATATTCTTCGCGTAGCAAAGCCTACCGGATATTCAACAAACGAACCTCAACGATCGAGGAGTCGCTTCATGTCTCATTTAATGAAGGATTTGTTCCAACTAGAATTTCAAATGATGATTCTATGGATGTTTTATGTGATTCGTTTGATAATTCTAAGTCTAATGATTCTATTGATTCTATTGAGACTAACCCATCTAATGAAGTTGTTGAGAATGTTCCTAGTGACCAAGGTATTCCCAAACGGCTTCATACCGTTCGTGATCATCCTCATGAGCAAGTCATTGGTAATATCCATGATAGTGTCAAGACGAGATCGCAAGTGAACTACTTCGCTCATTGTGCCTTTGCCTCCTCGATAGAGCCAAAGAATGTTAATGAAGCATGCGAAGATTGCGCTTGGATCTTAGCCATGGAGGAGGAACTCATTCAATTCGAGAGGAATGAAGTTTGGGAGCTTGTTCCATTGCCATCGAAGAACCACACCGTCATAGGGACAAAGTGGATCTTCAAGAACAAAACGACGAAAACCAAGTCGTCGTCCGGAACAAAGCTCGGTTAGTTGCTCAAGGCTACCGTCAAGAGGAAGGTATTGATTTCGAAGAATCTTTCGCTCCGGTAGCTAGATTAGAATCAATTAGATTATTATTGTCTTTTGCATGCCATAAGGATTTTAAATTATTTCAAATGGATGTTAAATGTGCATTTTTAAATGGAGATGTTGTTGAGGAAGTTTACGTTTCTCAACCTCCGGATTTCATAAATGAAAAATTTCCAAATCATGTTTTTAAACTAAAGAAAGCGCTTTACGGTTTGAGACAAGCTCCTCGAGCTTGGTATGATCGCCTAAAGAATTTTCTTTTAGATTTGAATTTTAAAATGGGAGAAGCCGATTCTACACTTTTTGTTAAGCATTCGAATAATGATATAATTTTAGTTCAAATTTATGTTGATGATATCATTTTCGGTGCTACTAACTTTGCTCTTTGCGAAGAGTTTTCTAAAGTTATGAAGGAACAATTTGAGATGAGCCACATGGGTGAGCTCAAATATTTCTTAGGTCTCCAAATTCGCCAAATGGATGATGCAATCTTCATCCACCAAACGAAGTATACGGTGGAGTTGCTTAAGCGATTTGGAATGGAGAGTGCCTCCGGGAAAAAGACTCCAATGAGCACGACTACGCATCTTGACAAGGATACGGGCGGTAAGGATGTAGACATTCGTCTATATCGAGGTATGATAGGTAGTTTACTTTATCTTACCGCAAGTAGGCCCGATATTATGTTTGTCGTATGCGTATGTGCTCGTTATCAGTCTCAACCTAAGGAGTCTCACTTAGTAGCGGTAAAACGTATTTTCCGTTATCTAAGTTACACTTTAGATTTTGGATTACTTTATCCGAAATCTAGCACGTAGGAGTTAATCTCATATAGTGATGCCGATTATGCAGGATGCAAATCCGACAGGAAAAGTACTAGTGGCACTTGCCATTTTATAGGAAATTCCCTTGTCTCTTGGTTTTCCAAGAAGAAAAATTACGTATCACTTTCAACCACCGAGGCGGAATACATTGCCGCCGGTGCTGCGTGTGCTCAAGTTCTTTGGATGAGACACACACTTAAAGACTTTGGTATTAATTGTGATACTTGCCCTATCATGGTTGACAACCAAAGTGCAATATGTCTTTCCAAGAACCCGGTACACCATTCCCGTTCGAAACACATAGATGTCCGACACCACTTTTTAGATGATCATGTTGCTAAAAAGGACATCATTTTAGTGTACGTTGAAACCCAAAAGCAAATCGCCGATATTTTCACGAAACCCCTAAAGGAGGACTCCTTTGTGCGGTTGCGTCGAGAATTGGGGATTATGGGTGAATCCGAGATATAGGATTCATGTTTCATTCAATAATCTTGTGTACTATTATATTTCGAAATATTTCGTTCATGCTAGACTTATTGGATTTTTCGGGAATTTATGTGATATTTTGAATTTTTGCTCGAATTCATGTTTTGAATGTCGTATTTGAGATTTCGATGTTTAATGGGGTAGTTTAGATGATTATTGAGAGAATTGCGATGTATCGTCCAAGTGTTTTGAGGAGAGAACTTGATTATCAACTTTTGGACTCATTTAGTCGGTTTCTGTTCAACCACCAACCGACTAGATTCACATCTAGTCGGTTAGTTGAAGAACGCAGACCGACTAACTCAAGCTTTTTGAGTTTCCTCTCCTGCTTAGCTCTTTAGTCGGTTCATGTTCAGTGACCGACCGACTAGATTGAGATCTAGTCGGTCAGTAACTAAACGCAGACTGACTAATTCTTGTCAGTAAATTTGGATTCAGCCACTGTTTGCAACTAGTCGGTTCAAGCTCATTGACCGACCGACTAGATCGTGATCTAGTCGGTCAGTGCTTGAACTGTGACCGACTAGTTGTGCCAGGGACTGTTTGGTCTTTTGAGCTCTCGACCGACTTAAACCAATTTTAGTCGGTTCGTTTTCATTCTAGTCGATTGTTTTCTATCTCCCTCAGATCAAAACCCCCGACCTCCCTCGCTGTCCCTTCGTCTTCCGGCCTATTTTCCGACCAATCTCGCTGTCGCCGGCAGCCGTTCTTCCTCCTAGGGTAACCCTCTCTCCTCCCTCTCCTATCTAGGGTTCGGTTTTCAACTCCTAGGGTTAGGGTTTGTTTTTTTTCAGATTAGAGCTTCTAGGGTTTCGGATTTCCTAGGGTTGTGCTAGGGTTGCTTCTTTGATCTCTCTTTTGTCGTGTCGTGCCGAGATTATGGCGCGTACACGTATCCCGATCACTCCATCTAGCCCCTCGCCAATGAACGTAGAACCAAACCCTACAGAACCCGTTCAACCTACTAGAACTCCTCCGAAACGCCGTGCCAAAACCACCCAACCCTCTTCGTCTTCGCCTCCTCTTAAGCGTAAGAGGACGTCGACTGCGAAACCCCGAGTCAAATCTCAGCCCAAGACCAAGCCTGTAGTTTTTTGTGCTCCTACTCCTCCCGGTGCTTCGGATTCCGACACCGAGTATTTTCCCGAGACTGAGACTCATAGGGAACCCACTCCTCCTACCCATCCCGAGTCTAGCTCCCACCCTCGTACGTCTACCCGAAAGCCTAAGGGAAAGGGTCCGATGTCGGTGGGCGGTGTCGATATTTCGTTGTGTCGTGACGACCCGTTGTGTCTCACGGCTTACAACCGTATCGAACATTGCCCGCTGCTTCTGGAGCATTTCGTCCAGTTTAGCGACTTCATTGGGTTAGCTGATCTTCTCTCGTCGTCGGGTCTTCTCGATTACCTTCGATATGACCCGAAGGCGAACCCTCACCCCTACCCTCGATTAGTCAAGCTATTCTACGCCAATAGGATCCGGGGTCAGTACGATGAGACCCACTCTGTTGAGACGACTATTTTGGGGACTCCTATAGTCCTCACGGCAGAGATCCTAGGAGAGATTCTGGGTATCTCTTCGTCTGGCCTCCTCCCCTCTGATATCTCTGTTGACGATATTTCTTCCCTTGATCAGACCGTCCTTTCTGAGATTTTCCATCAGATTCCACCTGCCATGATTAGCGTGCCATCTAAATCTTTCAAGCCGAATGCATGGGTCCTCAATCTGATTCTAAAGTCGTGCTTGCTTCCCAAGTACGGCTCCTCATCTCTACCGTCTCAGCCCTTTCTGAAGCTGATTTATGCTATCTTCATGGGGAGCTCGATTAATTGGGCTCGCATTATACTCGATAAGATTGATTCTTTCGAGTGTATTCGCAAGTCCTCTAAATCGGCTCATATCCCACTTCCTTGCTTGTTGACCCTTGTGTTCCGTCACTTTCGTGTCCCCTTGCCTCGTGACGATGAGCGTCCACTTGGTCCTCCCCTGAACGCGACGGCCGTCAAGAAATCTCTTTCGGTGCTTCATCACGTTCAGAGGACGACACCTTCAGCGTCTGCCTCTGCCACTGCCTCTGCCTCTGCTGCTCCCTCTGCCACCCTTGATGATGTCTTCCGGTTACTTCGTCGTCACGAGTCTCGCTTGGCTCATACCGAGGAGGTAGTTTACAGTATGGCTCGTCTGATGGGTGTTGAGCTTCCTCCTTCTGTTTCTGAGGATGAGGAGATGGATGAGTTGGCTGAGGAGGACATTGAGGAGCTTTGTCATGCTTCCACTCGTGCCCCCGAGGGCCCTTCTGGTACTGCTGCTGGTGCTTCCTCTTCTGGTGCTGCTGTTGCTGTTTCGTCTGCTGGTGCCCCCGAGAGCACACCTATTGCCACCGCTCCTGCGGTGGATACTCTGACTGGTGCTCCCGAGGCCACTACGGTTGCTGCTCCAGAGATTGCCACTTCTGCCGTCGCTCCTGCTGATATTCCTGACGTCCCTGCTTATCCTGTTTCCACCACCTCTCCTGCAGAGCCTGCTGCTGCTGCAGATCCTGCCGGTTCCTCTTGAGCTTCTTTGAGGACTCTCCGATGCTCCTTAGATGATACATCTAGTGTGTGAGAGTTTGGTTAGGATAGAGTGGGGTTTTGGGTCATTCTGATGTATTTTGATATTTTTGATGATGTATTTGGATGTCTTTTGATGTTGTTGTATGTTTTATGACACTCCGATATCTGTGATATGATGTTGTATTTTTGTGCCCCGATCGGTGGATCGATGTTTTGTATGTCAGTGATGTACTCTGGTTCATATTTTATATATATACATCGCGCTTGACATTTCATACTATTGTGCAAAATTTATATTTTTTATGCCTCTGATGTTTGATTTCGTCGCTCGACGATATTAACTTGGTTTAATAGAAATTTCTTCTATGGAAACATAGAATTGTTTTCCATGCACTAAATTAACCAAGAATGTTGATATTGGAGAGTATATTCCATAACTCAATCCGTAATATTGATTTGAGTTTTGATGATTTCGTTTTATGATTATTTGACTATGGTTTCATTGACACGCCTTGATTTAATTCGTATTCTTTTGGTGTCACTTGAATCGTCGTCGTATTTTACGACTCCCGTGCTTTTTTATTTGAGGCCATTGTTGTAGAAAACGAAGGAGAGAAACGACTCACAAAAACGAAGAAAAAGACGGAAATGACGCACAAAGTGCGACTCCCCCAAGCTGAATCTTGCATTGCCCTCAATGCAATAGATCTAAATACGGGAGGGTAATGAAAATGGGGGGGAATACGTGTTGGATATTGGACTCCCCGGATTTGGTTTTGGATGATGAACAAACATAAATATAACGTGAACTAACACTTTGTGAGTGCAGTTATGGAGATCGTCGCCAAATTCATAAGAATATCAATTACAACGTCTCAAGACTTCTCAAAGCACGTGATCGTATGCCTAAAGCTTCGTTGAAGCTTATGGACCAATTTAGAAGTCATGAAGATTCGATTGAAGCTATTGAAGATGGTATCGTCAAGTTTTATTTATAGTCTTTAAGCTTCTTTCGTAGAATGTTAAGCCTTGAGTAGGTCTTACGGTTTAAATCTTCATAACGCTCATATCTTAGCTCTAGGATCTTAGTAGAAGTCCATACAATCCTTCCCGAAGCATCGCGCTTCGATTCGAGACTTCTTGTGCATGTTAGTTGGTTCAAGAAGAAGAACTGACCGACTAGATGGTGATCTAGTCGATCGGCAAAGCTTCTTGGACCGACTAGTTTCAGTCAGTTAATTCTAAGCTCTTTACTGTTTACAGTTAGTCGGTCTAAGTTGACTCACTGACCGACTAGTTTGTGAACTAGTCGGTCAGTGATGCTTCTGTGACCGACTAGTTGAGCTTTCCTTGTACATGCACTTTTGAACCTAAGCTACTGTTTATCATTAGTCGGTCTGTGTTCATTGATCGACCGACTAGTTGATGAACTAGTCGGTCAACTTTCCTTCTTGGACCGACTAGTTTAGTTTACTATACATGCCAAATTTTCACCATACTTACTGTTTATGGTTAGTCAGTCTATGTTCATTTGGTGACCGACTAGTTGGTGAATTAGTCGGTCAACATTTGTTCTTGGACCGACTAAGTCTATTTTTAGCTCAGACTTCAGTTTTATCTGTTAGTCGGTCTCAGTTGAGTAACCGACCGACTAGTTCTGAAACTAGTCGGTAGCTACTCTTCTTGGACCGACTAGTTCCTTATGTCTGTACTTTGATCTTTTCTCTGTTCACTCATTAGTCGGTATGCGTTAATTGACCGACCGACTTGTTGATGAACTAGTCGGTCGGTGGTTGTTCTTTGACCGACTAGTTGGGTTCAGAAAAGAGCCGTTGGAGCATTTAATGACTTGAATTTCTTTCTCTCTCTCCTCTAACCTATTTATACTTAATGGGCTGCATTCATTGTTGCCAAGGCTGATATTATTGCAAGTTTAGAGATCAAGAGAAATCATTCCAAGCTCATTCAAAGCTCAATCATTCCATTCAATAATCTCTCCTAACTCTTACTTTCAAAGAGAGATTCATTGAGTGTGAAGCCTTCCAAGCCAAGTGCTTGATTCTAGGTCACCAACATCCCCAAAGCTCTCCATCGCTGATCTACATCTTGGAGCTAGGGTTTGGTGCCACTTCTTCCTCAAAATCATCATTGCCCTAATTCGTAAGCAATACTCAAGGCATAAGTATTTTGATCGGTAAGAAGTTTTCTTATTTCATTTCATATTTGTATTGTAAGTTTCACTCTCGGTTGTGAGAGTGTGGTTGTGATCCCGGGTTGTGGGAGTCACAAATTACATTTTGTATGATTTGACTTGTGGAGGTTTTTCACAAGTATTTCATAGTGGAAATCTTGAGTTAGGGTTTCTAACTCAAGTATCCGGAGGGGATCCGGGTGGTTAGGACGTAGGATCACCGGGAACAAGTCGGAGAGACTTGGGTGGATCCGAACCCAGTAACATCTATTGTTAGCATTGTTAATTTTGTTGTTGTCTTCAATTTAAGCTTCCGCAAATTGATTTGGTAGTTGTTTGCATTATAATTAGGAATTATACTCCTCGTTATTTTTAAAGTACTATTCACCCCCCTCTAGTACTTGTGCAGTAGCTTGTAGGGCATTACAACATGACCATTGATATTATGAGGCCAAGTTTGCTATGCTCAGCCGCTTTGTGCCACACATGGTTAAAGACCTAGAAGATTGTGCTTTTCAGTTTCGCTAAGGCCTGAATCCCAAAGTTCAAGCCTCGATGACATCGGCAAAACTGATGACTCTTCAGGATGTTTTGGATGCGGCATGAAGTCAAGAAGTTGTGGCAAGACTTCCAGTCGGACCTTCAGCTGGAGGAGGCAAGCATCCCATGGAGCCGCCTAGGATGGTGCCCAGTGGAAATTTTCAGCCTCCACAGACTACACATTTTAAGAGGCCAGTTGCTCCTGTCCATCGTCACACCTGACTTGCTATTTTGTGGCAAGACTGGACACCAGAAGAAGGATTGCAGGAGGATGCTGAACCAGTGCATGATCTGCGGATCACCTGCACAAGCTGTGAGGGACTGCCCCCACGACAAGGACCGTCGAGCGCCTACCAAAGTACCTGGACGTATTCAATGAGTAGTGCATGCACCTGTTCAGCGATGGGCACCCAGACCTGCTTAGCGTGAATTACCTCTGATTCCACAGAATCGGGCCTATCAGCAGGCCAATCAGCCAAAGCGCCAGGCGTTCACGATGACTGCTGCAGAAGCTGAGGCCGAGGATGAAGTGATCACATGTAACATTTGTATCTATTATTTATTATTTTCTCTTATATTCATGCTTGTTAGTTTGTTTTCCTTGCTAAGTTTATTATTATCATCTTAGGTGTTATCTTAGTGGCCTCCCACCCGGCTCTAAATTTATTTGATTCCGACGCTTCTCAGTGTATTATATCCTGCAAGTTTATGGTTAAACACTCGACTCCTACCTACCCACTTCCCCAGAGATGGAATATCACAACCAGAAGTGGCGTAGTGAGTGTTACACTGGGATGCAAATCATGTCCTTTAGTGATTTGCAGACATGAGCTCTATGCAGACTTCATGGTCCTAGACACACCCAATTTTGATGCTATTCTCGGCATGGATAGGTTAGGGACTTTCTTTGCTACTATCGACTACCACAAGAAGAAAATAGTATTTGAAATTCCTGACCATCCAGTGTTCGAATTCCTCAGTGGTAGTCGTTCACTCAAACCTATCAGATTGCGGGCTCAGCCGAACGAAGCGATCCTCGCATCCATGCAAGTCAAACCAGAGAAGACTGCAGTGGTTCTAGACTTCGAAGATGTATTGCCAAATATATTTCTGGATTGTCGCTTGATCGAGCTTTAGAGTTCAGTATCGATCTGATGCCAAATACTCAGCCAATTTCGAAGGCGCCTTACCGTATGGCCCCAGCAGAACTTGAGGAGCTACAGAAGCAGTTGGATGACTTGTTGCCGAAAGGATTTATTCATCCCAGCATGTCTCCCTGGGGTGCACCTCTTCTGTTGGTTAAAAAGAAGGATGGATCGAGAAGAATGTGCGTGGATTGTCAGGAGGTGAACAATGTCATAGTGAAGAATAAGTACCCGTTACCTCGCATAGATGATATCTTTGATCAACTCGGTGGATCGCGAGTTTTCTTGAAGCTGGATCTCAGGAGTGGATACCATCAGGTGAAGGTCAAGAACGAAGATATCTACAAGACGGCCTTTCGGACCAAGTATGGACACTACGAGTTCGTTCTCATGCCTTTCGCTGTGACCAACGCTCCTGCAGTATTCATGAATCTTATGAATCTAATATTCTATGAGTTTCTGGATAAATTTGTAGTAATATTCATTGATGACATATTGGTCTACTCGAAGAGTGAAGTAGAGAATGTCGAGCACGTGCAGATTGTGTTGGAGACACTTCGACGTCACCAGTTGTATGCCAAGTACAGAAAGTGCGAGTTTTAACTAGACATTATCGCATTCCTTGGACATGTGGTATCAGGCGATGGTATCTCGGTTGATCCAGAGAAGGTTGCGTCAGTCAGAGATTGGCCTACCTCTCGGTCAAATCAGACATCCGGAGTTTCTTAGGATTGGCGGGCTACTACCGTCGATTCATTCATGATTTCTAGAAGATAGCATAGCCCATGACTCCACTGACGAGGAAGGATGTCAAGTTTATTTGGTCAGACTCTTGCGAGCAGGCATTTGGGACTTCGAAAGCAAGGTTGACATCTGCACCAGTTTTGGCTATTCCAGATAGGACTGGGGGATTTGAGATCTTTTGTGATGCCTCAGGTAAAGGTCTTGGATGTGTTCTATATCAGCACGGTCATGTAGTCGCTTACACTTCTCGACAGTTGAAGATTCACGAGAAGAATTATCCGACTCACGACTTGGAGTTAGCCGCTATGATCTACGTATTGAAGATTTGGAGACATTTCTTACTGAGTAAGAAAGTGAAGATCTTCACTATTCACAAATGTTTGAAATATATTTTTACTCAGAAGGAGTTAAATATAAGGCAGTGCATATGGTTAGAACTGATGGCTGATTACGACATCGACCTCCAGTATCACCCATGGAAGGTTAATGTCGTACGACGTCTTGAGTAGACTCCCATCAGTTATGACTCTTACAGTTCAGTAGAGGCAACAGCAGGATCTGCGTGAGATGAGCACAGAGGTTGTGTTACCTGGAGTCACATCGTCGTTAATGAACATGCAGATTCAGTCGACGATAGTGGATCAGATCAAAGCTGCACAGTCTGGAGTTATTAAAATGCAGAAGATCCGAGGGCAAGATGAAGCAGGACTTCGGACGGACTATATCATTCAAAAGGATGATTCCTTGAGATACAGCAGTAGGATCTACGTACCCTCAGGTGATATCAGAGATGAGCTGATAAATGAAGCTCATAGCTCTCCCTATTCCATTCATCCTGGCAGTACCAAGATGTACAAGGATCTCTGTCTAAATTTTTGGTGACACGGTATGAAGAGGAGCGTAGCTCGGAGCGTCGCCAAATGTGTCGTGTGTCAGCAAGTGAAGTCTTAACACCATCATATAGCTGGATTGCTTCACCCCCTGTCGATTTCGGAGTGAAAGTGGTAGCACGTCACCATAGACTTCGTGACTGGACTACCTCGGAGCACCAAGCAAAATGACGCGATTTGGGTTATCGTCGACCGATTAACCAAGTCTGCGCATTTCATTCCTTTCCGAGTAGGACAATCTACGGAGATACTAGCAAAGAAATATACGGAGGTAATTATCTTTCTCATACCTTTATAATTTCTTTCTAGTGCATGTCGTGATGTGAATGATAATCGTACAGGAGATTGTGCGATTGCATAGAGTCCCCATGAGTATCGTCTCCGACCGAGACACGAGATTTACGTCTCAGTTCTGGAAGAGTCTCCAGATGAATCTGAGTATCAGTCTGAGTTTCAGCATGGCGTATCACACGCAGACTGATGGACAGTCGGAGCGCATTATCCAGATATTGGAGGACATGTTGAGAGCTTGCATGTTGGATCTAAAGGGTTCGTGGGAAGACCACCTACATCTAATGGAGTTCACCTACAACAACAGCTATCAAGCTTGCATTGGCATGGCACCATTCGCTGCACTTTATGGAAGGAAATGTCGATCTTCACTGAGCTGGGATGACATTGGTGATAGAGAGCTATTGGGACCAGAGCTGATAATTGAGGCCGTGGATGTAGTACGTAACATCGGGGATAAGCTTCGTATTGCACAGGATCGGTATAATCATTGGACTGATGCTAAACACCATCCTTTGGAATTCAAGGCTGGAGATCATGTAATTTTGAAAATATCCCCGAACATAGGAGTGATCCATTTTGGAAAGCGCGGCAAGCTCAGTCTGAGATTCATTGGACCATTTGATGTGGTAGAGCGAGTTGGAGAGGTAGCTTATCGTCTAGCACTGCCGCCTTCATTAGAAGGAGCACATGATGTTTTTCATGTATCTCAACTGCGTCGTTACATCAGGGACCCTTCTCATGCTGTCGATTACTTGGAGATTACGGTTCGACCGGACCTGACTTTTGAGTAGCAGCCGGTGCAGATCTTTGACCGACGCCAGAATACACTCAGGAACAAGGTCGTCAAGCTCGTGAAAGTGATGTGGCGTCATAATTTGCATGGAGAATCCACTTGGGAACAGGAGGACGAAATGTGAGAGTGTTATTCTTACTTGTTCCCTGCCCGTTAGTTGATAGAAATTCCGAGGGCGGAATTTTCTTAAGGTGGATAGAACGTAACGACCTGTATTTTTGGAAACACTGAAGCTGAGTTCTATTTATGTATGTCTTTCATTATATACTCTTGATGTGTCATCTCTTTAAAATATTTGTATTAAGTTAGTATATTTAAATCTGTGATTATTATTTAAAGATTTTAAATTCAAATATTTTCAAAATTTAAATTCAAATTCGTTTTAAAAAATTTCTGTTTTAATCCTAATTAAACATATAGCTATTTTAGAAACTTTCCCTCATCAAACCCATAAATCTCTCCCTAATTAAAATTTAAAATTCAAACTTTCCTAATTATCCTTGCTATTAATTTCCCTAATCAAATCAATAAAAAAAAAACTCAATACAAATCCTTTAATCAAAACTTTTCTTTAATAAAACACTTCCTATTTTCTAAAACCCTTTCCTAATTTTCTCTTTTACCCTAACTCAACCTTATGGCAGTCAGGCACGCCACACGCACAACCTATTCTCTCTCTCATAACCCAAGCTCTTCTCTCACCTCCCTACAAAACCCTCCAACATCCCTTTTCTACAAACCTAGTAGCCCCTACAAAAACCCTTGGAAGCACCCTCTTCTAGGCCGCACCCCTACAGAAACCCTAGCCTATACATCAACCCGAGCTCCTACCTTCCCTAAACAAAACCCTAGGCAGTTTTTGTTTTTCTTTCTCTCTTCTCTATTTCATTAGACCTGAAACCCTACACTCTCCGCACGCCGCCAGTAACCACCCCCAAGAACCGCTCACGCCGTCCTCCACCTGCAGTCCATCAACTCCTGCTACCCCGCACGTGTCCGACCTCCAAGACCGCCACCTCCTTCCTCCCTCCCTCCTCTACTCGGCAACCACATTCCCTGTCGACCACCCCCTCACCCCTCACCGGCACCGCACCTCTTCTTCCACCTCCCCTTCCTCCGACTGCAGTCCACCATCCACGAAGACGCAGCCCGACGTCCAGCACACCGGCGCCTCCCCTCTCCTCCACCTGCAACGAACAACAGAGGATGAAAGCTTAAAAAGGTTAGTTGTTAGTGGTTAGTATAGTTAGGGTTAGCATATATATTAACTGTGTATCTTATTCTATCATGTAAGTGTATCAAATATACTAGTTTGCAGCTTGAATTTTGTTAGAGTTAGTTTTTTTATATTAAATTGTGCTTCCTTAATACCATATTAGTAAGGTTATATATGTTAGCTGCTATATAAGAACTGCAAGTTTTTTTTGAACAATTAGGTTCATGTTTTGGGTTTTGAAAATGATTCAGGTTAGTTGTTAATTAGGGTTAGTATGCAGTTCTTTTTAATAATTAATTTTGATTAGGGGTCTGTTGTTAGGGTCATGATTATAAAACTTGTGATAAATGAGTTAGTATATAATTATTATAAGTATTTTAATGCTCAGTTAGTTATACACTAGTTTTAGTTACTGTTATTATATGTTAGGTGTAAATAAAAATTATATAAATTAGTTTATAATTATCTCTGTGTTTATATGTTATTAAACAAATATGTTAGTGTCCTAGTGTTTTTTTCAGTAACTATTCATATCAATCTAGGTTTTACAACATAACCATAAGTTAGTTTTCTAATAACTCATATAAGAAATTGGAGTAATAGGTTAAAGAAACAGTACCCTTTTGGTTATTTGAATAAATGTTAGTTGATAAAATACATTAATTTTCTTTTAAACTGATAACGGAAGCGAATGATGCAGGAAACGACTGCGCCTTCCGTACGAACTCGTCGACACCAAAATCACCGGAAATAGGCAAGCATGCAATTTATTACATATTTTAATGTCACTTATTTAGATGTTTTACCCTTAAAACTGTGATATCTTGTACACGAAAATTGCCATATGACACATTGACACTAAAACGCTTAAACGTACTCTGTGAAATGCTAAACTTGAACTTGTGTGCGTATTTGTGGACACCATTAAGAAAAATGAACATACTTGTTACGACATGAACTATAAAGACAATGAAACGAACAACTTGAATAACATAGAACATGATAGTCGGTTTGGCTAACTCATCGATAATGCATGTCGTTGGCTCATGATGTTACATGCCATTGGCTCATAGATATTACATGATGTTGGTTCATAGTTGGCTATTCTTGCCAGTCACGTGTGACTAGTCTAGCTCGTGTTCTAGTAGGGTCACATGTGACTAGTCTGGCTCGTGTTCCAGTATATGACGGTTTAGCATTCTGGCTCGTGGTCCAGAAAGTACATGTGGGTGGGGTTGGGTTCCCGGGCACTAGCCGGTAGTAAAAGGGTCGCCTTCGGGGGAACTTGAAGGTGGATTCACTTACTAGCCATCTAAAGACGGGGACCTTCGTCACAGACTTGCACACACAAATTAAACAACTTGAAAAAGGATGTTAAGTTATAGAACTGCTGTAACTTTATTGAACTACCATGTTTCCTTTCCTTAATAGAACTGCATGCTAGTGTAAATTTGTATAACTTCTTTAACTGCCATATAACCTTTTGCATATCTTGCCAAATGTCCCCTTTTAACCATAATTTGCCAAGGACCCTTGCTGACTTACATTCCATGTTGTTTGAATGTTTGTCAGGTCTTGAGACATAGTTCCAGGAGGACAAGCTGCTAGATCAGAGTGATCCGTTGGACCAGGAGTACGTTGACCCAGAGGTTCTCCTGACAGATGACTAGTCGTCGAGATTCACATGTTATTGCAGCTTAGAGTTTTATTTCTGTTTTTCTGTTGGGTGTATACCCACTTTGTAGACTCGATTTGTTGGCCATGCTTGGGGCCTTACGTTCTTTATTACTTTCTTTTCTGGACATTGGCTATTATTATTAGTATCTCAGTTGTTTTGATTGCATGCAAGAATCTGCATTTGGTTGTTATTCACAAACGTTTATTGGGCTTAAGCTTCACCGCTTCAGTCCACGTGGACCCGCTCACATCCTCGATCCCAAGTATAATGGAAAGCGGATCGTGATAGGACGTTTACTCTGTTAAGCTTCAAAGATCATTGTATGGTCTTAAACAAACGGGACGGATGTGGTATAACAAACTAAGTGAATTCCTTGTACAACAAGGATTCAACAATAATGAAGTCTGACCTTTCATCTTTATAAGAGCAAAGGGAAAAGGATTCGTCATAATAGCAGTCTAGTAGACGATTTGAATCTCATTGGATCTCCTGAAGAGATCGCTGAGATATCTGTAAGCATGACAAAAGAATTTGAAATGAAAGACCTAGGCAAAATGAAATTTTGCCTTGGCTTACAGATTGAACATTTAAAAGATAGAATCATATTACACCAAACCACATATACGAAGAAAATGTTACAAAGATTTCAAATGGACCAATGTCACCCACTTAGTACACCTATGATGGTACGATCTCTGGATGCACATAAAGACCCCTTCCGGCCGCTGGAAGAGGGGGAGGATATACTTGGTCCAAAAGTCCCTTATCTGAGTGCTATTGGAGTACTTCTATATCTGGCCAACTGCACGTGTCCCGATATAGCGTTCATAGTAAATTTACTAGCAGATACAGTGCAACGCCTACGCAGCGCCACTGGACCGGGGTAAAGCACCTTCTGTGCTACCTTCAAGGGTCTACAGATTTGGTAATCTTTTACAAAAATGGATTATCCTCCGCACTTATTGGTTAGCTAATGTAGGTTACAGGTCTGATCCCCCCAATGCAAAGTCACAGACAGTGTACGTTTTTACCCATGGTGGGACAGCTATTTCATGGAGATCTGTTAAGCAAACAATGACGACGACCTCATCTAATCACTCAGAGATCATCGCCATCCATGAAGCAAGCAGAGAATTTATCTGGCGAAGGTCAATTGTAAATCACATCTGGTAACGACCGGATTGAAGTCTGGGGACCTTGAACCTACTACCATGTTCGAGGACAACACTGCTTGCATAGCTCAGTTATGAGGTGGCTACATAAAAGGCGACTGAACAAAGCATATTTCCCCCAAATTCTTCTGGACGCACGAGCTACAGAGAGATGGCGTGATCGACGTCAGACAAGTACAATCATATGACAACCTGGTAGACTTGTTCAGTAAAGCCCTTCCTACTGCTACCTTTAGGAAGTTTGTACAGAAAATTGGGATGAGGTGCCTAGAAGATCTGAAAGCCTGAGTGCTTGTACAAATCAGGGGGAGTTAGAGACCGTTAGTACTCTTTTTTCTTAACTATGATTTCTCCCACATTGTTTCCCATAGCTACAGGTTTTAACGAGGCAACCCTCACTAACTCAGGATCCTGAAGTATCCACCCCATGTGAGACTCCCACTACACTCAGAATCCTGAAGTATTCATGAGCAAAGTCCACACCTATGGCTGGATAAGGGGGAGTGTTGTGAAGGGATAATATTAGGGTTGGTTAGGATCACGACTATCTTATAGATAGGCCCATATCTTCTGTATCCTATCTATGTACGCTCATTTATATGCTATAAATAAAGAGCTGGGGTTCCTCTCCCAGATGATGATGATTCATAACAGTAATAAGATTACAATGAAGAACCCAATTGCACATATGTAAATGCAAATGTACTCCCGATAAAAGTTCAAGCTTTTCATCTTCATTATTGGGATGATTAAAAAATGCAAATGTTACACTATTTATATTCTCTCTTTAAAAAGCCCTTCTATATATAAATAAACCAAGCATAAAAAGAAGCTATTAAATTGTTATAAATTTTCAGGACTCAACTGAATAAGTAATTTCTCACACTCATCAGAAATGAAACGCAACCCATAAAAATAGAACATAATCCCAAACGATATCGTAAAAAATCCTTTTTAATGGAAAAAAGCTCCTTTTCCATGCATAGAGAACCAAACTTTATAAAGTTTTTGGAAGTCTCATTACCCAAAGCAGATCTTCTTCCCGAAATCCCTGGGCCTTCCTCGGGCCTTATTTACATATCACTCCCTCGAGCCGGCCACCGAGATTGGCGCAACAACCATCGAGCCATGAGATCTTGTCATCCCTACCCCAGCTGGAGGTGAAGTAACCCCTACAGGAGTCGATGAAGGCACACACATCAAAAATAAAACCAGAACATAACCCCTCTCCACTAAAAGCTCAAAGTCCCCAGAATTGAAACCTTTAAGAATTACAGTATTATACAATTGTATTTAAGATAATCTTAAATTGGCAAATGGGTCAGAAACAGGGAGACCTTGGATCAATGTGATGGCAGCTTTCTTGAGATCGATAGACCACTACGATAACATTCAGAGATCAAAAGATCTGACCTCGTCAGCTCCCCTTCACACCAATTCCAATCACAGAGCAGATCCCACAAACCCTAAACTGCCATTGACGACGAAGATGTTTTTAATGGGGAGGGGGAAGGACAGAGGGGGAGAGCGGGGAGATCAGCTAGGTTTTGGGGGGAGGAAGAGAGCGAGACAGGGAGAGAGATAGAAGTCCCCCGTTTTCTCATAGGCCGTGGTCTTTGCAGAAGCGACTTTGTGTGTCCCAAGGTAGATCAGTCAAATTTCCAAATTTTAACATTTCCCAACCAATTAAAGTGCAATAAGTTTTATTTAATCCCCCAAAAAATTTACTCCAAAATTTGGTTCACCGTTCATTTAAAATGACCCCCCTCCAAATCTTAGATCCCCTAAATTTAAATGAGCAACAATAATATTCAAAATATTCCTACGAAATTTTTTACCTATCTATGTAACTTTCTAAGGAGTCAATTTCCAGACTATTACCAACCAAATTAATAGACGATACTTTTTGTTCATCGTGATATACATGTTTCCAAATACTAGTGTAAAAGAATTATGTGCTTTCAATGCTTTTTAATTATCAAGGGTAATTACAAAGTTTCACAGGAATAGAACGAATAGCATATTAGAAATAAAAAATGTAAACTAATTGAGTTTTTAAATGAACAGCCATTTTTAAACATGATTATTATTAGTGGATTATACATGATGTTTTTCTATAATGTAATTTCGGACCAACAACTTGCATAATAATGTAATCCCTTTTACATTCATTTATCACATCAAATCTCACTTACAAATTTAGTGATAATATATCAATTCCATATGTTTTGACCCCCACCAGAAAATCCAGCTCGAGTGTAAATCGGGTGGGTCCAGACCTGTTTGCCACCCATGGATTGATGGGGTAAATATGAACTCCATAAATGATATATCAAAAATAGATACAACAATGATGTGTGCACAAAGACATACATTTCAATTCCATATTTACCCGAACAATGTTGCATTTGTAATTTTGAGTTTTGAAGTCCGTCAAATCATGTTGTACAATTAGCATTACTCTGCTAGGAACGAAAATACAATTTGACCCATAACCCCTTGACACACACACACACACACACACACACACACACACACACACACACACACACAGAGAGAGAGAGAGAGAGAGAGAGAAGAAACAAATGTTGCATTGATATAATCATACACCAGTGCTTTGCTGTAATCATACATCGAATAGGTCAAAGAATAAATTAACAACAATGATCTAAAAATTATGGTCACTAGCGATGAGATGAAATAATTGACTACTTTACATACAAATTAGACAAAGCTTCAAGAATTGGTGAGTTGGCTGAGGATGAATTAGAGGGAAGAATCATAAATGCAGCTTCGTTCTATTTTTACAACTTTTAGCCATTTGGCATCCAATAAGATTCCCAAATCAGCTATAACTTCAATTTGTATTTCACCTTAATTCGGATGTATACCTTGAATGATCAATAGAGTCAGGCTATAGCCATTTAACAACCCCAAAAATCTCAATTAGATATCTCAAATTAGTTGCAAGCTTCTCATTTATTAAACAAAAGTCCAAACAATTAATAAAAGAGTACTGACACTCCAATTGAACTTATTTTCATATTTCTTTGTGGGCTATTAAGAGTAGGTAATTTCCAATGGAAGATTAACAGTAAGACAATAACTAGCATGTTGGCCATTGAGCGTATGCAGCAAGAATACAAAATTAGAAAAATATCCAAATTTCATTACAAAAGGAAAAGAATGTCTATGCAACTTCAACGACGATTGCAATGCCGAGGACGAAGGTGATTACTTTATTGTAATTACGGTTGCAGTTTTAAAGTCATCACCCACTTCTGGAAAATAATTAGGATCTTGGTTTATATCTATGTCTTTAGACAACTCTTCATCAATCCAGGAATAACCACTAAACCGGTCATCGTCGTCGTCGTCGTCAATATCCATGCCCAACTGTAATAACTTGTTTCCTGTACATCAGAACACACAGAAGATGAATTATCATATAGATTAGTAATGAACACATAATATCATTCATGCAAAGAAAATGCCTTATTAGTGGATTGTATGGAAAGATACTACAAAGAGAGAACGAAAATAATATAAATTGAAAGAAGAGCTTTCAACCCAAAAAAAGAAGTTTCATACATTTAAATTATCATTTACATATTAGTAATGAACACATATTATCGAAATCTCTCAAATTGTAATGGAATCTAAGAAAATTCATAAGCAATTAAAATTTGATATGTTTCTCCCTCCATCCCTCCCACTCGTGTGACTTCAGTTTCTTTTCTGGCAATGCAAAAGCCAGATGACTAAGGGTGTTGATACGTCTATTTTACGGAAGCCCAACAACATGAGCCCAAAGGCGCGGCCCACCCAACGAAGCCCGAAGGAACATGGAGCTAGAAACCCAACTACCGACCAGAAGCCTGTCTGCGAGATCAGGCCCGCCTGACAAAGCCCCTTTAGAGGGCCCCCGAACGGCGATCCAACCCGGCCCCGGAAGCACGCCAGTCACTCGCCCACTCTAGCGATAACCGCTCCCCCGGTTCCACGACCACTTAATGGCGGTAATGGGGAGGTGCTGGCATGGCGCAGTGAACGGCGATAGGGAGGCGGATTGAGGGGGCACGATTGGGGGCGGACGAGGGACGTGAGTCGTGGACAGTCACGACGGGAGGTCAATAAAAGGGCTAGGAGGACGACAGGACGAAGGACCGCATCTCAGGTATCTAAAACCTAAGGTACTCCATCAACGACCGAGTTCCCCCATTTCATCTCCTTCCTCCCCCGCTCGCGCCGGTAGACGCCGTTTAGATCTCCTCTCGAGTCGAACCGTCTCCGACGGGCCTCCTCTTTCAGATCACTATCTGACTTAGGCATCGGAGGGGATTTGGCCGGAACCAAGGTCCGGCCCCCCTGACGTGCGTTCTCATCTGCGCAGGAGGACGTCATATCCACGGGCCGAGGCTTTCCCTCCGCCTCGCGACCGGCCACGTAACCAGCAGGACGATCGAGGCTACCCCTCATCGTTCGACCGCCGAGGCCGAGCACGTCCGTCCGAGGCCGAGCGTCTTAACCAGGGTCGAGGCTTCCCCTCGCCCCCTTGCGACCGAGGATCCCGATTCGGCCCAGCCGACGCGCTCCACGTCGTCCGCAACTCTGACTTGCGCCTCGTCTGCACCGACTCGACACACCCGAGGGACCCAAGCGGGCCCCTTGACCACGTTGACCGGGTTATCCACGGTCAACGCTTTTGTAGTGAGAAAACACTCTGAAACATCTGGCGCCGTCTGTTGGAAACTAAACTGTCCCACGAAGAAACAAACCGCACCTGCAATGGCACGAGCCAGCAACGGAAAGAGACGCATGCCCCCCATCCTGGAGGAGGGGAATGGCGCACCCAACGGCAACCTTGAAGACGCCCCCGACAGAAATCACCCCGCCCCCTCAACCGAAGAGATTGGCGGGTCGGAACTGGCCACACAGGGACAGCTCCGTGCCCTGGCCCAGGAGACCAACGCGAGCATCCAGACGTTGGTCGCGACGGTACAACAGTTCGTCGGCACTGTGCCAGCTAACGGAGGCGCGTTGGGCGACGGACATCGTTGGGCGGGGGGGTCCCCCGCTCTTACGGTCCGCTGTGGTCGATGACCACGGGAACCAAAGACCGAACACGGAGCGTCGGTTCACGTTGTCCGGCTCCCGCCAGGCGAGATCACGCGCCTCCTCCCCTCATCTTGAGAGGAGCCGAAGAGAAACCGAAGGCACGGGGCACGAATCGGTGACCGCATCGTCCCGTCGACCTCGATCACCCCACCGCAGGAGAAGCAATCGACACCACTCGAGAGACCGATCACGGCGGAGCGGGAGCTCCCGCCGGAGGAGCCGGGAACGCCGGGTCAGCCCGACCCCCAGTGTGGCGAGGGCCGTGGAGCCAGCCCCGCCGGCGCCTGTGCCCCCTCCACCACCGAACGAGCCAGAGGCAGGCGGGTGTCGAACCCCCGGGGGCATCCACGGAGACCGGTGCCCCCTGTCACGGAGAATAACCGACGCGCGGGTCCCCTCTCGATTCAAGATCCCGGCACTGGGGAAGTACGACATGATAGGAGACCCGGTAAACCATGTGATGGACTACGAGGGGGACATGTCCTTCCAAGGAGCCGACGATGACCTGCTCTGCAGGGGCTTCTATTCGACCCTCAGGGGAGCAGCGAGGACCTGGTACCGCAGCCTACCCAGCCGCTCCATCGACAGCTTCGAGGAACTCACCCAGCTGTTCTGCAAACAGTTCATGGCAGGGAGACAGGTAAAACCTGATGCTGAACATCTGTTTAACATAGTGCAGGGCCCAACCGAGCCGCTCCGATAGTTCATGCGCCGCTTCAACGCGGAAAGGCTGAACGTGAACAGCCCTCCCGACCTTGTTGTCCAAACGGCCCTTAAGAAAGGGCTGCGTCATAGAGGCCTTAAGAACTCTCTGCACAACGATCCCCCGAAGGACCTCCCCGGGATCATGGCGAGGGCCGAGCGCTTCATGTTGACCGAGGAGACCTTGGCCATTGAGGCAGGAAAGGCCGGTCGAGGGACCAAATGCGGCGATAGCGGACGAGGCAGCCCTGAAGGGTACCGGACCGAGAAGAGGACAAGGAACATGCAACGGGGAGAGGGTACCAGGGACGCCACCCCAGACGCCGTCCTCGCTCAAGTTCAGAAGGAAGAGCGTGCCGATCGCCCCCCGCCAAAGAGAAAAAGAGGGGGGAAGAATGGGGAAAAGTACTGCAAATACCACAAGGACAATGGCCACGACACTGAAGACTGTTGGCACCTAAAGAAGGACATTGAGAAGCTGATGAGCCGAGGGCACGCAAGGAATTTCGTTGACGAGCCGGCCCACGGAGAAGGAACCTCCACGCAGTCGGACAAGGGGAAGAAGGTCAACACCGTCCAAGGGCCCCTCCGCATCATAGAGTGAGCAGGCGAGGCCCCGGTCGCACCCTAGTCCGGAGGAGATTATCTAGGTTTACATCCCTCCGTCTAGCTTTATTTCCTGTTTTCTTTCCTCCACATGTACTAGTCCAACAAGACCCTTAAGAGTACAATTGCATTCCCTTTTGTCTTTTCTTCATCTTCGACGGAATCAACATTTCACTAAGGGTGCATAAGAATGAAGACCGCCGCCTCACTGGATGGGGAGGGGGTCAGACCGAGCCAGTCCTAAGACAAGGAGCTTCACCCTCGCCAACCGACTCCTACACTCGTAAGTCTGGGGCAATTCCCCCAGCCAGCGCGGACGCCGATCGGTCCTAAGCCGAGGAGTTTTGCCCTCGCCGACCGACTCCTGCGCTCGTAAGTCTAGGGGCAATTCCCCCAGCCAGCGCGGACGCCGACCGGTCCTAAGCCGAGGAGCTTTGCCCTCGTCGACCGACTCCTGCGCTCTTAAGTCTGAGGGAAATTCCCCGAGCCAGCGCGGACGCCGACCGGTCCTAAGCCGAGGAGCTTCGCCTTCGCCGACCGTCTCCTTTGCTCGTAAGTCTGGGGGCAACTCCCCCGGCAAGCCCAGACGCCGACCGGTCCTAAGCCGAGGAGCTTTGCCCTCACCGACCGACTCCTGCGCTCATAAGTCTGGGGGCAATTCCCCCTGCGAGCGCGGACGCCGACCGGTCCTAAGCCGAGGAGCTTCGCCCTCGCCGACTGACTCCATCGCTCGTAAATTCGTGAGCAATTCCTCCAGCCGGCTTGGACGCCGACCAGTCATAAGCCGAGGAGCAGCGCCCCTGCTGACCGACTTCGCAGCTCGTAAGACCGGGGGCAGCCCCCCTAGTCATTGAGGATGTCAACCGAGTTGCCCGCTCGAGGAACAAAGGGCGACCTCCCGGAGGAAAGAAACGAGCGACCACCATCAGCAGAGAGGCCGAGATCGCGACAACAAAGCAAAACGCGCAGGGAATTCAAGTAAGTCAATTTCATTTCCAATAATTAACCGAGGTACAAAATTGTGCCTTATTCACAGGAAATCGAAGTGGAGAAATCCCCTTACAAACGATCCGACAGACAACAAAATTCGTCACCTACGCAAACTATGATGGCAGCGGCAGAGCAGAACTTGCCGACCAAGAACCCGAAGTTGTTGGCCCAGGCGAACATCCATGCAACCAGCAATTATTTGCTCTGAAGCGGGGAGCCGGTGACGAAGCCAATGGAGATTGCGAGGTCAGGGATCCATTTCAAGTAGGCCGAGCCAAAGCGAAGCGAATGCTAAAAAATTTGAGGATAAAAACAAGGGTGGCAGGCTGGTAAAGGATGACTTAATGAGCCCGAGATCGGGAGGACGCATCCCCAGGCACCTCTCCATGCTCGGAGCGAGGGGGATCGACCGGCGGAGGGGCTTGCCGAACGCGCTCCGCACAATCCCGGAAGGAAGACTGGACGACTTCGACGATCCGAGGGCCGATGAGGTCTTCATACGTACCGAAGGCCTCCCTGAGAACCTCGAAGATCCTCTCCCCCAGGGTCCCGACGACACCCCTCTCCACCTCCTCCGCAAGCCGTACCACCTGACACCGATCCGACAGTTCCCTCTGAGGCTCCTCCCTCTCCAAGCGGAACGACTCCGCCGCTTCCTCAGCCGACTGCCGAGCGTCCTCCAACTTTCCCTGGAGGTCACCCACTCGTCCCTCCAGCTCGGCCACACGGAGCTTGAGATGCCGAGACTCCATCTGGGCCTCCGTCGTAGCTACCTCCGCCGCCCCGGCCCGCTCGTGGGCCCTCACGGAGGACTCCTCCAACTCCCTCAAACGGATGGCTCGGCGCTGCGACTCCACGGCGAGCGTTGAACCCTGGAAGACGAGACATGAGCTAAGAAGAGAGTGAAGGGAAGGAAAGGACAGCAAGATAGCCGAACCTGTTGAAGGATCTAGACCAAGGAGTCCGACACCTTGTCGGCGGGAATCCTCTCGAGGAGACTACGGTCCCGGGGGAGGACGGAGCCCTCGGCCACCTGCTGGGCCAGGGCTCGGTCGACAAACACCGAGCCCCCAGGGGTGACCTCGAGGGAGGCCGAGCTGCCCGCCAACAGGGTTCCGATTCCCGGCAACGGAGGCGGGGACGCTGCGACGGGGGTGGTTGTCAGGGCCACCGGAAGATCCCCGGTGGTCGCCGCAGGAAGCACGGAACACGCCGGACTGGAGGGATCCACATCTTCCTTCCTCTTCTTCCCTCCGTAAGGCTCCGCAGGTGCCGAAGGGGAGCGCTTCCGCCTCGCACCATCCCCACCCTCGGGGACAAGAGGGGGCACGCCAAGGGCAGGAGGGACTGCACCGGACCCGTCGTTACCCCCTGCCTCTTGGGCTGACGGGGCGGATCCGGCCCTTGTGACCCCCCTAGAGAGGAGATCGCCAGAAGAGGAGGCGGGAGGCGCGGCCACCACCTTGCCCACAGAAGGCTCGGCTCGGCGTACCTCCTCCTCAACGGTCCGCCGAGGCGCCCTTCCAGAGGTACTGCCCCGGCTCCGAGCGGCTCCACGACGGATCAGCTCATCAACATCGCGGGTGAACTCGCGGCCAGCCATTCCTGCAAGGGAAACCGAAATCAGGGTAAGCTGCGGGGCAACCCGGGACTGAGAAAGCGACCTACCCGGAGACCACAAGACGGCCTTCAAGAGTAGGTCGTCCAACAAAGACCAGATGGACTTCGCCTCCAAGGGGAGGGTCGACAGCAGCGCGGCGGCCGCCTGATCCGCCTCAGAGAGGGCTAGCGTTGAGCAAGGCCGGACCAACCCGCCCCAGCCTGTCAGAATTTAGGCACCCTCCAGGAAGACCACGAAGACATAATCCGAGCTCCAATTCCCCAACCTGCGGGGTAGCCCGATCAGGCATTCCCTCCTCGAGCGGGCTCGGAGTTGCAACCATGACCCTGGGCCGACCGTCTGGATCTGATAAAAGTAGAAGAGAAGGGGGAGAGACGGCTCCAGACCATGGGTACAGCAGAGCATCACGAAGCCCGTCAGTACCGCAATCGAACAGGGGGTGAACTGGCAAAGGGGCACCATGAGATACTCCATGACCTGGATGAAGAAGGGATTGAGCGGGAAACGAAGACCCAGGCGGAACATCTCGACGTAGACGCCGACCTCATTGCTCCTCGGAAGGCAAATCCGCTCGTCGATGAACGGAACTCGAACATCGTACGGATAGCAGAGATACCTTTCCCGGATCTCCGTGGCCACTGAAGGAGGAGTCCTCGACGGCGTTCGGAGGATAACCGGGGGTACATTAAGCCGCACGGCAGCCGACGCCACATCATCGCCGGCGTAGTCCGGGAAGAGCTTCCCCTTCCCATTATCTCGAAGGGGACGACTCCCAGAGGAGGAACCTGATCCCACAAGCCGGGGCCCGCCCCGCCTCAACTCAGGAAGATCCTTCGCCCCTTGGCCAGAACCACCTATCCTAAGAGCAGCCATAATATGAAAATAAGAAAAGAGTTACCTTTTTGTTAATTTGGAGAAGACAAGGAAACGAAGGCAGCGGGAGACTCCAAGTTGTGGAAAGCCTAGGACAGAGGGAAGAGCGAGGAAGAAGTTGGGATCCACGCAGCCGGGGATCTTATATACTGACCGGCGCCCCGCGTGATGTGCGCGGCGGCGCGGTGTCGTTTACCGCAAGTTTCACGGTTAGTGTAGGGTGCGGGAATATCGAACTCAGGGAGGCGAGGTTGTGCTTGGGTCAGGTAGGACCTAAATCACCCCGAGGGGCGAGCTAGCCCGAATCGGTGGTTGGTTGTCACGAAAGGAAATGAAAGCGTATGAACAAAAAGAAAGTAAACCCGGGACTTTGGTTTCCGACCCGACGAGAGACTCTCACCGCTACGGCCTACGAATATGGATAGCAATCGGGATTAGGGTCTAATGGTGAGACGTTGCCTCTGAAAGTGGTACCGGCGTCCCATGGGCCCGATATTCCGGTCGGTGCCCGGGATGATACACCGGACTTCCCGGATTCGATCAGTGGGCACTCCCGTGTCCATAAACACTGATCGATCCCGGGAGCACTAAGTCCGCAACGATATCTCCCGACGTCTCATCCTGCCGCTCCCGCGTGCTAGGATTCGACGTCTACGCTAAAGGCGTGAGCTTTGGCTAGGGAGTCAACCGCCAAGTTTATTCCCCCTTGGCCCGACGGTCAAAGGCGGTCTTTTTCCCGCCGATGACAATGAAACACCCCGCGTAACCGTTAGATTCCTACTCCCTATCAATTTCCTAACCCTATGGACGCATCGGGAAGAGCCCCCGAAGGGGCTTCCACCAAAATCCCAGATTTGGGAACTACTCACAAAAATTCATGAAAAAGCAATCTAAATGAAATTTAACCGTTAGAATCATAATCCGACAATTGCAATGCGGAAGTAAAGGAGTAGTAAAGACAATACTAAAAAATTAGAAAGATCTGAAAACTTACTTAAGAGTAACAATTACAGCCGTCACAAGGAAATAAAACAGTAAAAAAATACAACTCTCCCGTTTCTGGAACCCTAGGGGTCCTATATATAGATTTTCGGATCAACCGATCGGGTGACAAGTCAACCGATCGGTTGATCCGTTACAGATAAATCACAGAAAACGGCGAGTTTTCACCCGATCTCATGAACCGATCGGGTGAGTTCTTGAGCGACCGGTTGGATCTTGGAGGAGTCGGGTAAACCGGTCAGTTCGACGCCCGTGTCTTCAGCTCTTTTTCTCAGCTACAGATGAACTGATCGGGTGAGAGTCACCCGATCGGTTGGAATTCTGCTCGAAAAGACAGAGAACAGCCGCCCGCAGAACCGGTCTGTGAACCGGTCGGGTGACTTCTTCGTGAGCTGCGGTAGCAGTCGGTTGGTGCACGCGTGCATCACCCGATCGGTTGGAGATGACCAACCGACCGGGTGAGGGGCAGAAAGATGAGTACTTCGCCGTTTGACCCCCTGGATCACGCGTGACTTCTCCCGTTGCTCCGGGGACTTGGGATATCATCGTAAAAGGTCCCCTACGTGGTCGAACTCCTGCAATCATGGACAAACAAAGAAAAGTGAAAGAAAACGGGAAAACATACGAAAACGAACAAGAGACGGCGGAAAACACGGAGAAACACAAAAGAAAACGTGCGTGCATATATGAAATATAGACGCACGTCAAAATCCCCCAAGCTGAACTCTTCCTCGTCCTCGAGGAAGACGAGTGAGAGTGGGAGCTCGGAAGGGAAATATAGAGAGGAAGAAAGAAAAAAGAAAACTCTAAGCCCTAGATCGTCCATCAGAGCCATCAAAATCAAAAATGACACACCCAGTAAGCAAACGCCAAATCACACCACTAAACCTAGGAAAGCGATTCCAAATAAGTGTCGTGGGTCCACGCAGTGAAGCGCGAGTGAGCGTGGTCGTGTGCTAGCAAATGGTGATGCTTTCTACGATGTGCTACGAGGCTCGATATACACAAATCCAAGATATGACCCAAATATCGAATCGAATTGAATTAAGCGGCGAATATAAGTTCGAGCATGCATGAGAATAGAGAGAATAGGAGCGTATCATGCATCGGGGACTCCACAACTAGGGTTAAGGAAATCACGCCACTATAGCCTAGATACTAGCTAAATAGCTCCTAAGCCAAGTGTCTTTGATAACGATGGGGGTTGAGATGATGTGGAGAAGAACACTCGGTGCAAATTCTCGCCTTCCCTTTATTCTTGGCAAGTATGAAAATATTCACACGGGAATTTTTTGGGTTTTGGGTATTTGCATATTTTTTTTTTGGCTTGTTGGCTATACAATCTTTTTCTTTTCTTTTTGGGTTTTTCATTTCTTTTCTCCCATTTTTTTGGATTTTTGGGTTTTTGGCTATATACTTGTGTACTCTCCCAAGTGGGAGAACGGTACACGACGAGGGGATTTGCACCAAGTAAAACAAAAAAGAAGTCGAAATCTAAACACTTGGGCAAAGGGAACTATTCTCGCTAAATAGAGCTCAGGCTAATTTGGTTATCCTCGTCCTTAGTTGTGGAATCCCGACGCATGTGAAATGAAGCATACGATATATATATAGCATGCATATAGAAGCAAATACCGCATATTCAATATCGGAGCATGATAATCTAGGGGTCATTCCTGGACAGGTATATAAAGTAAAATCACAAGGCAGAAGCACACCAATTGCTAGTCACGACACACGACTCACAAAAAGCTAAGTGGACCCACGATGCGTGAAATGCAAGATGACTCGAAATCCTAGGGTTAGTGAGTGTGATTATCGATGCAATGCTAGGTGTGTGTGATTTTGTGGCGATTCATCATAGGATTCATTTCTAGGAGAAAGAGCTAAAGAAAGAAGGAAAAAGAAAAAAAAGAAAAACACGATGGAAAATGACTCGAATAACGTAGAAAAACAACACAAATGACGCACGAAGTGCGACTCCCCCAAGCTGAAACTTGCATTGCCCTCAATGCAATAAGAGTGAGTACGGGAGGGCAATGAAAATGGGGGGGGGAAATACGCACAGACACGAAAAGAAATGAAAACTAGGAAAAAACATAGATGAAAATGAAAACGAGAGAAAAATTGAGAACAAAATCAAACAATACGAAAAGAAAAGTAAAGATAAAATCACACGACACGACACTCAAAAAGTGAAAAACAAGCACACACACAAAAATGAGAAAAACAAACAAAACACGACAGCACACCAAAACAGACGTCCCCCAAGCTAGACCAGAAAGTGCTAGCGAAATTATATGATCAATGAAATCCAGATAAGTGCAAGGGGGATGTCAAAAACAAAACAAAGAAAAAGGTAAATCAAGAAAACAATCACGCAAATAGTCCCCTCCCTCCGATAGAGACAAAGTAGGGCCCCGAAAAGACAGATGGGCACAAAAGTGGGGGGGGCAAAAGCGGGAGAGAAAAATCAAGCAGGGGCACCACCCTCTGGGGGTGGTGACGGGGGCCTGCGCTGGGGACCAGGGGTCGTGGGGGGTGGAATGTGGAGCTCAGAGACGTCGGGTGGGTCTTCGCGGATGTGGCGAACGAAGCTTTGAAGGAAGGGGAGGTCACGGTCGACGGATTCTTGGGTTATCCTACCACCCTGACCAGCAAGGAGGACCATGGCCGTGAATCGGTCGGCATGGTCATCAGATTGGAATTGCATCCCATATTCGGGATCGTAATCTGGAGGTGGGGAAGTGGTGCGTGGTGTGGTTGATGGGTTGGAGGTGGTAGGTTGTGTGCGACGGGTACGACGGGTGGGCCTAGGGTTCGAAGAGCTAGCGTCGGTGGGTTTAATACGGTGGGGAGGCATTGTGTCGGTGTTGTTTGTGCGCGTGGGTGTGTGAGAATACAGCGAATTCAACACAAACACAAAATACGAACAACAAGCAGACAGAATATTTGGGAAAAGATTAAAATTAAGTAAAGGAGCGAGGTTACCCAAAATTAGACGAAGATAGCTGCTCGTGGATGCCCCGATGCTGCTCGATTGGAAGCCGCAACGATCTCTTCGACAAGTTCCGAAACGGGGGGGGAATGGGGGAAATCTAGGGTTTGTGTGTAGGGAGATGGCGGGGGAATGGAGAGAAATGATGGTGGATGGGTAGGGAAATGGTTGGGGAAGAAGATCGATGCTGATCTTGGGGAAGAAAGCAGGAAGGCGCACGATGGGAGACGAAACGGCAGAGGTTCAGGCGATCGGGCGATGAAGAAAACGAACGGGTGTCGGGGGGGTTATATAGGGTTTTAAGTCGAACCGATCGGGTGACATGTCACCCGGTCGGTTGACGGTTAGGTCGAAAATTTTGCCGAAGGAATGCTACAGGCGAACCGATCGGTTGACTTGTCAACCGATCGGTTGGCCGCTCCACTAAATTTCCCGAGAACGTAGGGCCTCTCACCCGGTCAGGTCAACCGAACGCGCTCAAAATCAACCGATCGGTTGATATTCCCCAAAATTTTCCGAGAGTTCTCCCCAGCTCACCCGGTCTGCCACCCGGTCTCTTCATTGCTCAACCGATCGGGTCATATGGGGACAGATCTCGGCATGTATCTGATACGTCCCAATCGATCGGGTGAGATGTCACCCGATCGGTTGAGGCTTGTTTCCTGCAAAAACCAAGAGATTTGATTAAGTCCCCGAACGGATGTCCTCGCGGCTGATTTTATTTATAAAAATAGAGAAAATAAAGTAAAAAATAACGCTAAAAATTAGAGAAAAAGTTTAGAACATGGGTTGCCTCCCATGAAGCGCACTTGTTTAACGTCGTTGGCTCGACGCCCGCAAGAGATGCTCATGGTGGCTGATACGGGTGATGCCCAATCTTAGGCATCTCTTCCTTGTTGGAGCTGAAGGCGCTCGGGGTAGTCAGCGGCTGGAAATATACTTGCTCGACCACCCTCCCTTTGTTCTTGAGATCCGGGGGCTTTTCCTTGGTGTTGGCGCTTCCCGCCATCTTCTTCAGGATTCGGACCTCGTCTTTAGTGAGGTCCGTGAGCTCTTTCCCCGTTCTCTTCACAGGAGGAAACTTGGGGAACCCGGGAGGGGTCGTTCTCGCTGCACTTGGTTTTCCAGCAGCTTCTTCGTCTTCGGGGCCTTCTTCATCTTCAGAATTCCCCAATTCATCGGGGGGGTTTCTCAGGAGAATCTCCCAGGAGTTCTCCTCTACAGCTTTTTCTTCTTCTATCTCAAGCAAATTACACCGGAGGTCATCAGGAGGGTCGGGGTGCTTCATGGATAGTCCCAGGTCAAACTCAACTTTCTCTCCGCTGACGTTCAAGGAGAGTTTTCCGTTCTTCACATCTATAAGAACGCCAGCAGTGGCCATGAAAGGCCGTCCCAGGATGATGGGGGTGTGTGCGTCTTCGGGCATGTCCATGACTACAAAGTCCACAGGCACATGCACCCCTCTCACATTCACGGGGAGATCATCAACAATTCCCACCGGATATTTGACCGACCGGTCAGCTAGTTGTAGGGTCATCCCGGTGGGCTCCAAATCACCCATTCCTATCCTTCTGTACATCGACAAGGGCATCAAGCTAACACTCGCTCCTAGATCGACGAGTGCACGATTAATCTTCACAGCCCCGATCGTGCAAGGGATAGAGAAGCTCCCCGGGTCCTTGAGCTTTGGCGGGTTATCCCTCTGGATAAGAGCGCTACATTCTACCGTCAGCACCACTTTCTCTTTTCTCGACCCTTTGGTCACCAAATCTTTTAAGAATTTTGCATAGGAGGGGATTGTCTCAATTGCCTCCAAGAAGGGGATTTGCAGGCTTAGGTCCTTGACCATGGCGAAGAACTTCCCATATTTCTCATCAATTTTCGCCTGAGCCAACCATTGTGGAAATGGCACAACGGGTTTATACACTCTTGGGCTCTCTTCCTCCTTCTTCTTCTCTTCTTCAGATACTCCCTCCGGAGTCATGGGATTTGATGACGAAGCACCGGTGTCGTTTAATTTTTCAGTCGGTCTCTCAACGACCAATGGTGCTTCCGGGTTGCTAGGGGGCACTCTAGTAGGAATTTGTGTCCCGCTTCTCAGAATGATAGCGAACACATTCGCGTGCTCGTGCACGAGTGCCGATGTTTGTGTTGCTCCTCGAGGGTTCACCTCCGGTTGTGGCGGCAATTGGTTTTGTGACCTTGCAAGGTTCGCCACCTGTAACCCCAGCTGGGTTACTTGGTCCGTGAGGGTCCGCTGGCCCATTTCCAGCTTTTGGTTGATCCTCTCCTGGTTGGTAATATATTGAGTCAAGAGAGACTCAACCGGAGAGACGGCCCTCTGTTGGCCATACTGCTGCTGCTGGAACGGCTGCTGATTCCTGGGAGCGTAAGTTTGTTGCTGAGGTTGCTGCTGAAACGGTTGCAGCTGACCCTGATTCTGCGGTGGTCTAGCCGGCTGATAAATTTGTTGCTGCGGCTGCTGAGGCGGCGAGGGCTGAAATGGTGGCCGGTAACTGAAATTCGGGTGGTTCCGGTTGTTGGGAGAGTAGGCCGGGTTGGAGTTTGTCCTTGGCGGATATGGCGCATTCCCCGTGGGGTTGTAAAATAGTGCGCTCGCCTGATCCAACGGTGGTGAGATGTCACCACCGTCGAATTCCCCAAGGAATTCGGACTCTACCGCAGAAACTTGCTGTGTACCGGCCCCACCGGCTCCAACCATCAGTGCGGAGATCTGGGTCGAAAGCAAGTCGAACTTGCTCGAAAGTTTGTCGACGTCCTCGACTCTGTGTATACCCCCAGTTCTTGGTGTGGCTCTCTCGTCACACCACCGCTCATTGTTTGATGCCATGTTTTCCAGAATATTCCCGGCATCTTCCTCGCTTCGGGACATGAAGGAACCCCCAGCCGCGGCGTCCATAGAAGATTTAAGGTCATCCCTCAGCCCATTGTAGAATAGATTGATAATCTGCCACTTCGGAAGCTCATGATGAGGGCATCTTCTTTGCATCTCTTTATATCTCGTCCAAGCCTCATGCAAGGACTCGTGGCTGGCCTGGGAGAAGGAGGAGATCTCACTCCTCAACTTCATGGTCTTCCCCGGAGGAAAGAACTTCGTCAGAAAAGCATTGGAGAGTTTCTCCCAGGTGTTGAAAGTATTGGGGTCCTTCCCCATTAACCACTACTTGGCCTTGTCCCGCAAAGAGAAAGGGAACAGCTTCAGACGGATAGCCTCTGTAGTGACACCATTAATTCTGAAGGTGTCACACTTCTCCAAGAAGGAGTCTAAGTGCTCTATCGGGCTCTCCATGGGCGCACCCGTAAACTGGTCCTGCTGGATCCATGTCACTAGAGACGGCTTCAGCTCAAAGCTTTGGGCCGCAATAGCTGGAGATCGGATGGCAGAAGTCGACTCGATGGATGGCATCGAGTACTCCAGCAGAGATTTGTGAGGTGGGGTGTTCTCCTCCATGGATTCGGGATCTTCCCTTCTTCGCTTCTCGGCGGCCAAACGCCTAAGGGTGGCGTTAATCTCTGGATTGAGGGGGATTAAGTCGTCAAGACTCCTTGAACTCCTGCGCATGAAAAACAACAGACACCCGTGAAGCGACAAGTGGGAAAGAAACAGATAAAATAAGAAATAAAAATAAGAAAAACAAATAAGAAAAAGAAAAACAAGAATGCGAAAATTATCGCGAGGTAGGGATGTGAGCTAGACACGAGGGTTCAAGAGATCCTAAGATATCAAGCACGTTGCCTCCCCGGCAACGGCGCCATAAACTTGACCGGCGCCCCGCGTGATGTGCGCGGCGGCGCGGTGTCGTTTACCGCAAGTTTCACGGTTAGTGTAGGGTGCGGGAATATCGAACTCAGGGAGGCGAGGTTGTGCTTGGGTCAGGTAGGACCTAAATCACCCCGAGGGTCGAGCTAGCCCGAATCGGTGGTTGGTTGTCACGAAAGGAAATGAAAGCGTATGAACAAAAAGAAAGTAAACCCGGGACTTTGGTTTCCGACCCGACGAGAGACTCTCGCCGCTACGGCCTACGGGTATGGATAGCGATCGGGATTAGGGTCTAATGGTGAGACGTTGCCTCTGAAAGTGGTACCGACGTCCCATGGGCCCGATATTCTGGTCGGTGCCCAGGATGATACACCGGACTTCCCGGATTCGATCAGTGGGCACTCCCGTGTCCATAAACACTGATCGATCCCGGGAGCACTAAGTCCGCAACGATATCTCCCGACGTCTCATCCTGCCGCTCCCGCGTGCTAGGATTCGGCGTCTACGCTAAAGGCGTGAGCTTTGGCTAGGGAGTCAACCGCCAAGTTTATTCCCCCTTGGCCCGACGGTCAAAGGCGGTCTTTTTCCCGCCGATGACAATGAAACACCCCGCATAACCGTTAGATTCCTACTCCCTATCGATTTCCTAACCCTATGGACGCATCGGGAAGAGCCCCCGAAGGGGCTTCCACCAAAATCCCAGATTTGGGAACTACTCACAAAAATTCATGAAAAAGCAATCTAAATGAAATTTAACCGTTAGAATCATAATCCGACAATTGCAATGCGGAAGTAAAGGAGTAGTAAAGACAATACTAAAAAATTAGAAAGATCTGAAAACTTACTTAAGAGTAACAATTACAGCCGTCACAAGGAAATAAAACAGTAAAAAAATACAACTCTCCCGTTTCTGGAACCCTAGGGGTCCTATATATAGATTTTCGGATCAACCGATCGGGTGACAAGTCAACCGATCGGTTGATCCGTTACAGATAAATCACAGAAAACGGCGAGTTTTCACCCGATCTCATGAACCGATCGGGTGAGTTCTTGAGCGACCGGTTGGATCTTGGAGGAGTCGGGTAAACCGGTCGGTTCGACGCCCGTGTCTTCAGCTCTTTTTCTCAGCTACAGATGAACCGATCGGGTGAGAGTCACCCGATCGGTTGGAATTCTGCTCGAAAAGACAGAGAACAGCCGCCCGCAGAACCGGTCTGTGAACCGGTCGGGTGACTTCTTCGTGAGCTGCGGTAGCGGTCGGTTGGTGCACGCGTGCATCACCCGATCGGTTGGAGATGACCAACCGACCGGGTGAGGGGCAGAAAGATGAGTACTTCGCCGTTTGACCCCCTGGATCACGCGTGACTTCTCCCGTTGCTCCGGGGACTTGGGATATCATCGTAAAAGGTCCCCTACGTGGTCGAACTCCTGCAATCATGGACAAACAAAGAAAAGTGAAAGAAAACGGGAAAACATACGAAAACGAACAAGAGACGGCGGAAAACACAGAGAAACACAAAAGAAAACATGCGTGCATATATGAAATATAGACGCACGTCATATACCAGACTTAGGGGCGAATTCGAAGCACCAGACAGGAACGCGTGGCAGGCCTCGAAGAACCGGCGGCGTTTCGAAATCGGCGCCAAAGGAAGTCCAATCGATCCGCCTCATCATAACCTTCATTTATGACCACGCCTCGACTGACGCGCCACTCGGAACCCCAGGAGTCACATCGGTCGAACCGAGCCGGCCAAGGCCGATCGGCCCCACCGATGGGGGCAATTGATACGTCTATTTTACGGAAGCCCAACAACTTGAGCCCAAAGGCGTGGCCCACCCAACGAAGCCCGAAGGAACATGGAGCTAGAAACCCAACTACCGACCAGAAGCCCGTCTACGAGATCAGGCCTGCCCGACAAAGCCCCTTTAGAGGGCCCCCGAACGGCGATCCAACCCGGCCCCGGAAGCACGCCAGTCACTCGCCCACTCTAGCGATAACCGCTCCCCCGGTTCCACGACCACTTAATGGCGGTAATGGGGAGGTGCTGGCATGGCGCAGTGAACGGCGATAGGGAGGCGGATTGAGGGGGCACGATTGGGGGCGGACGAGGGACGTGAGTCGTGGACAGTCACGACGGGAGGTCAATAAAAGGGCTAGGAGGACGACAGGACGAAGGACCTCATCTCAGGTATCTAAAACCTAAGGTACTCCATCAACGACCGAGTTCCCCCATTTCATCTCCTTCCTCCCCCGCTCGTGCCGGTAGATGTCGTTCAGATCTCCTCTCGAGTCGAACCGTCTCCGCCGGGCCTCCTCTTTCAGATCACTATCTGACTTAGGCATCGGAAGGGATTTGGCCGGAACCAAGGTCCGGCCCCCCTGACGTGCGTTCTCATCTACGCAGGAGGACGTCATATCCACGGGCCGAGGCTTCCCCTCCGCCTCGCGACCGGCCATGTAACCAGCAGGACGATCGAGGCTACCCCTCGTCGTTCGACCGCCGAGGCCGAGCACGTCCGTCCGAGGCCGAGCGTCTTAACCAGGGTCGAGGCTTCCCCTCGCCCCCCTTGCGACCGAGGATCCCGATTCGGACCAGCCGACGCGCTCCACGTCGTCCGCAACTCCGACTCGCGCCTCGTCTGCACCGACTCGACACACCCGAGGGACCCAAGCGGGCCCCTTGACCACGTTGACCGGGTTATCCACGGTCAACGCTTTTGTAGTGAGAAAACACTCTGAAACAGGTGTGTTGAATGAAAAGAAAATAAAAGGAAAGAAAGTTAGAAGGAAAACTATTTTCTATTGTTTGGTTGAAAAGAAAAAACAAAGGAAAATGAAAATGAAAGAAAACAAAGGAAAAATCATACTAAAACTTTTCTTTGAGTCTTTCCTCTTCTTGACCCATGAAAAATGAAGGAAATAATAGTTAAACTAATTTCCCTCACTTTAAAGTATTTATATTTTTTAGCAAACATAATTAGCCGTTATTTTTAAAGAATTCACGAATTATTCATAATTTTGTATCAGAAAAGCTTAAATAATTCGTGAATTTTTCAAAAAGTCAAGAACATTATTAACTTTCTATTTGTGAATTATTCAAAAAAATCGAAAATTATTCACGAATTTTTCAAATAAATCGCGAATAATTGACTAATTTTTTTTTACAAAATCAATATATATTCATTCGTGAACTGTTCAAAAAAATAACGAATAATTCATGAATTTTTTATAATTCACGAATATTTTGTGATCTTTTAAAAATTTGTGAATTATTCACGAAGATTTCAAATAGCTTGCGAATAATTCGCTAATTTTTCAAATAAATTACGACTCCTTAATGTATTTTCATGCATGTTTGAATTGTGCGAATAATTCACAAATTTTTAAAAAATTTGCAGTTGAAAAAGCGACACATTATGCACGAATTTTCCAAATAGCTTGCGAATTATTTCAAACATTTTAACAAAATTTGTAAATTATTCATGTACTATTTAATAACATATTATCTATGAATTATAATATTTATAGCGTTAGCAAATTATTCATTACAATTCGCAAATTATTTGATAACTTAATGAATTATTCAAAATAACCAACAAGTTTTTATTTTAAAAATTAAATTTTGATTTGTTAGGATGGCAGAATGATTTGAGTTCACATCGTAACCGGTTAAATTATTTTTTATTCATTTTCATTGAGCAACCTAATAAAAGTAATTTCCACATTTCCCTCTTAACTTTCTTCCCAATTTTCTTTTGTAACCAAACATGAGAAAGAATCTCATTTCATTTTCATTTTCTTTCCTTTTCTATTTCATTTTCATTTCATTTTTCTTTCTTTCATTTTCTCTCAATCCAAACACACCCTAAGTTTCTCGTGGTTCAGCCAAAAAAGTCTCAATCAAGCTGTTTAATTATTGTGTGATTAGTCTAATTTTAGACACATTAATCACTTATTATTGTATCAATCTATATCAAGAAATCACGACACGTCTGCAACAGTTTTTCGATCAATATGTCGACCAAAATGGACCAATAATTAGCATAAACAGTCTGTTGAATCGTCAAAAGTTGGTATTGAACTCTCGCCCCCAAAGAAATCAAGTTTTCTCAAATTTCAAACGTGGTGACCACCTCAAATCACACAATTAAAGACTAAATTGTTCTAAATGTTTTGTATTACATACTAAAATTTTATACTAAAATTTCAAACTAAATGTTTTGCATTTCTTTATTGCCTCAAATCGCATAATTACAATTACAAACTAAAATTTCAAGCGTGGTGAGCAATACTAGAATTCGGCCAGCAAATTGCACAACTAAAATGTTCTGTATTACATGATACCAAACACCTCATGTTCTCCCTAAAGGTTAAACCTTTAGCACTAAGAAGCTAAATGAACAAATTCCTTCAAATGGACACCTCATAAAACACTTCTCATCAAACGATTACAGACTTTGACACCATATATGCCAATGGGGAAAAATATCAAAAACTTGAGGAGCAAGATGAAGTTCTTAAATTTTTACCAGAATAAACAATAAGAGTCAGTGATATAGATGGGATGATTACATTGATACAGTAATAAGTGATTAATTTGCCCAACCCAAGTCATCTTACCCGGATACGTATCGACCTTATCAGCCCATCTCCTGGGTATTATTCTGGTAAGTGATTAATTTGATACTATTTATTCTGGATACACTGTTTATTCTGGTACGCTGTTAATTGTATTGATTGGTAAGATACTGGCAATATTAACTTGGGAGGTCACTGATACCCTATTTATTTTGGTAACTGATTAATTTGATACTTTTTATTCTGGATGAAGGAGATATGTATCAATGCAATAAGCCTTAATAAGTGATTAATTTGTTAATTCTGGTAAGATGGGCTAATATAAACAATAATAATCAGTGATATAAATGGCGAGTGTTTCCAGTAGTGGAGTTGGATGAAGGAGAGCCTCCTTGTTACACAAATCCATCATCAAAATCGAAAAAACACAAAGAAAAAAGCTACACAAAGAACTCAAATCCACCCAAGGAACTAAGTTCTCAAGCCCTAACCTCTAAAGAATAATGCGTTTATGGTTTTTTCTATTTGAAACATCTGAGAATTTTGCAGAATAGCATGTAAAGGAACTAAACACCAAAAGAGAAATTTTCGGCCTTCTCAAACTAACATAAGCATACAAAATAGAAAGCATGACTTCCAAAGGGGGGCCATCCATCCATGTAGAATTTTTGGTTAATTTATTCCTTACTCCCAACACAAATGACAAACCTCAATACAGAAAAAAATAAACTACTTTTAAAAGCTTACAACCCAATAAGTATGATCGGAAATGAATGAAGTTAGCCAAAAAAAACGTGAACACAGTCTATGATATCTCCATTCAGGCTTTGCATTTCATACCAATTTTTTTTATTAAATATGAAAAAAAAATTGAGCAATAGATAATTATCATTGCAGCATAGAAAGACGAAAACATCACCTTTGATGAAAAATGTACTTGGAATTGCAACTTTGAATAATGCCCACATGAGTAAATCCTATGGAAAATGGATTTTGTGAGTAAAGAAAAAGGGTGGGAAAATGGGAATTGTAAAGAGAATGAGACATTTTTAAACCCAAAAATAGGGAATTTGGGGGCCTGACCTAAATGGACTTGAAAGCAGGCTTGTCTCGCTTGAGGTGCTTGCGCGTTCCAGCCATCCTTTTTAAAAAAGAATTTCAAATGATAATTCTGAGCCAAAACAAACCCTTGTCCCTTAAAATCATGCCCTGCAGCTAAAAATCAATTTTTATACATAAAATTGCACTAATCGGCATATATAAAGACCAATCACAATAAAACAAACCCTAGATGAAATTCATCGAATCTTACCTCCAAAACACAGCAAATAATGTAGATAACATCAAAAGATTCATGCATAATCAAGGATCCAAGTATATCATTATAATAATATAGATACCATAATATGCTTCTTAGCTAATACGCATTGGTGAGGAATCAACCCACTTAAAATGATGAACTAAATACTTTTCTAAAGCTAGTGAAATGTTGAGAGACCCATGGAGAAGCAAGAAATAGAAAACTATCGAAAAACATAATGCGACCCCATAAAATAAACTAAATCTTATACAACAACTACAAACAAATAGTAAATGATATGTAACTAAGAGAAATCCCAAACAATTGTTAAGAACACCAGTGCATCGCATCATACCACTGGATTTAGATTTTTAAGTTCAAAAATATCCAAACAGTGTGGGTAATAATCTTGTCTCTAATAGTGGAGCTTCAAGAACAAAACAAAGAATCCTTGTAATATATCACAAAAAGTAAAAATGGCATTAGATTTTCAAGAAAAGTAACATCAATTCCTAACCAAACATAATGCCCAAAATGTACTCAAAACAACAAAGACTATCTAATTGTCAGTTTGTCATCTCTTTTACTGAGGGGGGTGATATTGATTATTGTTAAGAGACGACTTACCCGACATCATAATCTAGCTCCATTAGATTCTGTAGTTCCTGAGACTGTCCAACAAAATGGCAAAAGAAATTATCAAGCATACATGAATAATTAACTTTTTTGTTTTTTGTAATTCTCTATTTAGAGCTAGGTGACTATGGAAGCTTACAACATCTTCAGCAATATGTTCATCATCCTGTGATACTTGTGGCAGATTAAAGAAAGTGAAGAAGCACTCGCAATCTTCAGTTTTAGTAATGGGCTTGGCATTCTTTGATCAGCAAAATGCCATCGCCTTGGTGTGTTTTATTGTCAAAATGTTAGTGGGTTTTTTAATTTTGCAGAGAATGATGGGGGCTTGAAATGGTTTGTAGACGATGAGATCGCCCTTCCCTTCCTCTCCCTCCTCTTTTGGCTGTAGCTGATTGAAACGAAGGATTATTAGTTCTGTTATAGGTCAAACTGATCAAATTATCTTGCATTCAATCTCTATAAGATGTGGAATATCACATGAATTCTGAAAGAAAGCAAACTGAAATCTCCCAGTTACGCTAATGTCGACCAATTATTTATCATTTTTTCATTTTATGCAGCTTAAACGCAAAATTATGCATGGGGGTCTAAGGGTCAAAGCAAAGCAAATTGAAGGCAAAGTTTACCGTAGACACGAAAGTTTGCATTAGGTGGGAAACAAAGTCTGTATCATAACTATTTGTATTTCCACAATCCCTATAGTACTAAAAAACAACAAATAAATAAAAGCACCTGCCTTTCAATAGATGATGCCTCATCCTGCCTGTTCATGTTTGGTAACTTTCATGTTTCAGAAAAATTCATATGCTTATTCCTCCTTGCATTAGGTGGGAAACAAAGTCTGTATCCTAACTATTTGTATTTGCACAATCGCTATAGTACTAAAAAAACAACAAATAAATAAAAGCACCTGCCTTTCAATAGATGATGCCTCATCCTGCCTGTTCATGTTTGGTAACTTTCATGTTTCAGAAAAATTCATATGATTATTCCTCCAAACATCTGGCTTCCATTTTATAACATTAATAAAAATATCAAAAAATCACATTCCAGTAACAGACAAAAGGATAAAGGAAAAAAATTAGAATATCACATTCAAGATCCTCACCTATTGATTCAAGAGGGAACATTCTCAAACGACATCCTCACCTAACATTTGATATTAAAACTAACTTCAACTTCAATGGATTAGTGAATCTTAAAACTTAGTTTTTAACGTGCTTTAGTAAAGCCTATAGATAAACTTATTAATTTGTATCGTATGCATCAAACTAAATAGATCATAAAGGATGAAAAATTATAGAACTCAACCAAAATTATAACATAAACTAACGATGTACCTTAAGATTAAAGAGAGAAGAATATCTAACCTCAGAGACGCCTTTACCAAGGTAATATGAGCCTCCATCTCTCAATTCCAAAACCTCGTATGCACCTACACCTCCGTTTTTAACAATCTTGTGAAGTTTTTAATAAGAAAAAATGATTCTAAAAAGTTGTGTACTCTTCATAATATCATCCCGACAAAATCCCAATGTTAGTCTTAAGAAAACAAATCAAAACTACTTAAGATCCATATATTATCGTGATCATTATAACTTCATTCACATCAAATTTTAATATCATTTAACCAAGTTATCAGTTTTCAAATAAAAGATTATATTTTTAACAAAAATTTTAGAACTAAGAATTGACAAAAAGGAGGACATTCAACATTCAAAACATAAATTCCAAGCCCTGAATTCAGAATCACCAACCTAATCCCCTTATTATGCTCCCTGGATTCCAAGCTCTCGGTTCACCACATTTGCAAGGTCCCAATAGTGCATACAGAGGAAAAGTTCAAATATAAAAATTTTCGACAAAAAAATCCTAATTATAATCTCAAATAAAGAAACTAACAATTCACAAGCCCAAATCTAACCAATAAACGTCAACAATCTACAGATCTAAAGCAAAATTGAACAAATTCCACCAAAATTTCTTACTAAAGTCTCAATAGATCACTTGCTTTTACAAATAGAAAAATTATAACCAAATGAAACATAAAAAATAAAAAATACCAAGTGATAAGAATATGTTCATCTAATATATTGAGAACATTCACTACACCATTCCAATTAATCTTTATATTTACAATGACACCATGAAATTTGTCACCTCTTACTTGAGCTTGGAAAAACTGTGATGACCTTTCCAAAAAACAATAAGTCCAAGCCAATAATATGTTCTACTTTGCTGACATAATAAATTAAGAAATTTTCTTAAAATTTGCTCAACAATAAATCTAATAGTTGTAATATCACTTTTCAATGCATATTGCTTTTGCTAAGGTCTTACTATACATTTTGAGAAGCCCAATTCCAAACAATAATAGCATGTGCAAAGACAAACAACGCAAGAGAAACAACGCAATCAAGTGAAAGTTGAAAAAAGAAATGACAATAGTTGAAGTATGTTAATTGTTGGGTCGTCGCTTACCACTCTACCAAAGATAACACTTGCAAGAATTTATAGAAGCCATCACATTTCTTCCAGACCAGAGACCGCCAATGCATTTCACATGGTTCGTGCACCTTTCTAGCAAGATAATGCATGTAGGTAGCAGCTTTTGCCCAACAACCACTTAAAAACACCCATTGACAAAAATGAGCATGTCAGCCACAAACACAAAAAATCATTTCTAGATAAAAAGCCTGTTAAAAATTCAGTTACCAAGCATATTTATCAATGGAGAAAAATTGCAAAAGAGAATGTCCATGAGACTCATAAGAAACCAATTGCTTCCTTATATTGATGATTTCATTATAGACAAACGACGACATAAAATTAATACTGTGATCAACAGTTTGCATAACCAAATTAGAACAATTGTTAAATCATGATTAAAATTGTTTGCATGTCATCTGCCTTCTCTAATCTACATTTTATTTTGTTCTCATGTTTTGTTAAAGAAACTCTATTTTAGGTTGCATTCTCATTAACAAATTTAATATCAAGATCAACAATTTGAGTAAAACTACTTGCTTTTGAGAATTTCTAAACATATTACTACTAAAATCTAAGACAAAGTCACAAATTAAAGCCTTATTAACCACAAATCATTAGCAACCCACAATTAAGGCTTGATATCATGCATATGAATTGTCAAGGTTTTTGCCAAATAATAACATAAAGAGAAGAGAAAATTGTTCTCAAAAAAATTTTCTATCTTCACCACACCATAGAACCTTTAGTTCCAACATCTCAAGGATAAAACACTGAAGTTAAGATTGATCAGAATCAAAGGACTTCAAAGGACCTATTGCTTCATCTTTTATTGTATATTAGAGATGTTTTTCTTTTGTATCATAGAGATGCTTTTTACTCATAAAGAAGGCATAAAACTTAATCATGATATACGAATATGCAATGTGAATTGAATTTTTTGCAACTTAATCACCAACCTTATTGTGATCTCTGTAACCTTCAAAATCCAAGATAACGCTCTCAATTATTTGCTCACTGAATTAAATTACAAAGCAGGAAAAATTATAATGTTTACTGAAAATATATATTCGAGTCTTTTACATGTTTGAGGCTTTTACACAAAAGTTGATTCACATTCTAGTAAGAACTAAATCCTATTAAATCTCTAGATAGTGAAAATTTAAAAGATTTCTTCTTCTGATTAGAGCATGCTCTGTGGTCAAGATAGCACATTCCAATCAACTGAATAATTTCCACCAAAAATCATTGCAGATTTGGAATGACTAGGTGTTACGCCTATTTGGCCGAAGCCCGAAAGACACGAGCCCAGAAACCCGACTGCCGATCAGAAGCCCATCTGCGTGATCTGGCCCGCCCGACAAGGCCCTATAGAGACCCCCGAATATCGATCCGACCCGGCCCCGATAACGCGCAAATCACTCGCCCACTCCAGCGATAACCGCTCCCCCAGGCCCGTTACCACTTAACGGCTGTTATGGGGAGGTGCTGGGATGGCGCAGGAAGCGACGAAGGGGGGGCGGATTGAGGGGCACGATTGGGGGCGGACGAGGGACGTGGGTCGTGGGCAGTCACGACGGGAGGTCTATAAAAGGGCTAGAAGGACGACTGGACAAGGGACCGCATGTCAGGTAACTAAAACCTAAGGTACTCCATCAACGACCTAGTTCCCCCATTTCATCTCCTTCCTCCCCCGCTTGCACCGGTAGACGTCGTTCCGATCTCCTCACGAGTCGAACCGTCTCCGCCGAGTCTCCTCTTTCAGATCATCGTCTGACATAGGCATCGGAGGGGATTTGGCCGTAACCAAGGTCCGGCCCCCCTGACGAGTGTTCTCATCTACGCAGGAGGACGTCAGATCCACGGGCCGAGGCTTCCCCTCCGTCCCACGCCGGCCACGCATCAAGCAAGACGACCGAGGCTACTCCTCGTCGTCCGACCGGCCGAGGCCGAGCACGTCCGTCCGAGGCCGAGCGTCTCACACCGGGTCGAGGCTTCCCCTCGCCCCCTTGTGGCCGAGGATCCAGATTCGGCCCAGCTGACGCGCTCCACGTCATCCGCAACTCCGATTCGCGTCGTGTCTACACTGACTCGACGCACCCGAGGGACCCAAGTCGGCCCCTTGACCACGTTGACCGGGTAGTCCACGGTCAATGCTTTTGTAGTGATAAAACACTCTGAAACATCTGGCGCCGTCTGTGGGAACGAACTGTCCCATGAAGAAACAAACCACACCTGCAATGACACGGCTTCACCCATCTCGTCGAAGGGAGAGCAAGGCCCAGACACGAAGCGACAGGGCCCGCCATCGTTGGCAAGAGTGGGCCCGGGCCCAGCGCGAGGAGGATCGTGAGGAGAGGACCGGGAAACCCTCACCGACCCTACCGGTCGGGAGGCCGAGCACGTCTGTAACAGCACGCAAGTCGGACGTAGCTTTGGTGGTGTCGGTGATCATCGACACAACCATGGTACGGCGACTGCTCGTCGACACCGGCAGCTCCTGTGACGTCCTCTTCATGTCAACCCTGGAGAAGATGGGGCGGCGGAAGGATGACTTGCAACCTCGCTCGGGTCCCGTGGTGGGATTCACGGGTCATTCCACCCCCATCATCGGCACAATCCATCTCCCGGTAACACTCGGAGGCCCACCAGACTCGGTGACCCTGGCGGAAGAATTCATCGTATTGGGGATCGGGTCGGAATACAACGGAATCATCGGCCGACCCCTTCTCAACGCCATCGGCGCGGTTGTCTCGACCCTCCATCAGACTATCAAGTTCCGAACGCCCAGGGGGATGGGGCAGGTCGAAGGCGACGCGGGGAGACCGAAGACCTGCTATCAACTGGCGGAGGAAGGTCCCGAAGATCGTCTAGTCGACCGGATGGCCGCACTCGACTTAAGGGGTGGGCCGAGACCCACCCCTGCGGAGGAGCAAGATCAGATCCTGGTAACGGATGTCGAGGGCCGGTTTGTCTCAATCGGGAGAGGGCTAAGCCACGACCTGAGGAGCCAACTGGTCGAGTGCCTGGAGGCGAACCTAGACGTCTTTGCTTGGTCACCGGAGGACATGCCCGGCGTAGATCCCCAGGTGATCGTCCACCAGATCAACGCCGACCCCAACTTCAAGTCGGTCAGGCAAAAGAAGCGGAACCTGGGCGGCGAGAAGATGAAGGCGGCCTCCGAGGAAGTGGAACGTCTCCTCGACGCCGGCTTCATACGAGAGGTCTGGTACCCGGAGTGGCTATCGAACGTGGTGATGGTCAGGAAACCCAACGGGAAGTGGCGAATGTGCGTGGACTTCAGTGACCTCAACAAAGCCTGTCCCAAAGACAGCTACCCCCTGCCGCGCATTGACCACCTGGTGGACAACGCCTCGGGGTACGAGATGCTTAGCTTCATGGACGCCTACTCAGGGTACAATCAAGTCCAGATGGATCCCCGGGACGAAGAGATGACAGCCTTCACGACGGACCGGGGGACATACTGCTATAGGAAGATGCTGTAACGACCACTTTTCGTCGTACGTTGTTCGTGCACGTGCTTTTAGCCGTGCACGTGTTTGTTTTAGACTTTGTTTGTTTGTGAACACTTTCGTGTGAGATGCCGTTGTGAACGTCTCTGAGAATATTAAATAGTGGCACTATTTTGGAACGACGTTTCTCGAGTCGTTTTCCCACAATTTACACTTATTTGACGAGACGTGGCGATTTTCACTTTTGACGGGAGACGTTGCTATTTTTAGTTTCGTCGTCCGACATCAAAATTGAGATCCGTCTTCTTAGTTAGCTCACTCTCGTCATCACGATCACCCCGATATTTATTTTATAATTTTTGGAGTTTATTTGACCACTTTTATATTTTTAACAAGTTTTATAATATTTTTAATAATTAATTTTTAAATTATTTTCGGCCAAATAAAATTTATTTGAGTTTTAAATGTATTAAAGAATTTTTGAGCCAATTTCCAGCTCATTTGGACAACGTCAAATCCTTGGGTGAGTTGGAGAAGTTGAGATTCAAATTTTAAATTATTTTAAACTCCTAATCTCATTAGGATTAGCCCTAGACCTAGTCAACCCATCTACACTATATAAACAACCCCTAGGAAGACCTATTTTCGCAAGAAATTAACCCTAGCCTCTTCCAAAACCCAAAATTGACGTTGCGACGATTCGTCACAACGTTGCGACGAAGCAGCTCCGCACGACCGAGAGAACGGCCTCTTTTTCCCCGCTCTGACCGGCAGCTCCACCCGCACCAAGCCCCGTCCACACCCGTTGCTGTCGCCCACTCCGCTCCCCGCTCCGACCGAGGATTCCTCTCGGCCAGACCGAGAGACTTCCCCGCTCCGCTCGCATCTCCGCACCGTTGCAAGCCCCCGCTCAGCGCCCGCCTTGTCGCCCCGCATCCGCTAGCGCCAGACCGAGCGGATCGCCACCCTCCGCAACGTTGCAACGCTTGCAACGTTGCAGCACCCGCTCCCCCGCATCCAAGGCGAATGACCGACCCCTCCCTCCGCACCGACCGAGAGCACCAAGGCCCGCACCGCACCCAAGCGCTGCACAGCCCGTTCCCATGCGCCAGACCGATGGAATCCCCCGCATTGGCTGAGTACGACCGAGGGCCATTCGTCGCAACCCCGCACCCGTCGCACCACTTGCCACCGTGGGCCCCCCAAGTTCTCCAGAGGTATTGTGGGTCCCACAAAGGTCCCTAGGACTACTGTGGGCCCCACCTAGGTGCGTCCTCTTTGACGATTTGCTGCGTACGACGTCGTCGCACGTCGTAGCCCGTCGTCGCACGTGCTAGCTTTGGAATCTGGAATCGTCGCCCCGGTTGATTGCTCTGAAATTTCCAGCGAGGAATCTAATTGGAATCAGGACTTGGAGCGCGTTCTTCTATTCCAACCCCCGGTGTCGCTACCCGACGCCGGTGTAGCTTTCGCGTCGTGTTGAGGTAACGCTTTGCACCCTTAGGACCCCCAACCCATTGCCTGCTAATAAAGACTAAAATCAGTATTTTTAAAGTATTTTAAATGTTTTAAATTCACTAATGAAGATTAATAATATGGACTTTAGGCCGGTGGACTTGTGCACGTAGGATAATTGTGATTTTTGGACTCATTGGACGGTGTGCTCAGACGTCGTACTTGCAGGCAAGTGAAACTTGCCAACTCTTGTGTAGGGCCATGTTTTTAGGCCACTTCCTTGTTTCTAGCGTAAAAGAGACTAGTCAGTGAAATGATAGCTGGCTAGACGCCTACTTGATCTAGTTTGACAACGAAACTAGATCCGTCACCTAATTGATCTAGCTTGACAACGAAGCTAGATCCAACCCCTTAAACTTGTTGTTCATGCATACTAAACTGTCACGTTTACTTTCCTTATCTGTACGCACTTTTAACTGCCATGCATTGCATCTTACATGTCATCCCAGTTGATTGTTGCATTCGTAGCACACGCTACAATACTTGTACTCCTTGAAAACTACTTCCGGGGGAAACAGGCCTCATGTGTTGGTCAAAAGCCAATGCCCGGGTTCCCTGGACCGGCTAGGTACACCCCTATGCCATACTTGTTAAAAACACTTCCTGGCTCGTGATCCAGAAGCGAGCATTCCCGTTCGGGGGTAAGGCCCTGGCTCGACACACGTGGAGGGGTAGGGATAAACGGTTACTTGAGCTTAGGAGTGGCCTGATCAGCCCTCTAGCCAAAAGACGGAATCCCTGTGCACGAGGTGCTTACTTTTCTTGTCTTGTACTTGTCTTATGAATGATTCATGCTATACTTGTCATCCATGCCATGTTTAAATGCCATGCTCGTACTTTACTTTACTTTACCTACCTGTTGCACTCATTACTTTAACTGCCATGTCATTGCATCATGCTAGAACTGCTAGGTTGCTTTACTTTTACCTACTTTCAGTTTCCTTGCACAAGTCTCTTGTAGACTTGCTGACATGTGCCCCTTGCTCTTTTGGGTGTCACATGTTAGACCCTGAGCCAGAGACCGTTGTTGAGTACGTGATGTTTTGCTGACGCTGAGTCTGAGTCCATGATTGCCCAGGAGGATTTTGGTGGACACCGGTGACCATTCTTTGAGTCTTTGATGAGCTTTATTTTGTTTTAGGCCTTTTGTTAGTTGTTGGTGCGTAGCACCGTTGTTTTGTACCTTGTACTTTTGTTGGCCATGTTTGGGCCTTTAGTCTCTTTTCTTTTAGCCTGGTGGCTTTTTCTGTGTTGTTGAAATTTATTTTATGGATATTATGGGATATCTCTTTTGTCTCATTTCATTATTATTATCTTTGTTTCGTTAGCGTTGCAAGGACCTGCAGTTTTAAATTTGATTGACGCTTATCGGACTTGCAGCTTTGTAGCTTCAAGTCTGAGCGGACCTTCTCACGCTTCGCCTCCATATTTTTGGGAAGCGGGGCGTGACAGATGCCCTTTGGCTTGAAGAACGCAGGGGCCACCTACCAGAGAATGGTCAACAAGGTTTTTTACTCCCAGATCGGGAGGAACCTGGAGGTCTACGTCGACGACATGCTTGTCAAGTCGAGAAAGCCGGAGGACCACATCGCCGACCTTCATGAAACCTTCGAGCGGTTGCGACGACACAACATTCGACTCAACCCCACGAAGTGCACGTTCGGGGTAAGATCTGGCAAATTCTTGGGATTTATGATAACTAATCGTGGCATTGAAGCTAATCCTGACAAGATCGAGGCACTGATCAACATGCGTGAGCCGACGACGATCAAAGAACTGCAGAGGCTGAATGGGCGCATCGCAGCCTTGGGGCGATTCCTTTCCAAATCGGCGGAAAGATCGCTCCCCTTCTTCAAAGTTCTGAGGAAAGCGATCGCGGAACCATCAGACAATAGGAAGACGATACTATGGGATGAAGACTGCTCCAGGGCGTTCGCGGATCTCAAGGAATACCTCCGCAACCCGCCTCTCCTGTCCAAACCACGGGAAGGGGAGTCGCTAAGCCTTTACCTGGCGTGCGCGGAGGAAACAGTGAGCTCGGTGCTGATCCGGGAAGACGGTGGGGTGCAGTGGCCGGTGTACTACACGAGCCGGATCTTGAAGGGGCCGGAGGTGCGGTACTCGCCCATGGAGAAACTGGCGTACGCCCTCGTTCTCTCAGCGCGAAGGCTCAGGCCCTATTTCCAAGCCCACACCATACTGGTCTTGACCGACTCACAACTGGAGCAGAATCTCAAGAGATTCGATCGAATGGGAAGGATGCTAAACTGGGGGGTAGAATTGAGCGAGTTCGACCTCCGATTCAAACCGCGCACGGCCATCAAAGGGCATGCCTTGGCTGACTTCATCGCTGAATGCACGACGGAAGGAGAACATCCCCCGGAGGAAGAAGGCCCAGCAACGGTAATTGCCCAACACTTGTCTTTTCTTTCGGCTGACCACCTCCAGTTAGGAGTCCCAGGAGCGTGGATAGTCCATGTGGACGGATCGGCCACACAGTCAGGAGGCGGGGCTGGGATCGCGATCCGATCTCCGGAATGGAACATCGTGGAATACGCGTTGCGGTTCGAGTTCCCGGCCACCAACAACGTGGCGGAATACGAAGCGGTGATCAACGGCCTGAGGCTGGCCCGGGAGCTCGGGGCCGAGTCCGTACGCCTCCTCAGCGACTCGAAGCTCATTGTCAACCAACTTCTGGGAATTTACGAGGCGCGGGAGGAGGCGATGCAGAGGTATCTCGCCGTCGCCAAAGCGGCGTTGTCCAGGTTCAAAAACGTGGAAGTCTTGCATCTCCCGCGGTCAGAGAACGCACGGGCGGATGCGTTGTCGAAGCTAGCCTCGTCCTCGCCTAAGGAGCTGGGCCGCACCATCTACATGGAGAACCTGCAGTCCCCCAGCACGGAAGAGCGGGAGGTGATGGCGATCGACCAAGATCCCACCTGGATGGACCCGATCATGCGATACCTCACTCATGGGGAGGTGCCGACGGACTGGGACGAGCGTCGGACCCTGGAGAGGAAGGCGCTCCGATACATGATCCATGAGGGGACGCTCTACCGGAGGCGCTGGACGAAGGCGGACGTCCTCCCATACCTGAAATGCATCGGACCGCAGGAAGCCGACTACGTCCTACGGGAGGTTCACGAAGGGATCTGCGGAAATCACCACGGGGGTAAGATGGTTTCACAGAAAATCTTGAGGCAGGGACACTACTAGCCGACCCTGGTCCAAGACGCAACAAACTACGTCCAAAAGTGCCAAGAATGTCAGAGGTATGCCAACCACACCTCGACTCTCCCATCGGAGCTCATCCCTATCGTGAGCCCCATCCCATTTACGAAATGGGGGCTCAACATCCTCGGACTGTTTAAGCCGGGCCGGGGGCAGCGAAAGTATCTGATTGTGGCGGTGGACTACTTTACCAAGTGGATCGAGGCGGAACCATTGGCCACCATCACGTGGAAGAAAGCGAAAAGCTTCGTATGGAATTCCATCATCTCCAGATTTAGAGTGCCACGGTCCATCGTCACAGACAACGGGAAACAGTTCGACTCCGCGGGGTTCAAAGACTTTTGCGCGGAATGGGGGATCAAGCTTCTCTTCGCCTCTGTAGCGCACCCCCAGACCAACGGAATGGCGGAAGCAGCCAACAAATGCATTATAGAGCCCCTCCAAAAGAAAGTGAAGGACGCCGAAGGAAGCTGGCCGGAAGAGCTCCCCGGGATACTCTGGTCATACCGGACGACCCACAAGGAGGCCACCGGTGAGACCCCGTTCATGCTTGCCTACGGGGTCGAGGCGGTGGTACCGGTCGAGTTGGGTGAAGAATCTCTCCGCCTCAAATGCTTTGACGAAGACAGGAACTCGCAAGGTCTGGAGCTCAGTCTGGAGCTCCTCGGCGAGCGGCGGGAGCAAGCCCTGGCCACCATCATCTGCCAGAAGCAAAAGGTGGCCCGATACTACAATGCTCGGGTCAGGGGCAGAAGCTTCCACCTTGGGGACTTGGTCCTCCGGAAAGCAGGCTTCAACCCGGATACCGCTCGCAAAGGGAAGCTCGTGGCTAAATGGGAGGGACCCTACAAAGTCGTCGAGGTCCTCGGACCTGCAACCTACCGTCTAGCCAATATGGAGGGGAGGATTCTCACTCACGCCTGGAATGCGGAACATTTACATAAGCAAAAAGATGTACAGAGAGACACACGAAGAGGCCGAGGGGCATTCCCCTCTCTCATTCATCTCCAGGGGCACCCGTGGAGCCGCAGGCTGGCGGTCCGCTTGGGCCATCCCCCACACTCCGTTCGCCGTCAGAGTGCATCCGGAGATCCTCGAAGTTGACTCCCGAGAGCGGGAACTTCTTCTGGATCTCGGATTGACACCGGGCGAAGCCCTTCTCGAACGCCTCCGCCAAGGCGGACTCAACGAAGGAGGTGGCATACTCAGCCACGGCGTCTTGGGCGATCCGGGATGGATCCACCTCCTCAAGCCCACGCACCCGAGCCTCTAAGGTCTCGATCTGGCGTTGGTGCTCCACCCTCTCCTTCTCGATCTCTCGGGATCTCTCACCGAGTTGAGCAAGGAGAGCCCTCACCTGCTCCTCTGCCGCCTCCAGACGATCGGAGAGCTCCAGGGCCTCGGGGGCAGCAACGGAGACGGGGATCTTGTCGGCTCCCCCAGACGTGTCGGCATCTCCCAAAAGCTCGGCGACCCGCGCCTCGGCCTCTGACTTTGCAGTCAGAGCCAAGGCCCTCTCCCGGTCCGCCTCTTCCAAGGCAGAGGACAGCTCAGTTACGCGGGTCTCCAAGGACCTGACCCGCACTTCCTCTAACTGACCTGCCTCTCCCTCATCACCGTGAGCCTCGAGATCTCGCCCGGCGTCGGATTTGGCCTTGGGAAGCGCCGCAAACTGGCGCCTCATCGAGAGACCCACCGAGGACAACTGCACCAAGGCAACAAAGGTGAGATGGCGAAAGCAGCTGGAGGGAGGACAAGCAGAGACACTCTACCTGTTGGCCGGCCTGAATCACGAAGGTGGCCAAGCAGTCACCTCTAACCCCATCCAGCGCAGCCTGATCGGGAGGGAGGCAACTGTTCTCGGCCACTCGCGCGGCGGCTCCGCGGCTCAAAAACACAGATTCCTTCTCCCCCACCGGGAAGCGTGGACGAAGAAGGCCTTCCCCTGACGAAGGAAACTCGTCGGGGTTGGAGCGGAACGCGCCTAGATACCGATCGTAGGCATCAGGGAGAGAACCGTCCGGGAGAGGCGAAGGGCCGACCCACGGCTAGGCAACCTCAACGGGGGCAGGTCGGAGCTGATCGGCAGGTGGTGGGACGGAAACTCCCTCGACCCCCTCACGGACCCTCTTGGAAGACCCCAACAAGGGGATAGAGGGGGATGGCCCCTTCTTCCTTTTGGAGCCTCCAGTCGAGGTCACGGCCCGCTGCTTCTTCCAGACCTCCAGCACATGATCCCTCCTACGCGGATCTGGATCTGGGGCCTGCACGTGAGTGCTGGCGGGAGAAGGACCGAGAGGGAACCCACCTGCACCCAAAGAAGAAGTAAGAGACCGAGAAGATCCCAAGCAACCTCGAATGGCGAATACTCGGAGAGCTTACCCAAGGGCCACACCGTCTTGCGCAAGTTATGGTCACTAAAGAGGACGTCGATCGGCCGCTCCCTCGCAGGAATCGTCAGCAGGTCCTTCGCCGTTTGCAGCTCGGCGGCAGTCGGCTCACCCAGATCGAGGATGACCGCACCGGCCGCTCCCCACCGAACCGGGAAAGGTACACTCGACGGGAACGTGACAAACACATATTCCCCCTTCCAACTTTTCAGGGAGCTCGGCAACCCCAGCACCAGGGTCATCTTCGGGCGGGCGCTGATGTAAATCCACGCCCCCGATTGGTGGTGACTCAGGCGGTAGAACTGGGCGAAGAGACGGAGAGAGGGTGCCACTCCCCTCAGCATGCAGACGACGACGAACCCGACAAGGAGCCCGACGGCGTTGGGGTAGAATTGGCACAAGCCCACGTTGTGGGCCTGAAGGAACTCAACGATAAAGGGGTGGAGCGGGAAACGAAGCCCGAAGCGGAAGCACTTCTCGTATATTCCAACCTCGTTGGGACCAGGAAGGCAGATCCGCTCGTCGGACCCTGGAGCACGAGCCGAGTAAGGCGGAAGCAGGTAGGCGGAGCGCAGGCTCCCGATGGCGGTGGCACAGACCGACGAGGGCCATGACAAGACCTCTGGGGGCACCCCCGAAAGTTCACCCCCGTGCCGACAAATCGCCGAAGGAGGACTATCCACCAGGCCAGGAGTGGCGTCACGCTCCGGCCGACCCGAACCAGTGGCAGAGGAAGACGACATGAGGCAGAGCTCGGGCAGGATCGAGATCAACGCAAAGAAGAAAATGACAGGATGGCAGCTCACAACCCACCCGACTTCTCTACCTAAGACGGCCTAGCGAGCGATGGGGATAAACCCGCAGCTACACATGGCAGCATCAGAGGACCGACAGCGCTTCGGAACCCACGCCTTAAAAGTATCGAACCGACCAACTCATGATGACGACCAATAAATGAGTCGGCATCAACTGACGAGCCTGTCAAAGTCGGCGGAAGTCACATCGGCCGAGCCGAACCGGCCGAGGCCGATCGACCCGACCAATGGAGGCAATTGTTACGCCTATTTGGCCAAAGCCCGAAAGACACGAGCCCAGAAACCCGACTGTCGATCAGAAGCCCATCTGCGCGATCTGGCCCGCCCGACAAGGCCCTATAGAGGACCCCCGAATATCGATCCGACCCGGCCCCGATAACGCGCAAATCACTCACCCACTCCAGCGATAACCGTTCCCCCAGGCCCGTTACCACTTAACGGCCATTATGGGGAGGTGCTGGGATGGCGCAGGAAGCGGCGAAGGGGGGGCGGATTGAGGGGGCACGATTGGGGGCGGACGAGGGATGTGAGTCGTGGGCAGTCACGACGGGAGGTCTATAAAAGGGCTAGAAGGACGACTAGACAAGGGACCGCATGTCAGGTAACTAAAACCTAAGGTACTCCATCAACGACCTAGTTCCCCCATTTCATCTCCTTCCTACCCCGCTCGTGCCGGTAGACGTCGTTCCGATCTCCTCACGAGTCGAACCGTCTCCGCCGAGTCTCCTCTTTCAGATCATCGTCTGACTTAGGCATCAGAGGGGATTTGGCCGGAACCAAGGTCCGGCCCCCCTGACGAGTGTTCTCGTCTGCGCAGGAGGACGTCAGATCCACGGGCCAAGGCTTCCCCTCCGCCCCACGCCAGCCACGCATCAAGCAAGACGACCGAGGCTACTCCTCGTCGTCCGACCGGCCGAGGCCGAGCACGTCCGTCCGAGGCCGAGCGTCTCACACCGGGTCGAGGCTTCCCCTCGCCCCCCTTGCGGCCGAGGATCCAGATTCGGCCCAGCTGACGCACTCCACGTCATCCGCAACTCCGATTCGCGTCGTGTCTGCACTGACTCGACGCACCCGAGGGACCCAAGTCGGCCCCTTGACCACGTTGACCGGGTAGTCCACGGTCAACGCTTTTGTAGTGAGAAAACACTCTGAAACACTAGGAAAAGAAAAATCAGTGCAACAATTAGAGATAAAAACAAAAAATTTTGTGGAAGTATTGTTATACCAAGAGGGAGAGAGAATTAGTACTGAAACTTTGTGAACTTGGACCCATTGTAGTAGAAATACTATGATCAATGTGTCTAAGAATCCGAGTGAAAGAACTCATTTTTTTCAAGAAACAGAAAAAAATTCATGGCAAAAACCAAATGAAAGTACCAAATGAAATTGTTTTCAAACAAAAGGATACTGAGTTGGTCTGCATCATAATCTTTCTTTCCCTCTCGTGAAGTCTTTCTGTTTCTCAATTCCTTAAATTTTGAAAAGAGTCCAAGAGAGAGGGAGAGGGAGAGGGAGAGGGAGGGAGAGAGAGAGAGAGAGAGAGAGAGAGAGAGACTTCACACTCTATGATGACGGATCGCAATGACGCTTATCTTCCACCCGAGTAAGCGGCGAGGATATTGCAAAGACTCGCGAGTACTTCGATTAGATCTTACCAAAACTCTGATTCAAAAGCTAAGATTTAATAACCAACAAATAAGAAAAAATCAAAATGACAGCACACAAATCTAGAATGGACAAAACCCAAAAACAAAATCTCGAAATAGAACCTACACATATTCCAAAATAAAAAAACGACCTATCGATTAAGGAGACGGCATCGTGGCGGGAAGGCTGGTTGAGGTTGCTGGCAAATGAGCTCATGTGATCGAACTTGGCATAGAAGAGATGTGTGCCAGCAAAGGAGCTCATGTCAGTGGACTCGGTATCGAATAGATCAGAGATCGAGATCGTTGGCGTTGTTGATCCGAGATCGAGATCAAGCTCCAAATATTCTCGAGAGCTCAAGAATAAAAGAGAGGATCACTAACCACTTTAGATAGACTAAGAGAGAACCTTGGGTGGCTTAGTTTTTTACACCAAATTTTTGTAACCCAAAAACATCATGCATAAAACTTCATTAGAGCAGGAAAAAAAATTTCAAGCAGGACTTTCCCCCCAAGTTTCAGTTCCTACCAACTTTCCCCCCAAGTTTTCAAACCCCATGTTTTCAAACTCTCCCCATACGTTGATCCAAAGGCTGTCCTAGTCAGCAACTATGTTTGTCTATGTAGGATAAAAGATGGCCACATAGGACAAAGGTGGACATGTAGGATAAAATTCAAAAACAGTTGTCAGATATATATATATGTGTGTGTGTGTGTGTGTGTGTGTGTGTGGGTGTGTGTGTGTGTGTGTGTGTGTGTGTGTGTGTGTGTGTGTGTGTGTAAGACAAAGGTTGACATGTAAGTTTTGTCCGTCTATTGTATGTTTACTTGAAACTAAAGTCGAAACATGTAATGCTAGTCGTATTATCCGATGTTTCGGTAAGGATTGGGATAGCCTTGATAACAGAGGTTTTCATAAGGGGGTCGTATTGTTGTCTTCTACAACTCCAATATATGGCGTATCACCCCTATTGCTGCTTCTAACCAGCACATTTCAGCTATATTTACAACTCGGTGGGGTTTGTGATGGGCATAACTGCAATATATGGATTCAACCTGGCTACTTCTAGACTTTCCCTATGGAGCAATCTGGTGGCGGATTCTAATTTTCTTAATAAATTACCATGGTTGGTTGGTGGGGATTTCAACTGTGTTAGGAGTTCCTATGAGAAGCTAGGTGGCTGAAATGTTGATGTTATATATTCACGTACGTCATACACTTATACCTAGTATAGTCAGTCAACTTCATACATGTATTTCAATTATATATATAAGCATACATCCCTTATATAACTACTACTTACCTAAACACAAAACAATATTTCAGATACTCATATAAGGATAGTCTCACACTTAACAAATACAATCATTGCTCTACGTTTAGATAGCTACCTATGCACAAACAACATGTGTATACTACCCTCTAATATTTCCTAGTATGCATCCAACGCATCAACTCATGTAGTCACACCATACCATAATTAAATCCAGTTTCACTGTATCTAATATATATATTCACCACCACTATAGTTTCACAATATATAGTCATTCAAATGCATGCAATTAGTTCACCATGTATTCACATCACATACGGTCCTATAACTGTATTTACGACATGACACATATACTATAGTCACCAATAACTATAACTAAGCACATACTTACCCGTGCATGGTGCACACCCATACACGCTAACATTTCATTCATACCAATCACACCACTATATACTTAGCACAACTACTCATCTAGTCTAGCTAGTACACATATGTTCACACGGCAAGTCCTTAGTAAATAGCTATACCTCAAGACCAACACATATAACTATATACTGGTATAGCGACCCACAAGCATGTGCGTAGCACAACCAGGCACAAACACTACTATCACTATACGTACATCAAACATCGTTGTATTCAAACTACAGACATTCATCACAATATACTTAGAGTATACCCACTCAAGCTTGAGTGAGACTCAACACACATATCAGAATATTCTACATACGTAACACTGCATTTATACCTATACCCATACCACTCCTATATATATATATATATATATATATATATATATATATATAAAATAAAAGAGGGATGTTATCAAGAGAAATTGGATAAGAGATATTGGACAAGAGAAATTGGATAAGAGATATCTATATTATAAAAGAGGGATGTTATCAAGAGAAATTGGATAAGAGATATTGGAAAAGAGAAATTGGATAAGAGATATCTATTTTATAAAAGAGGGATGTTATCAAGAGAAATTGGATAAGAGATATTGGAAAAGAGAAATTGGATAAGAGATATCTATATTATAAAAGAGGGATGTTATCAGTAGAAATTGGATAAGAGATATTGGACAAGAGAAATCAGATAAGAGATATCTATATTATAAGAGAGGGATGTTATCAAGAGAGATTGGATAAGAGATATCTATATTATAAAAGAGGGATGTTATCAAGAGAAATTGGATAAGAAATATTGGACAAGAGACATTGGATAAGAGATATCTATATTATAAAAGAGGGATGTTATCAAGAGAAATTGGATAAGAGATATTGGACAAGAGATATTGGATAAGAGATATCTATATTATAAAAGAGGGATGTTATCAAGAGAAATTGGATAAGAGATATTGGACAAGAGATATTGGATAAGAGATATCTATATTATAAGAGAGGGATGTTATCAAGAGAAATTGGATAAGAGGTATCTATATTATAAAAGAGGGATGTTATCAAGAGAAATTAGATAAGAGATATTGGACATGAGAAATTGGATAAGAGATATCTATATTATAAAAGAGGGATGTTATCAAGAGAAATTGGATAAGAGATATTGGACATGAGAAATTGGATAAGAGATATCTATATTATAAAAGAGGGATGTTATCAAGAGATATTGGACAAGAGAAATTGGATAAGAGATATCTATATTATAAGAGAGGGATGTTATCAAGAGAAATTGGATAAGAGATATCTATATTATAAAAGAGGGATGTTATCAAGAGAAATTGGATAAGAGATATTGGACAAGAGAAATTGGATAAGAGGTATCTATATTATAAAAGAGGGATGTTATCAAGAGAAATTGGATAAGAGATATTGGAAAAGTGAAATTGGATAAGAGATATCTATATTATAAAAGAGGGATGTTATCAAGAGAAATTGGATAAGAGATATTGGAAAAGAGAAATTGGATAAGAGATATCTATATTATAAAAAAGGGTTGTTATCAAGAGAAATTGGATAAGAGATATTGGAAAAGAGAAATTGGATAAGGGATATATATATTATAAGAGAGGGTTGTTATCAAGAGAAATTGGATAAGAGATATCTATATTATAAAAGAGGGATGTTATCAAGAGAAATTGGATAAGCGATATTGGAAAAGAGAAATTGGATAAGAGATATCTATATTATAAAAGAGGGATGTTATCAAGAGAAATTGGATAAGAGATATTGGAAAAGAGAAATTGGATAAGAGATATCTATATTATAAAAGAGGGATGTTATCAAGAGAAATTGGATAAGAGATATTGGACATGAGAAATTGGATAAGATATATCTATATTATAAAAGAGGGATGTTATCAAGAGAAATTGGATAAGAGATATTGGACAAGAGAAATTGGATAAGAGATATCTATATTATAAGAGAGGGATGTTATCAAGAGAGATTGGATAAGAGATATCTATATTATAAAAGAGGGATGTTATCAAGAGAAATTTGATAAGAGATATTTGAAAAGAGAAATTGGATAAGAGATATATATATATTATAAAAGAGGGATGTTATCAAGAGAAATTTGTTAAGAGATATTGGACATGAGAAATTGGATAAGAGATATCTATATTATAAAAGAGGGATGTTATCAAGAGAAATTGGATTAGAGATATTGGACAAGATAAATTGGATAAGAGATATCTATATTATAAAAGAGGGATGTTATCAAGAGAAATTGAATAAGAGATATTGGACAATAGAAATTGGATACGAGTGATGTTATCAAGAGAAATTGGATAAGATATATCTATATTACAAACGAGAGATGTTATCAAGAGAAATTGGATAAGAGATATTGGACAAGAGAAATTGGATAAGGGATATCTATTATATAAAAGACGGATGTTATCAAGAGAAATTGATAAGAGAATTTGGACATGATAAATTGGATAAGAGAATTTGGATATCTATTATATAAAATAGGGAAATTGAATAAGAGATAATATAAGAGATAAGATTTTGAGGGATAAAAGAGGAGGTGGAGAATTTTGCACATACAACCCCGGTTTTTGTATTTTTGCCTATGGACCCTCCCCACACAGACACCCACACTTTTTATTCTCACCCCTTCCGGCCATTTTTTTCCAGTTCTATGAAGATTTTGAATCTTATCCTACTAGGACAAAGCTTTGTCCTACGTGGCAAGTTTGTCCTTGGTGGTAATGACAATTTTGGGGGGACGTAAATTTTGGGGGAAAACTTAATTTGGGGGGAAACTTGAAATTTTGTGGGAAAACTTGAAATTTGGGGGAACTTGAAATTTGTGGGGGAGAAAAACTCAGCCATTAAATAAACCGTGCCCTATGGGCACGGGTAATGACTAGTATATATATATATATATATATATGTCTACCAATACAACCATATGCATACCATAAGTCCATCACACTTAATATTTAGTCAGGTAATACTTACATAGTTCAATCACTCTATATACCATAATAATAATAATACCGACATCAGCACAAGTATAATTATAATACACTCCCTAATACATGCATACGCATTCATCGTATAGTCACACACATGTAACATATATATTCACACCATAGTCTACTGCCTATAATTAGTATACTAACACATCTATACGTACATAATTAAGATGTGCAATAGTCGTGTATACCTCACGGTATGCACGCATGCAACATCCCGTAAAAGCAAGCAATACCAATCAAAATTATAATCCTACTACCATATGTACATCACATATATACTCAGGCAACAAAACATAACTACTTACGTCTAAGCACAATTCATATCCACGTACGAGCTCATACTCACACGTACTAGTATATAGGTCATATAATAGGCCTACTCACTTAACTATACGTACACTTATTATTATCACTCCTAGCATACACATAGTTTTACCAATCATTTTATTTCAACCATTACAAGTATCTCTAACTACGTACACTCCATTAGATATACCAACACTAACTCTTATATACACAGGCATCCCTAGTATGGTATAGCTAACCACATACAAATCTATAAATAATAACACACAAACAACTTCATAATATCACGAGTAACTCCGTGTATATATATATACGTACACAATAGGCAAGCATCATTATACTATGGGGGTACCCTCATTCAACCTACGGACACAACCTAGGTACGTGCACTACGACTACCTCACAAGGTCCAAGGTCTACTAACAACTTAAAGTTGACACAGACATTGACGGGCACTTAAGCCTAAGCAATAGAGGGAGGTCGAAAGCGTGACGAGGGAAGGATCGATAAGCACGAGTTCAGATAGGACGAACACAAGGAGACAGCTTGGTTAGACGAAACATTGACTCAATGGTGATGTTTAGGTTGAGGGAAAAGGAGATGTAGTGATGCTTATATAGGATACAGAAAAGAAAATAGGGTAAATAGCATAAGCTAGAATACGTGGAGTCTGAAAACCGTTGGCCTTCAAAAGTTGGAATCCTTGTCTGTATAAAAATATTTGGCGATCGATAAAACGAGTTGTTCAAAATAAGTTTGAGTCGAGTATTCATAATAAGAGAAAATGGTCTATTGGTTTAAAAAAATCATTATAAAAGGAAGTAAAATCATTTACACGAATATCAAGGACGGGGTTTTAGAAATCTTATACGTCAGTAATTTAATATAATGTTGTCAAAAGTTTTGAATGTCAAAGAATGAAATCAAGTAACGGAAGAATTTAAACTCATGTTAAATGCTTTCAAAACTTTTAGGCTATGGAAAATCAATATTGAAACTTCTTTTAGAGAAATCAGGATTTGTCAAAAATAAAACTGGTTACACTAAGCTCTTAGCGTACAAGCACAACGAGCCTGGTACGGGTATAAAAATAATTGAAATTCAATTTGGTTTAGAAATTTTTCTAAAAGCATGTATGGTGAGCGGAAAGAAAATAATAATGACTTAATATAAGAATTATCAAGATCGATAGCAAAGCTTTAAAACCCAACTGTGGAAAGTCCAGATTAGGAAATGGTCATGAAATAGTAATTTTACAAAATCTGAAATAGGGAAAACGATGAGCATAACATCGACTTGCTGAAAGCTGAATTTCCATGTGACTTGAAAAGTATATGAATGGCATAATTCAGGGAGGAAAATTATAAATCGAAATGGGCAAAATAAAAGTACGATTTAAAACAAAATTAATATATGAAGGGACAAGGTATTTTCATAGGTACGAAAAAGCATAGGCTGGAAAAATATAATAAGCTAGTATTCAAAAAATTTCGCCAAAAGTTTTAAGAATTTAAATCAACGAAGGAGTATGAAATGTAAGAAAATAATTGAGCAAATTTAAACTTAGGGAAAACAAATCGAGAAATACTTTCAGAAGATTCAAAACTTGTAACGGAGAGATTCGAAGATTGGCGACGATCGTCATGAGGCGATCTCGTGAATCGAGGCAAGGAAAATGGCCGGATGATCAAAGCATACGTACGCCTAGGATATGAATCAGGAGAATCTACGGGGAAACTCCTACGGTCGATCATCTAAAGACCAACAACTAAGCGCTAATACCTTCTAAGGAGCTAGACGGTAATGAAATGCGCTCAACTTGGCCCGAAATCGATGGACCCAAACGAACGACTGAAGGAAATTCTAGAAGTCTAATATGGTCAGAGGTAGACAAAGACCACTAAGGTAACTCCTACGACGACTAAATCAATTGCTAACAGGGAGTCTAACTAACAATCAGGGGCCTCTAGCTAGCAAGAAGAGACGTCTAGCTAAGTCTTCTTATCACCTAGTGTCCTAAGAAAACGACTAGACTCAGGGCTTATGACTCGGATGTTGCAATTTATTTAATGGACATTCCGTTATTATCGTTGTTCCGTTAATTTGCAATTGCAAGACTGAACCTGCGTGGGCCACCAACAAAACCTGTCACGCCCCGCTTCCCAAAAATATGGAGGCGAAGCGTGAGAAGGTCCGCTCAGACTTGGAGCTACAAAGCAGCAAGTCTGATAAGCGTCAATCAAATTTAAAACTACAGGTCCTTGCAGCACGAACGAAACAAAGATAATAATAATGAAATGAGACAAAAGAGATATCTCAGAATATCCATAAAATAAGTTTCAACATCACAGAAAAAGCCACCAGGCTAGAAAGAAAAAGAGTCTAAAGGCCCAAACATGGCCAACAAAAGTACAACATACAAAACAAAGGTTCCATGCACCGACAACTAACAACAAATCCTAAAACAAAAGGAACTCAGCAAAGTCACCAAGAAAGGTCTCCGGTGTCCACAAAACTCCTCCTGGGCAATCATGGACTCAGACTCAGCGTCAGCAAAACATCACGTACACAGCAACGGTCTCCGGCTCAGGGTCTAACATGTGACACCCAAAAGAGCAAGGGGCACATGTCAGCAAGTCTACAAGAGACTTGTGCAAGGAAACTGAAAGTAGGCACAAGTAAAGCAACCTAGCAGTTCTAGCATGAATGCAATGACATGGCAGTTAAAGTATGAGTGCAACAAGTAAAGTAAAGTAAAGTAAGGTACGAGCATGGCATTTAAACATGGCATGGATGACAAGTTTTACAAGTAACACTCACTAGTACAAGACAAGTAAAGTAAGCACCTCGTGCACAGAGATTCTGCCTTCTGGCTAGAGTGGCTGATCGGGCCACTCCTAAGCTCAGGTGACCGTTTATCCCTACCCCTCCACGTGTATCGAGCCAGGGCCTTACCCCTGAACATGGAATGCTCGCTTCTGGATCACGAGCCAGGAAGTGTTTTTAACAAGTATGGCATAGGGGTGCACCTAGCCGGAAACACGGAAACACGGATTGTACAAGTATTTTGTAGCGTGTGCTACGATGCAACAATCAATTTGGATGACATGTAAGATGCAATGCATGGCAGTTAAAAGTGCGTACATATAAGGAAAGTAAGCGTGACAGTTTAGTATGCATGAACAACAAGTTTAAAGGGTTGGATCTAGCTTCGTTGTCAAGCTAGATCAATTAGGTGACGGATCTAGTTTCGTTGTCAAACTAGATCAAGTAGGCGTCTAGCCAGCTATCATTTCACTGACTAGTCTCTTTTACGCTAGAAGCAAGAAAGTGGCCTAAAAACATGGCCCTACACAAGAGTTGGCAAGTTTCACTTGCCTGCAAGTACAATGTCTGGGCACACCGTCCAACGAGAGTCCAAGTCACAAATAACCTACGTGCACAAGTCCACCAGCCTAAAGTCCATATTATTAATCTTGATTAGTGAATTTAAAACATTTAAAACATTTTTAAAACATCAATTTTAGTCTTGATTAACAGGCAATGGGTTGGGGGTTCTAGGGGTGCAAAGCGTTACCTCAACACGACGCGAAAGCTACACCGGCGTCAGGTAGCGACGCCGGGGGTTGGAATAAGAGAACGCGCTACAAGTCCTGATTCCAATATAGATTCCTCGCTGGAAAGTTTAGAGCATCAACCGGAGCAACGGTTCCAGATTCCAAAGCTAGCACGTGCGACGACGGGCTACGACATGTCGCAACGTCGTACACGTCGAATCGTCGAAGAGGAAGCATCTAGGTGGGTCCCACAGTAGTCCTAGGGACCTATGGGGGACCCACAATACCTCTGGAGAACTTGGGGGGCCCATGGTGGCAAGTGGTGCGTCGGGTGCGGGGTTGCGATGTTTGCTCTCGGTCGGACACAGCCAAATGCGGGGGAACGGCTCGGTCGGTGCGGGGAAACAGGCCTGTGCAGCGCAGCGGGTCGGTGCGGGGCCAGGGCTCTCGGTCGGTGCGGGGCAATGTCTCGGTCGGGCGCCTTGGATGCGGGGGAGCGGGGCGCTGCAACGTTGCAACCGTTGCAACGTTGCGGAGCTCTGGTCGGTGCGGAGATGCGCCTCGGTCAGACACGGCGCTGAGCGGGGGACGAAGCGGGGTTTGGTGCGGGCGGCTGTGCGGAACGGAAAGCGGGCGAAGCTCTCGGTCTGACCGAGAGCTTCTCTCGGTCGGTGCGGGCGAACAGAGTGGGCGGCAGCAGCGGGTGCGGAGCGGGCTTGGTGCGGCGGGGGCTACCGGTCGGTGCGGGGGTTTTGGCATGTTTTCCTCGGTCGGTGTGGGAGATCTTCGTCGCAACGTTGCGACGATTCGTCGCAACGTCAAATTTGGGTTTTGGGAGCGGCTAGGGTTATTTTCTTGCGAAAATGGGTCTTCCTAAAGGTTGTTTATATAGTGTAGAGGGGTTGACTTGGTGTAGGGCTAATCCTAATGGGATTAGGAGTTTAAAATAATTTAAAAATTAAATCTACTCTTCCTAATCACATAGGGATTGGGTGAGGCCAAGATAGGGGCTGAGATTTGGCTCAAAAATTATTTAAAACGTTTGAAACTCAAATAAATTTTATTTGGCCGATATTAATATAAAAATTAATTATTAAAAATATTATAAACCTTGTTAAAAATATAAAAGTGGTCAAATAAACTCCAAAAATTATAAAATAAATATCGAGGTGATCGTGCTGACGAAAGTGAGCTAACTAAGAAGACGGATCTCAATTTCGACATCGGACGACGAAACTAAAAATAGAAACGTCTCTCGTCAAAAGTGAGAATCGCAACGTCTCATCGAATAAGATTAAATTGTGGGAAAACGACTTGAGAAACGTCGTTCCAAATTAGGCCCACTATTTAATACTCTCAGAGACGTTCACAACGGCATATTGCATCAAAGTGTTCACAAACAAACAAAGTCTAAAACAAACACGTGCACGGCCAAAAGCACGTGCACGAACAACGTACAACGAAAAGTGGTCGTTACAAGATGATTTAGTTGCTTTTCCTATTCTTTGATTTCTTTCACACTTCGTTGTTTTCTCCCTCCAGGAAACTTCTTCTTCGTCTTCCTCGAGGACGAGTAAGAGGTAAGCGTGGGGGATTTTGTTGTGTCCATATTTTCTATGTTTTTATCGCGCATTTCCATATCATTTAGATCGACTGAATTCATATTTTCATATTATATCGAACTTTTCTTGATATATTTGATTCTTTCGATGTTTTACATACTTTTAGGGAATTCGGCGCTATTCGAAGCGAAACAAGATATTGGACACAACATCAACGCAGAAGCTCACTTCGTCTCGCCATGGCGACCCAAGGAGGCCGAGGAAAGAAAGATGATGATGAAGTAGAAGAAGATGAAGAGTAGGAGAAGAGAGGAAGAAGATGAAGGAGAAGATGAAGAGGAGGAGAGGAGATGAAGGGGAAGAAGGATAAGTGAAGAAGGATGGTGAGTTGCCAGATCGCTCAGTCTAGCGCATGTTGCACTCGACCGAGTTGTGACACGAAGGAGAATAGGCCAAGGCTTCAAGGGAGTGCTCGGGCAAGAGACTCGGCCCGCTCAACCAAGCGACCAAGTCGCTTGCCCGAGTCAGTCGTCAGTTGAGCCCCAAATTTTGCCTACGAGCTCTCTATTAAAGTGGTGCATAACGTGCTCGATCGAGCGGCTTCCCTACTCGATCGAGCGGTCTCCCCGCTCGACTGAGCGGTCTCCCTGCTCGACTGAGTTGCCTCTTCTTTGACCGAGCAACATCAATTCCCTTAATATGGCGCTCGGTCGAGCGGCTTCCCCACTCGACGGAGCGGCCCCTCTCAATCTCCCCTGGATGACACTCCAGAAGGCAGTGCTTGGTCGAGCGAGTACCCCGCTCGACCGAGCGCTAGGTTGGCAGGCTACGTTTTTGACTTTTTTAAATGGGTTTCGGGTTGGTTTTGCTGTAAAACCCGAAACTTATGGGTTTTGTATATAAACCAAACAGTGTTTAGATTAGGTTAAGTCTTATTTTACTGCTGAAAACTTAAGAGCTATTGGAGAGGCTCTTTTTCAAATCTTGGTAACTATTCCTTTCTCTATGATTTTTTGATATGTTATTCTCTATTTCTCTCTCTTCGCATTGATATTAATTTCATGATGTTTGCCCGAGTAATTATGCTATTCTTCATTGCCCTCACCTTTGTAGCCATAGCCATGCTAAAGTAGTGGGCTTCTAGGGCTTAGGGTGGATCCCTATGAGCTTAAGGAGTGGATGTTAGGTTAGACCTCCGTTGGATGAATCTAGGGTCTCCCTATGGTGGTTTGAACAATGGTTTTGGAGGATTAGACTTAGGATTGGATGACCGTGAAAGTGACTCCATCCTTAGGAGAATCCCCACGAATCTGATTAGGGATTAGTGGCCGTTTTCCAGGGCTCGCGCTCATGAGGGTGACTCGAGAGCCGAAGGCGACCACTAATCCCCAATCCGCTAGCCGATGACTACAAAAGTAACCCGACCGCTAGAACCAACCATAGGATGGCGTCGCATTCTGTAGAGCATGTGAGTGGCTATGGATTGCAAGGCGGGAACTAAGTGTCAAGCGTAAAGCACACATTCCCGTATGTAGCTGATAGTGAAAGCACGGCTCCGTATAGAGATGCGTTAGACGAGCATGAGGACGGAAGTGTAACTCCTGTTCCCATCTCCGGATGTGACACTCCTACCCAAATCCATCGTCTGACGAAGGACCAATTGTCCTGAAATCCATTACCGAATGCCCTAGCGGGGAATCCCGAAGGCCTTAGAAGTTTAATATTTAGTTAATTCCATTTCCCTCAACCAACCAATCAAATCACGACCACACATTCTCCTCCTTCCACAAAAAGCTAAGCGTTAGACGACCACCTCCCTAGAGTTCGACATTCTATATATACTATAACGCACCATCCACTTGCGGTGTTCTCGTCCATGCATAGCGGGTGAGGAACAAGCGGCTTCAGTAATTTTGAGGGACATATTATATTTCTCAATGCGCACAACGGGATGAATTTTTGAATTGGTTTGCGCGGAGAGTAATTTCAATCACAAACCAGACAAAGGTTGGAAATTAATCAATACTCAATCTGATTCAAAAATTTAGCCTGTTGTGCACGGAGAGTAATTTCCAGCACAAAACGAACAAAAGTTGGAAATTACTTATCGCGCAAACCCATTCAAAAATTTAGCTCGTTGTGCTTGTTGAGAAATATGAGATGTATATCAAAAATTATTCAACGTGCATACCTAGCGAATGTAGTGCCATATCTCAACGTATGATCTTGGTTAAGTTCGTGCATGCATGAAATAAGTATGGGCAAAATTAGGGCTTACCATCCTTACCTCGATGGAGGAGAGGAGGAGGAGAATCAACGAGCTTGTGATGGCATGAATTTGTGTGGTGAGATCAGGTGGGGGATGTTGAAATCGAAGACCTGGGGATCTCCTCTAGCATCTTCGATTAGAGAGCGAGAGAGCAAAAGATGTGGTAGCGATCGTATTTTAGTATTTTAAAAGGGCATAAAGGACGCAACGGTAATTGTACCAAAAGTTACAATATTAACAACAGCCGGTGGATCGAATCAAATAGTAGGGAGGTGATCGCATGCAGGAATCACTCCCGAGGTTGAGCGCATGCACATTTAACCGTATATATAGGAATATGGGCATGAGCTGACAGTGCAGGAAATTTTTCATGTGCTGTCAGCGATTTGACGGCCCAAAAATAATTTTATTTAAATTTTTTCTGCAGTTGCTTCTACTACTTGTTAACTACATCCCCACCAATTTTCAGGTCAATCCAACACCGTTTGCACCTCCGTTCATGCATTTCAAAAATGTTTTACTGACAGTTCGGTTTTCGGGAACTGTTTTTTTAAATGCATGAACGGAGGCTCAAACAGTGTTGTTGGATTGACTTGAAAATTGGTGGGGATGTATTTAACAAGTAGTAGAAGCAACTGCAAAAAAAATTTAAAAAAATTGTTTTTGGGGGCGCTCAGGCCAATATTCCTTATGTGTGTGTGTATATCCTCATGATGCATAAATTCAAAAGAATGACATACACATAACATAAAGTTATGATCAAAAAGCAAACGCTGAAGCATATACTATCATGATTTATGGTCTAATTTTGGTGAAATCAAATATGATGACTTAATATACAATATAGGAAACATGGATGAGTCATATACCAATAGACAAAATATTTTATATCATGTTATGCAAAATATTCTTACATATTCTCCAAATACGATGTAAATGTTTGAGCATATCATTAACAAATATCTCACATGACATGTCTACCAATATATGGTATACCATGTATCACAAAAGTCTCAAAATGTATTAATGTATTGCATGTACACATATGAAATTGAAATATCAACACATATTGCTCAATTTTATCATATATCTCATCATAACAAGCAATATGGTACCTATGTTCTAAGATGAGTCATTATCCAATGAACTTTTGATGCAACATAGAAAAATAATTATATTACACATCAAAATGGAGCCAAAATATTACATGAGGGTATTACAATTACATTACATTACAAACCAAAAATTCACTACATAGCCACTATTATCAACAAATATTTACAAGAACACGACCATGCATACAACCAACTAACATTCAACCTCGAGGATGTTCAAAGAATCTAGCACGGCGTTCTTCAAACAATTAATCTTGCTTAGTTTCAAATCATTATTACCACGTAATTATATGACTCTTAAAATATTGTTGATCCATTTGCATTTGTCCCATTTGTTGAATCATGACATTCTGCATATCCATCAACCTATCCAATTTCTCATTAATATGAGAGGAAGAACCAGATGGAGGAGGAGAATATGGCTCATGTTATAGCTCATCTTCTTCTTGGTATTTACCATGAAGGTGCATTCTAAGAAAGACAGTTCTATCAATGGAGACAATTAAGGGTAGGATTTCAGTCTAAGAATCAAAGTAGACATCAAAATGCTTTAATACCCTAGAAAGTAGGTAACCATGATAAATAGATCTAAAAAGTCCTGAGAAACTTATCAAAGAATATTTGTGCTCACAAATCTGGTAGTTTTATGTTTCTATTGACATGGCTAAATGTGTTATTTCTTAGATTGGATGAGCACATATATGTGTGAATGATGCATTATTAAGGAATTAATTAGAGATCATTTCATAACATATATTTAGTTCTCTTTCAATCTAACATATTCTCCTTCTTTTAATGATTTAATTAAAATGTTAACTATTTGATTATCTGTTGATATGAATTTTAATGCAATATCAAATTTTATGACGTGATCATTTAGAAAATGATGATAAATGTGTATGAGTTCAGTGAGTGAATAGTGACCTGATTCTTAAGTAAATTTTATACTACCGATATTGTCACGCATAATAGTAGGTTGGACAATTAATGCAATAGTCAGTTAGGATTAGTCTCATCAATAAAATTTATGCACATGCGAAACTAGCAGATATGTATTCTATTTTGATAGTGGATAATAACATAGAGTGAGCTTTTTAATGAACCAAGTTACTATTGAATATTCCAAAAATGATAAGTACTAATATTACTTTTTCTATCAGACTTACATCCAGCAAAGTCATTATCACTATATGAAATTAACTCAAAAGTGGTATTTTGTGGATACAATAAACCATAGTCTAACCGTAAGTATATGATGCTAGTAATTTAAATGTTGAGTGGATATTTTACACATGTTAACATCCTTTTTTTCACGCATTTCTATGTCTTTATTCGCATCTTCAATCCACTTTCCGTTCATTTCCGTTCATTTCATGATGTGGGGCTGTTTTATGTGTTTCAGGTAGAAAAGAACGTAAAATGATGCATAATAGAGATGTGAGAAGCAATGGAGAGAGTACAGTGAAGAACGACGAAGATCGAAGGCCTAAAGGAGTAGATAGCGCCAAAATACTGGTAGCATGGCTGTGCGAATCAACACACGACAGTGTCACCATATCAGCTGGAGGAAGATAAGTAGCAGCTTCAGCGGCACGGCCATGAGACTTTTTTGCACGGCTATGTCCAAATAAAAACAGAGCACCTACTGTGCCAGACTGCCAGCATGACCGTGCAACACAACCGTGTGCTTAGAGCTGCCTGGAGCTGCCTGGAGCAACATGAAGCTTGGAAATCGATTGACACGGTCGTGTCGATTTGCGGCACAGTCGTGCTCGAAATAGCAGATGTCATTTAACCCTAGCTTTTCGGTAGTGGCACGGACGTGCCTTTTTGCTTCACGGCCGTGCGCCCCTAATTTTCTGATGTTTTGTTTGGGGGTTATAAATATAATAGGTGATGATTGAGAGGGGAATCTTCTTCATCTTCATGCGTATTTCTTAGGTTTTCTCCCCACTTTGGGTCCTGCTACTCCATGGTTTTGTATGATTTTTATTACTCTTTTATGTAATTAAATATTTCTATTTTCTTATATTGCATTGTTCTTAGTTTTATCTCTTGTTGTTTGTAATGATTCTCTTTGTACATTAGTTGATGTTCATTATTATGTCTATTGAGTAGATTTCTGTGCCTAAGGAGAAGTTGAACCATACTGTAGGTTATTTGTGTGGGTTGATCACCCGCAAATATCATTCTATTAGAATATTGTTGGGGCATAGTTTGGATGTGAGTTCATATCAATCCATTCCATTAGCGGCTATACAACCTTAATCACGGATGAACCATTGGGGTTTCGGTTTGATGCCCCCTAATGGAGGGCTGGCTATTTAATGTTAGGCACCAACGAACCATCGGTCGTAACCATTAGAAAGACCTCATAGCTACTGACGAACCATTGGAGCTCTGATAGGAATCTGAACTTTACCCATCGTTCCTTCTGTCATTGACGAACCATTGGGGGAGAGAATGTGTATTGAGATTAAACCCTCATAGACGGCTTTACTCTTTTACAATGAGAAGCTAGATTAACCCCACGACTAATCTGCATTAGCTGTAATGCCTTGCCCTGGCACCTTTTTCTTCCTTTTCATATTTCTAGGATTTTTTTCCACAACTCATATTTCATTCGTGTAGTGAATTAGATACATAATTAATCAATACTCATACCATCGCCTCTATGTGCTCAACTCGTAGGCTACACGACACTATATGCTTGTGGTTATCATAGTTTTGCATCATCACGAAATGATTTAGATCAAAAAGCAAAAGACTGAAATTAAAATTTTTCTATACTAGCAATCGGCATACCCAAAGATCTACTGCAATACTAAGGTAACAACTGAATGAAACCTATATCATTGTGCAAGTATACTTACGCGATACTCACAGATTCAAAAACTCCTTCGGTGAAGATCTGAAGTGCAGTGTTCTCCCCTCTAACTAGTGCCTTAGATGAATCATGGGATGAAGAATGCCTCTATGGTTCTCGAGCCCTCCAAGAACTCGAACTGCCCTTCAATATTTTCTAGAGCGAGGAATAAGGAGAAGTAAAAAACTGTGATTATGTGTGAGAAATTCTCCATCTGAAGAGATTTGAATATCTTCACACAATGAGACATTCTCAAAAGGTTTGAAATTCTCCTAGCATATGCAAGTAACACTCTGCTCAGGTCATGTTGCCTTCAATAAAAGCCACCCAGCCCAGGCTTGGTCCCCCCACTGGGTTGACCTCGAAGTCCCAGCACATGCAATAGCACTTAGCTCAAGTCATGTTGCATCTAAGGCAGCCCCAGCCCAGGCTGGGGCCCCATTGCTTCGATTCAAGCTCCCAGCTCAGGATGCACTCAACTTTAATTATGCCATGACAAGAAAGCCCGTTGCACAGATAGGAGCATATTGGTCTATCCTCAAGACTCCGAGTTAAAGGTTAAGGTCTACGGTTACAGACTCTCTTATTCAACAGACTAAAGGGCCAAACAATGATACATCACACACTCAGCAGAGGTACGTGGTGACTACATCATTATCACTTGAGTTTGAGATAAAGATCGACATGCCAATAAGCACATCAATCCATTCAGCCATGTGCAAAGCCAAAGTTACAAGTATGAAAATGGGAAAGTTGAGATGAAAAAAATTTCAAAATTTTTCAACTATAAAGATGTCCTTACAAATTTTGGCTACCACATCCAGTGGCCAAGACAACAGACAAACAATAAAAAGAAAAATTACACATCCTACCCAGGATCAAGCTTAACATCGATGGGGGCACTCTGCCTTAATGGGATTCTATATTATCTTCATCAATGGCAACTACGGCATCAAAAGTTTCGGCAACGGAGGTAGGGGATCAGTAGTTAGGAAAGAGAGCTAGCTCGCATGAGTGGGGTGTGTCTCCAAGAAGATATATCTCATGTATTGTACCACACATTCAAACGAGATGTTGTCTCGAGCTTCAGCCCCCATCAGTTCAATTCAACGAGCACTGGATTCGTTGGCCACTTGGACTTCAACTTCCATCAATGTAGCAGGATGAGCCTCAGTTACCTCAGCTGCATGTTCCTAGAAACTCTGCTCAGCCTTCTCCAATTGCTTATATAGCTCAGAGATCTGCTTGTCCTTCTAATCCACACACTTGGTGAGACGAGATATGGTTTTAGCAGATCCTCTGCTTTCCCGCTTCAGCGTTACCTCCCTATCCTTCATGTGCAGGAGCTGGGCCCTCACATCTTGGAGACTCAAGTCCCGAGTACGGGTCAGCTCCTCATAGTCCATGAGCTCAACCTTGACCATCCTCAGCCATTGAAGCTCCTCCTTTGTAGCGTGGATCCTTGCATAGAGAGCTTTGATCCCTGGTAGACCACCAACCAAGGCACGCATCGTGGACTGCTCCCACAGTGGGTCGACTCCATAGGCTAGGGCAAGGGATTGCCCTTTCCACAAAATATAGCTATGAAAGAAGTGACCTAATCTTCTTAAACCTGAGCCAGAAACAAAAACCAGGAGGAAGTTAAGTTCAAGCTCGGAGTTTGCCACATTTCACACACACACACACACACACACACACACACACACACACAGAGAGAGAGAGAGAGAGAGAGAGAGAGAGCTTGGATCAAATTCTGCAGAGCCTCAATGAATCTCTTGGCCTTAATGTCAAGGAGACAACTGATCACTCCATATTTTACACTTTTTTCCCACATGTTTGCATGCCATTTAGATCGCTCAAATCATGTTTTTCACGATATATCGACGATATTGCGATACTTTTCACGATTTGTTGTTTTTGTCGTATTTCAGGTGATTTGGAGCGATTTGGAGTGATCCTGAGATACGCCTACTCCAGAGTGTCACCGACGACCTCCCCGAGGGGTATTTTGCCATTGGAGAGGAGCGGAAGAAGAAAGAACGTCGCAGGAGCGACGAGGAGGCCAAAACAAGCTGTTTGGACATTTTTGGTGTCTCACTCAGCCGAGTGAAGGACTCAATCGGCCGACCAGTGAGACCCCGCTCGGCCGGCCAGATCAGACACGCATTATGCGTGCACTCGGCCGAGCGTCGGAAGCCACATCGGCCGAGTGACGAGACCCCTTCCACCCGAGTGGCACTCAGACGAAGCCCATCAAAAAAATGCCAACTTACTGTTTTTCATCTGCCTGAGCTTCAGAAGACCCACTCGGCCGAGTGGAAAATGCCGACCGCCCAAGTACATAAAAGCCATCGGCCGAGTGACGACAACTCACTCGGCCGAGCCACCCCCGAAGTGAAGACCCCCGAAGACCCAGACTTACTGGAAATTCTCAGGGTTTGTCACTCGGCCGAGCGACTTTTGTCACTCGGCCGAGTGCGACGCGCTGCCTGTAGCGAAAATTGCGATTTTCAGGCTGCGCAGGGGCATTTTGGTCACAGTTTTTTGGACGATTTTGGGGGGTATTTAACCCATGTTTTTACCCTAGGTTAGAGAGCTTTTCTCTTGACTTTTTGCAGCTTTTTAGATTAAACTTTTAGCTTTAGATTTTTGTGATTGGAGAGGAGAGGAAAGTTGATTTTTGTTGGATTCTTGGAAGAACTCTATTGGTTTGCCTCTCTCTCCTTTAAAAATACTATTTTTATTGCTTATTTGGATATTGTGATGAATTCTCTTGTTAATTCCATTGATTATTTTTGTATTTGTGCTATGAATTGTGAGTAGTCTATACGTCTTGGGCGTGGGGATGAACCCTACGAGCCCAATTTCAGATTTGTGATGACTTGGTAGAAATATTGCTAGGATTGCTATTAGGGTTAGTTTGGGATCGATTTATTACGGATGGCTAGGAGTTCATACCTATTGGGATTTGCAAGAGATTGGATCCCAATTCGATAGGAAACCCTAGAAATCCGAATCGGGTTGAAATTGAGTTTCCGTAGTATCGGTTTGCAAGAGATTGGACCGATACTAGGGTTCTCGGTTGCAATTCCGTGATGATACCCGTTTGCAAGAGATTGGACGGGTAGGAACTATCCCAACCTAGGTCGCGGCCTGAGTTTGCACGAGAGTGGGCTCGGGGCACGATTGAACGATGATGTTGATCCTAATGCTAGCTTCCCTAGGCTAGGGTTTGCAAGAGATTGGACCCAAACCTAGGATAGCTATAGACCGGCAACAGCACGAGAGCGTGAGCTAGGTTTTACATTCAGTTGCAACTAGTTCATCCGAAATTCTACCCTAGCGATGTTGACACCAACGAATCACAATGACGAGATACGGTGAGTAGCGGGGATTCCCCATTCCCTAGGCGTCTTTATTTGATTTGATATCTTCGTACTTTGTCTGACGATTGTGACAGGATCGCCAAAGGCAAATTCCCTCTTTTCCGTTCTTAATAGCCAGGTTGTTCGGAGCAAGCACTTTCATTCGTCCTCCCTGTGTTTGATAACCCGCTCGTCGCTACACCGTGCGCTTGCGGTAAAACTACACGGTCGCACTTTTGGGTTACATTCCGGAGCGATCAAGTTTTTGGCGCCGTTGCCGGGGAGGCGATTGTGTTTGATCTTACCACCCTAGCTATTTCTTTCTTTTTGTTTTTATTTCATTATTTTTTATCTAACCCTTCAATTGTGCTAATCACTTCTTTGAAACTTTGTTTTCCCGTGCATGAACACGAGATCAATGGCAGACCCTGAAGCTATATTATTTAATCCCGAGATTGAGCGTACTGTGCGGAGAATCAAAGCGGAGAGAAGACAAGATCCGGAAGGGAGGTTTATGACCAACCCGGAAACTGCGGAACAATTAGCGGCAAGAATGGCGAGGATTATTTCTATTCGAGATAGGCTTCGGCCTAAGACCTCTTCTACGACCTCATCCATTGCCATGCCGGAGTTGGCGGCTGACAAGAATTTTGAGCTGAAGACTGGACTAGTGGTTCTGATGCAGCAGGACCCATTTCATGGGAATGCCCACGAAAATCCCCACTACCACATCCAGTTATTTTTGTCGAAGTGCGCCACATTTCAGATGACGGGGGTCTCCATCGATGCCATCAGACTGCGCCTCTTCCCCTTCACATTGAAGGATAAAGCACTTTATTGGTTAAGGACACAAGCTGAGGGAGTCTTTACCACATGGGACAAGTTGGCGAGTGCGTTCATTGACAAGTTCTATCCGCCCTCCAAGACGGTAAAGATTAGGAGTGCTCTTATGTCCTTCAAGCAAGGACCTCAAGAGACACTCTATGAGGCTTGGGAGCGTTTCAAAGATCTGCAGCACCAGTGCCCGCACCATAGCATTGAAGATTGGGAGCTAGTTCATAGCTTCTAAAATGGTCTCCAACCGGGGACCAAGCAGATTATTGATGCGGCGGCAAATGGTGCTATCCTATCCAAGACTCCCGACGAAGCTACGGCCCTAATTGAGGAGATGGCCTCAAATAATCAACAATGGGGAGATGAGCGAGGCCACTCTACGTCCTCCTTGAAGCCATCTAGCATTTATGAGGCAAAGGCCGTAGCGGAGCTGACAAACAAGTTCGATTCTCTTCACAAGGTAGTGGAGAGACTGGAGAAGTATATCACGGAGCCCCAAGGAACCCCTTCCACATCCGCACCCACGAATCAAATGTGTGATTGGCAAGACCAATCTCAAGCTATGTATTTGGGAGGAGAGCAAGGAGAGGGATCCTTGGAGCAAGTTCAATATGTCACGGGGAACCAAGGATATTGGGCCAATCCGGCCACAAGAAACCATCCCGGTTTCTCTTATGCCAACAATGAAGGAGCTTTGAACCCGCCGCAACAACCACCTCAACAAGCTCGACCACCACCACCACCACAACAACAACACTATCCACCGAGGGGGCCTCCACATCAAAATTTCCCACCGAAGCAACAAGTTCCACCCTATAGGCCGCCCGGATACAATCAATGGTGGAGAAATCAAAACCCTCCACAAGCTCAACAATGATCCAACTTTGAAGCTAGAGTGGAGGAGTTTATGGTCGAGCAAAAGAAGGTCAATGCTTCCTTGAAGGCGGGCCAAGACTCCCTTACAACCGTTGTAGCTCAAATCTCAGAGCAATTGGCGTTGCTCAATCGAAATACTCAACAATTGCCGGCTCAACCCGAGCAAAACCCACGGGGCAACACCGGCCACATCAATGCCGTGGTTGCCGTTACAACTAGAGGCGGGAAGGATACCACCCCCGCCATGATTCTTACCGAGGAGCCCGTGGAGGAGAATGTAGAGCCAATTGAGCCGGTAGTTGAAGTTGAGAGGGAGAAAGAGCCGCATGAAAAGGAGAAATCTAGAGCGGAGCAATTGATTGAAGAGAGGCGTTTTATGCCACTGGTCCCATTCCTCCAGAGGCTTGCTAGAGCAAAAATGGAGAAAAGGCTAGCAAAGTTTCTCGAGTATCTGAGAGGGGTTAGCCTCAACATTCCTTTCCTCGACGCCATCGTGGAAATCCCGACATATGCCAAATTTTTAAAGGATTTGATTTCGGGGAGAAAGAGGAAGGAGAAAATTATGCTCGCCGAGGAGGGCTCTTGGTTCACCAAGAGAGAGAAGGAGCCGGCTAAATTCAAAGACCCGGGGAGTTTTCGAATTCCTTGCACCTTGGGCGGCGTCCCTCTACAAAAGGCGTTGGTGGACTTAGGGGCTAGTGTTAGCCTCATGCCTCTCTCTATGTTCCTAAGGCTAAATACCGGCACGAAATTGAAGCCTACCGACATGCGAATACAATTAGCCGATGGACGGATCACGAGGCCGGTAGGGATCGCAGAGGACATCCCGCTACAAGTCCCGGGGGGCATATGCTTGCCATGCGACTTCGTGATTATGGATGTTAAGGAGGAGGGAGATACGTCGTTAATACTTGGACGACCGTTCCTCGCCACCGCCGGTGTCATTGTCGACGTACGAGAAGGTACCCTAACATTGAACGTCGGCAACATCGAGGTGGAGCTTCATATTCCTAAGGCAATGAAACACATGCCTTACCATGAGGAGCTGGACTATATGGACCTCCTTGACGAGGTAATTGAGGAAGCGATCCCCCATTCGATCGGCACTCTATTCAAAGAAGATTTCGAGGAAGAGCCGGATTTAGGCCAAGATGAAAAGATGGAGCATTCCCCGACTTCTCCGCTGAAATTGATGAAGACGACGCTGATGTCGCAAGGATTCGAGAGCTCTGTAAGCTCTCAAAATTGAGGTCTCCGAAGAAAGCCCCGACGATACGGAAATCGGCGTCACCGGTGAAGCCGAGGACCGGAGAAAACGCTAGCTTAGGGGAGCCACCCCCCAACACTATTCGAGACGAGAGACCACCGAGGGAGAACGCCCTGCCACAACATCAAAATTTAAGCGTTCTCCCCGGAAAATTTGACGGGTGCATCTCATATGCACCAAATATCCCGCATTAATTGAAAATCAAAGGGGGTCGAGCTCACGACCTTAAACGAGCGCTTGTCGGGATGCAACCCGACGGTTATCACTTTATTTTTACTTTTTCTTTATTTTTGTTTTAGAAATTTTTAGTGTTTTGAGTCGTTCGCCCAAAAAATTTGTGATAACGGGTCTTATTTTTCTTGACAGGAGAGGAGATAGGGAAATCCATCATGAGGAGGATGAACAAGGCGACGAGGAGCGCTCCAGGAAGGCGCTCGATGCTTAGGAGGAAGATGAAATCGACTGGAGGAAGAAAAACAGAGTTTAGAGCCTAAACGAAGCCAAACAGCAGAAGACAGGGTTCACTCGGCCGAGTATACTAGTCACTCGGCCGAGCACACAAGTTCGCCCGCCCGAGCGGCCCACGAACGAGGGAAGTCTGATGTACCCAACTCTCTGTTTCTTTTCTTGATTTCAGTATAATTGCCACTCGGCCGAGTATATATATTCACTCGGCCGAGTAAAACTGATACACTCCTAGGGCGAGTCTTGCCGAGTAGCTTGAGCCACTCGGCCGAATGGACTTACTCCACTCGGCCGAGGGTGGCAAGGCCACTCGGCCGAGTCATTAACGGGGGGAAATTTCCCAATTTTTTCCGTTGAGTTCACTCGGCCGAGCGACTTAGTCACTCGGCCGAGTCGTAACTTTTTCTATAAAATGGGGCACGGGGGGCGCGTTTTTCGAAACGATCAAAAATCCCAAAAACGCGCCCGATCAACTTCCCTCGCCCGCTGTACTCCCACCACTCGCCCGATCGCTTGTCTGCCGCCGCCGCTCAGCCACCCACCGCCGGTCGAGCCTCCGCCGCGCCTCGCCCGAGTCGCCGCCGGCGGCCACTCCTCCGGCCACCTCCGGTAACGCCTAAATCGCCCTATTTTCTCCTCTCTCTCGTATTTTTCGACGATCCATGAGTTTATCGAGCCCCAAACCCAAATTAAATTCAATTTCCATCTATTATACCCCTAACCCCCCATACGTTTTGAATATTACATGCTAATCTCTTCGTTTGATGTGCAGGGTATATTTGGGAGCTTAGGGGAGCCCAGGGGAGCTTCCGGGGACTGTTTTGGGCTACGTGGAGGCGTTGTCTTCGCACGCTTCCATTGCTTTGCTCTCGCGGCGTGTCGCGGTACACTCTTTCCTTTATTTTACGCACGCCGCATTTTTCACGTTTTCGGTGAGCACTCGGGGCCCATATGCCGCCCCGGACACGTCCGCGGTCGAGGAGAGTTTCCGCCAAGCGGAAGCGGTCGGATGATGTCGGCCTGTAACGACCGCTTTTCGTTGTACGTTTTTCGTGCACGTGCTTTTGGCCGTGCACGTGTTTGTTTTAGACTTTGTTCGTTTGTGAACACTTTCGTGTGATATGCCATTGTGAACGTCTCTGAGAATATTAAATAGTGGCACTATTTTGGAACGACGTTTCTCGAGTCGTTTTCCCACAATTTAAACTTACTCGATGAGACGTGACGATTTTCACTTTTGACGGGAGATGTTTCTATTTTTAGTTTCGTCGTCTGACGTCAAAATTGAGATCCGTCTTCTTAGTTAGCTCACTCTTGTCATCACGATCACCTCGATATTTATTTTATAATTTTTGGAGTTTATTTGACCACTTTTATATTTTTAACGAGGTTTATAATATTTTTAATAATTTATTTTTAAATTAACTTCGGCCAAATAAAATTTATTTGAGTTTTAAACGTTTTAAAGAATTTTTGAGCCAATTTCCAGCTCATTTGGACCAGGTCAAATCCTTGGGTGAGTTGGAGAAGTTGAATTTCAAATTTTAAATTATTTTAAACTTCTAATCCTATTAGATTTAGCCCTAGACCAAGTCAACCCACCTACACTATATAAACAACCCCTAGGAAGACCTATTTTCGCAAGAAATTAGCCCTAGCCTCTTCCAAAACCCAAATTTAACGTTGCGACGATTCGTCGCAACGTTGCGACGTTCAGCCACCGCACCGACCGAGAGCCCCGACCCCGCACCGACCCGCTGCGCTGCACAAGCCCGTTTCCCCGCACTGACCGAGGGAGCTCCCCGCATTTGGCTGAGTACGACCGAGAGCAAACGTCGCAACCCCGCACCCGTCGCACCACTTCCCACCGTGGGCCCCCCAAGTTTTAAATTTAATTGACGCTTATCGGACTTGCAGCTCTGTAGCTTCAAGTCTGAGCGGACCTTCTCACGCTTCGCCTCCATATTTTTGGAAAGCGGGGCGTGACAGGTTTTGTTGGTGGCCCATGCAGGTCCAGTCTTGCAATTGCGAATTTACGAAACAACGATAATAACAGAATGTCCATTAAATAAATTGCAACATCCGAGTCATAAGCCCTGAGTCTAGTCGTTTTCCTACGACACTAGGTGGTAAGAAGACTTAGTTAGACGTCTGTGCTTGCTAGTTAGAGGCCCCTGATTGATAGTTAGGCTCCCTGTCAGCAATTGATCGCCGTAAGAGTTACCTTAGTGGCCCTTGCCTAACCCTGACCATATTAGACTTCTAGATTTTCCTTCGGTCGTTCGCTTTTGGGACATCGATTTCGGACCAAGCTGAACGCATTTCTTTACCGTCTAACCTTTAGAAATCTTAGCGCCTAGTTCCTAATCTTTAGTTGGTCGACCATAGGAGTTCCCCGTAGATTTCCTGGTTCATATCCTAGGCGTATGTATGTCCTGATCGCCTGACCAATTTCCTTGCCTCGATTCACGAGATCGCCTCATGACGATCGTCGTCAATTTTCAAACATCTCCATTGCAAAACTTGAACCTTCTGAAAGAATTTTTCAATCTTCTCTTCCACTAAGTTTAACTTTGTTCAAAATTTTAATATACTTTATACTCCCTCATTGATTTAAATTTTTAAAACGTTTGTCGGAATTTTTGAATACTAGCTTATAGTATTTTCCCAGCCTATGTTTTTCGTACTTATGCAAATGCGTCGTCCCTTCATATATTAATTTTATTCTGAATCGCACTTTTATTCAACTTGTAATTTTCCCTCCTGATTTATGCCATTCATATACTTTTCAAGACACATGGAGTTTCAGCTTTCAGCAAGTTGGTTTTTGCTCGTCGTTCTCGCTATTTCAGATTTTTGCAAAATTACTATTTTCATAACCACTTCCTGATTTAGACCCTCCATGATTTGATTTTAAAGACTTGCTATTCGATTTCGATAATTCTACTACTAAGTTAATATTATTTTTCCGTGCATTATACATACTTTCAACTATTTTTATATCCGTGCCAGACTTGTTGTGCTCGTATATTAAGAACCTTATGTAAATCAGTTTCTCATTTCTGGCAAACCCTGGTTCTCTAAATAGTAGTTTCAATGTTGGTTATTTTAAATTTTCCATAGCCCAAAAGTTTTGAAAGCATTTAATATGAGTTTAAATCCTTCCGTTACTTGATTTCATTCTTGACTTTCCAAAACTTTTGACAACATTATATTAAATTACTGACGTATAAATTTTCTAAACCACGTCCTTAATATTCGTGTAAATGATTTTACTTCCTTTTATGATGACTTTTAAAACCAATAGACCATTTTCTCTTATTATGAATGTTCGACTCAAATTTATTTTGAACAACTCGTTTTATCGATCTCCAAATATTTCTTTTCAGACTGGGATTTCAACTTTGGAAGAACGACAGTTTTCAAAATCCACGTATTTTAGCTTATGCTATTCACCCTATTTTCTTTTCTGTGTTCTATTTAAGCATCACTACATCTCCTTTACCTTCAACCTAAACATCACCATTGAGCCAATGTTTTCCCTAACCAAGCCGTCTCCTTGTATTCGTCCTATCTGAACTCGTGCTTATCGATCCTTCCCTCGTCACGCTCTCTACCTCTCTTCATTGCTTAGACCTTAGGGTCCGTCAATGTCTGTGTCAACCCTTAATTGTTAGTAGGCCCTTGGACCTTGTGAAGTAGTCGTAGTGCACGTACCTAAGATTGCGTACGTGGGCTTGAATGAGTTTTCCCCCATAGGTATATTGATGCTTGCCTATTGTGTGATATATATATATATATATATATATATATATATATATATATATATATATGTGTGTGTGTGTGTGTGTGTGTGTGTGTGTGTTGACTAGGATCCATTCGGATGGATCAAACATGCGGATCCATCCAAGTGGAATTTAAAGCTAGACAATGTAAATAGAAAATCCGACCGTTGGATGTCATCTAACATGTCTAAACTAGCCCCAAACAAAATTTCAACTAATTTGGACATGTCTTGCCCATGCATCAAGTGGTTGCAAAATTAGCCGATTTTATAACTATTCAAAAACATCGATTTTGCAACCACTTGATGCATGGGCAAGACATGTCCAAATTAGTTGAAATTTTGTTTGGGGCTAGTTTAGACATGTTAGATGACATCCAACGGTCGGATTTTTTATTTACATTGTCTAGCTTTAAATTCCACTTGGATGGATCCGCATGTTTGATCCATCCGAATGGATCCTAGTCAACCTCTATATATATATATATATATATATATATATATATATATATATATATATACTCGGAGTTATTCGTGATAGTATGAAGTTGTTGTGTGTTAGTAGTTATAGATTTGGGTGTAGTTAGCTATCCTATACTAGGGATGCATGTGTATATATGAGTTAGCGTTGAAATATCTAAGTTGTGTATGTAGTAAGAGATACTTGTAATGGTTGAAATAAATGATTGGTAAAGCTATGTGTATGATAGGTGTGATAATAATAAGCGTACGTATAGTTACGTAAGTAGGCCTATTGAGTGACCCATATGTTAGTACGTATGAGTATGTGCTCGTAGGTAGATATATATAGTGTTTAGACGTAAGTAGTTATGTTTTGTTGCCTGAGTATATAGGTGATATGCATATGATAGTAGATTATAATTTTGATTGGTATTGCTTGCTTTTACGGGATGTTGCATGCGTGCATACCGTGAGGTATACACGACTATTGCACATCTAAATTATGTACGTGTGGATGTGTTAGTATACTAATTATAGGTAGTAGGCTATGGTATGAATATGTACATTACTTATATGTGACTATACGGTGAATGTTTGTACTAGGGAGGGTATTATAAATATGTGGGTGCTGATGTCTGTAATGTTATTAGTATGGTATATAAATTGATTTAACTATGTGAGTATTGCCTGACTAAATATTAAGTGTGATTGATTTATGGAATGTATATGGTTGTATTGGTAGACATATATATATGGGAGTGGTATCGGTATAGGTATAAATGTCGTGTTACGTATATAGAATATTCTGATATATGTACTGAGTCTCACTCAAGCTTGAGTGGGTATACTCTAAGTATATTGAATGTATGTTTGTAGTTTGAATATAGCAATGTTTGATGTATGTATAGTGATAGGAGTGTTTGTGCCTGGTTGTGCTACGCACATGATTGTGGGTCGCTACGCCAGTATATAGTTATAGGTGATGGTCTTGTGGTATAGTTAATTACTAAGGACTTGCCCGTGTGAACGTATGTGTACTAGCTAAAACTAGGTGTGTAGGTGTGCTAGTTATATAATGATATGATTGGTATGCGTAAATGAAATGTTAGCGTGTATGGGTGTGCACCATGCACGGGTAAGTATGTGCTTAGTTATAGGTATTGATGACTATGATATATGTAGCGTGTCGTAAATACAGTTATAGGATCGTACGTGATGTGAATATATGGTGAACTATTTGCATGTATTCGAATGACTATATATTGTGAAACTATAGTAGTGGTGAATATATATATATATATATATATATATATATATATATATATATATATATATATATATATATATATATATATATATATAGTGAAACTTGACTTAATTATGGTATGGTGTGAGTACATGTGTTGATGTGTTTGGCGTTGGATGAATACTAGGGATTATTAGATGGTAGCATACCCTTGATGTTTGTGCATAGGTGCTACATATAGGTAGAGCAATGATTGTATTGGCTAAGTGTGAGACTATCCTTATATGAGTATCTGAAATATTGTTTTGTGATTAGGTAGGTAGTAGTTATATAAGGGATGCATGCTTATATACATGATTGAAATACATGTATGAATTTGACTGACTATAATAGGTATAAGTGTATACGTATGTGAATGTATATATATGTACGTGTTGGTAGTGTTAATGTTTGACTACCTAGTGCGTATATGAGCACCTGTAATGACTATACCTGGTTTGAAATATAATGTGACTTGATTTGGGGTAGTTATTAGAGCGACTAGATATATTAGAAAGTCCGAGGACGGACTTTATTCTAAGGTGGGGAGGATGTAACGACCGCTTTTCGTTGTACGTTTTTCGTGCACGTGCTTTTGGCCGTGCACGTGTTTGTTTTAGACTTTGTTCGTTTGTGAACACTTTCGTGTGATATGCCGTTGTGAACGTCTCTGAGAATATTAAATAGTGGCACTATTTTGGAACGACGTTTCTCGAGTCGTTTTCCCACAATTTAAACTTACTCGATGAGACGTGACGATTTTCACTTTTGACGGGAGACGTTTCTATTTTTAGTTTCGTCGTCTGACGTCAAAATTGAGATCCGTCTTCTTAGTTAGCTCACTCTCGTAATCACGATCACCCCGATATTTGTTTTATAATTTTTGGAGTTTATTTGACCACTTTTATATTTTTAACGAGGTTTATAATATTTTTAATAATTTATTTTTAAATTAACTTCGGCCAAATAAAATTTATTTGAGTTTTAAACGTTTTAAAGAATTTTTGTGCCAATTTCCAGCTCATTTGGACCAGGTCAAATCCTTGGGTGAGTTGGAGAAGTTGAATTTCAAATTTTAAATTATTTTAAACTTCTAATCCTATTAGATTTAGCCCTAGACCAAGTCAACCCACCTACACTATATAAACAACCCCTAGGAAGACCTATTTTCGCAAGAAATTAGCCCTAGCCTCTTCCAAAACCCAAATTTAACGTTGCGACGTTCAGCCACCGCACCGACCGAGAGCCCCGACCCCGCACCGACCCGCTGCGCTGCACAAGCCCGTTTCCCCGCACTGACCGAGGGAGCTCCCCGCATTTGGCCGAGTACGACCGAGAGCAAACGTCGCAACCCCGCACCCGTCGCACCACTTGCCACCGTGGGCCCCCCAAGTTCTCCAGAGGTATTGCGGGTCCCCCAAAGGTCCCTAGGACTACTGTGGGCCCCACCTAGGTGCGTTCTCTTCGACGACTTACCGCGTACGACGTCGTAGCATGTCGTAGCCCGTCGTCGCACGTGCTAGCTTTGGAATCTGGAACCGTTGCTCCGGTTGATGCTCTGAACTTTCCAGCGAGGAAACTAATTTGGAATCTGGACTTGGAGCGCGTTCTCTTATTCCAACCCCCGGCGTCGCTACCCGACGCCGGTGTAGCTTTCGCGTCGTGTTGAGGTAACGCTTTGCACCCCTAGGACCCCCAACCCATTGCCTGCTAATCAAGACTAAAATCAGTATTTTTAAAGTATTTTAAATGTTTTAAATTCACTAATCAAGATTAATAATATGGACTTTAGGCCGGTGGACTTGTGCACGTAGGATAATTGTGATTTTTGGACTCATTGGACGGGGTGCTCAGACGTCGTACTTGCAGGCAAGTGAAACTTGCCAACTCTTGTGTAGGGCCATGTTTTTAGGCCACTTCCTTGTTCCTAGCGTAAAAGAGACTAGTCAGTGAAATGATAGCTGGCTAGACGCCTACTTGATCTAGTTTGACAACAAAACTAGATCCGTCACCTAATTGATCTAGCTTAACAACGAAGCTAGATCCAACCCTTTAAACTTGTTGTTCATGCATACTAAACTGTCACGTTTACTTTCCTTACCTGTACGCACTTTTAACTGCCATGCATTGCATCTTACATGTCATCCCAGTTGATTGTTGCATTCGTAGCACACGCTACGATACTTGTACTCCTTGAAAACTACTTCCGGGGGAAACGGGCCTCATGTGTTGGTCAAAAGCCAATGCCCAGGTTCCCTGGACCGGCTAGGTGCACCCCAATGCCATACTTGTTAAAAACACTTCCTGGCTCGTGATCCAGAAGCGAGCATTCCAAGTTCGGGGGTAAGGCCCTGGCTCGATACACGTGGAGGGGTAAGGATAAACGTTCACTTGAGCTTAGGAGTGGCCTGATCAGCCCTCTAGCCAAAAGACGGAATCTCTATGCACGAGGTGCTTACTTTTCTTGTCTTGTACTTGTCTTGTGAACGTTTCATGTAATACTTGTCATCCATGCCATGTTTAAATGCCATGCTCATATTTCACTTTACTTTACCTTACCTGTTGCACTCATTACTTTAACTGCCATGTCATTGCATCATGCTAGAATTGCTAGGTTGCTTTACTTTTCCTACTTTCAGTTTCCTTGCACAAGTCTCTTGTAGACTTGCTGACATGTGCCCCTTGCTCTTTTGGGTGTCACATGTTAGACCTGAGCCAGAGACCGTTGCTGAGTACGTGATGTTTTGCTGACGCTGAGTCTGAGTCCATGATTGCCTAGGAGGATTTTGGTGGACACCGGTGACCATTCTTTGAGTCTTTGTTGAGCTTATTTTGTTTTAGGCCTTTTGTTAGTTATTGGTGTGTAGCACCGTCGTTTGTACCTTGTACTTTTGTTGGCCATGTTTGGCCTTTAGTCTCTTTTTCTTTAGCCTGGTGGCTTTTCTGCGATGTTGGAATTTATATTTATGGATATCCTGAGATTATTCTTTTGTCACATTTCATTATTATTATCTTTGTTTCGTTCACGTTGTAAGGACCTGCAGTTTAAAATTTAATTGACGCTTATCGGACTTGCAGCTCTGTAGCTTCAAGTCTGAGCGGACCTTCTCACGCTTCGCCTCCATATTTTTGGGAAGCTGGGCGTGACACGGCCCCTCCCACGAGGTGGAGGGCTCTCCTCCGCCTACTCCACCACACCCCGTTCACCCAGCACAGCCTGCAGGCCCCGCACACCCCGCACAGCCTGCAGAGCCCGCACAGCCTATTCACCCCGCACAGCCACTCCCTGCCGCCCCACAGCCACCACCACCGGCACCGCTTGTCGGGCCGCTCGGGATTACGTTCCGAGATGACGCACACCGCGTCGTCTTCGAGCGCATTTCCCAGTGATCGATCATACCCTCCAGGTTCGCACACCTTGCAGACCTAGGATGCCTGGGGGTACTTGAGGGGATGCTCACGTTGTACGACAACATGGGCTGGCGAGATTTCTTCCAGGTGTCGGCGGACATGTTTATCCGTCCGACACTTGAGGTGCTTAGTTCGATCGCCCGGACCGACGAGGGATGCTCGTTTCGGTTCATGGACCGAGAGTGCCAGGTCACTCTCAGTATGATGAGAGCTTTCTTCTCGTGGCCCGATGTCCCCGGGGCCGACCGTGGTAACGCCCCCACCCACATTCCACTGCCTTCCTTCGATGCCGGCGCCTTCTGGGCCCGGATCACGGGTCTACCTGCTGCCTTCGACCCTAGTAGGGCCAAGGCCTTGGCCATCGTCCACACTTGCCTCCGTATAGCTCAGCGCCTCATGGCGACTACCTTTTTGGCGAGATATGAGCCGGGTACGATGTCCACGCCGGAGCTTTATATGCTCTACGCGATGACACGCCCCAGAGCTCTATCTAGGGAGGGCGATGAGTTGGTCCCCGCCGTCGTGATTGATGTCGCGGCCTGGTTTTTGGACCGCATCATCGTATCAGTGGGCGCTCGCTCACCGATATGCTGCGGCGGCCTGATCACCCTGCTCGCCCTTATGACCGACGAGGGCTTTCCAGATGACCTGCGATGAGCACTGGTCCCCACTTCACTGTCCATATATGTCATGGCCCGGATGAAGATGCTTCGTCCGCACGGTGAGCGACACTGGGTCTGGCTGCACGGCCCCTACGGTGCCGATTACATGATTCTTCCGAGCCCAGCTTGGACACAGATTGCATCGGCCCAGGTGGACTGGCTCCCGGCGATGGATCTTCTGATCCCAGCCGCATACGTGCTCGAGGCCGAGGAGGCCGAGCAGGCCCACGCTGCCCACGCTGCACCCGCAGATCCTGTTGCACCTGCTGAGCCCGCTGCACCTGTTGACCCCGTGGCCCCTCAGCCTATCCCTGATATTTCTGCTGCTCCCGACACCTTTGTCCACACTTCTGTCGGTGTCGGGACTACCCTCGCTGAGCCCACTTCCACAGCTTCCACGCCTACGACCACTTCCACTACCTCCACGCCCACCACCACCACTGGCCCTCTGTCTGTCGAGCCCGTTTCCTCTGCCCTACCCGAGCGCCCACCGACTATAGTTGAGTGCGGAGAGCCTTCTTTTGCCACCGCCGTAGAGACCGCGGTCTCCACCTCTGTCTACACCGCTGCTGTATTTTCTGAGAGTGTCGTGGCGTCTGTCCACACGTCTGTGTCACCGACCTCTATGGCTGCCTAGTTGCCATTTTTACACGCCACTTCCGCTGTTGCTGCCTCCACTTCTCACCAGCCGGTGCCCCGGCCTCACACTGAGGCTAGGCCCACACTTGTGAGCGCAGCACCTTTCGTCCTCTTACCTGCTGAGCCCATCACCTACGCCACCCGAGTACGCCAGCCCCGCCCTACACAGCACAGACCGGTGCGTCCCTCTGCACCACCTCCCCCCAACACTGTACTTCAAAGCATTCGTGCTCTCGAGGGGGCGGTGAGTGGCCTCAGAGGTGACCTTAGGACCCTGTCCGCCACCGTCACCGATATGGCTCGTCGCTTTGACATGCTCCCGCATATTCACTACTGCCTCACCCAGGTCCTAGAGCGGCTCCCTTGCGTACCGACCGCACCCACTCCCACCCAGCAGGTTCCTACCCCTACACGCGTACCCACACCTACTCCTACACCCACCCAGCCTGCTACCACACCCACTCAGCAGTCTGTTCCACCACCACCACCTCCGCCTCAGGACGGAGACGGCGCAACCCCACCTTCTTAGGCACCCTTGATGCCATCGATTCTTTTTGCTATTGTGTTGCCCGTCTCTGCTGGGTCCTGATGCATTTTTGGGCACCCACCCCTCCCCTCACTGTTTTTGGGTACACATTTTCTTTATATATCTTTCTATATCTTTTTTGGGAGAGAGGGAGAGTTTTTGGTGTCACACCTTTATATCTGCATCACTTCTATATTTGCATGCATCATGCACGCATCATATTTTTATTTCTTATTTTTCTTTTGTTATTTTAGTTTCTTCATCATCATGCATGCATCCTCACATTCCCCTCACTTTACACGTCTCTCGGTGTGCCACACTTCGCACATTGAGGACACTGTGCCATTTAGCTTGGGGGAGTGAGTTCTCACGTTCTTTTCGATTTACCACCTTTATTTTTTTTTCACGCCATTTTCCGCATTTGCACTCATTTTCATCACTTTTTCTTCTTTTTACCATGCATCACGTTTTTCTTATTTTCTTTGTGTGTTGCATTGTGATTAGTTTCATTTTCCCTTTATCTTTATTTCTTTTTCATCTCATGCTAGAGATGACTTTTCTATGATGATGATGACGTGGAGTTAGCTTTCTCTATATGCATGCTATATTTGTCATGTCTTAGACTTTATTTTTGATATCATATGCTATGACTTGCCTTGCAATTAGAGATAGTAACCCACACTTTTTCCGCATGAAAATGGATGAAATTTTATTATTAGCTGAGTCTGAATATTCATATGTATGCTATCGCAGAAAACACACCAAGATTCACGCATTGGATGCTTATATCTGGAGTACCGTTTTCTTTTCCTATATCACTTCTATATGCATGATTTGTACATTTCACTTCAGGATGATTGAATGATGTTAGCTATGATAAATCTGGATTAGTTAGCTTTTTTGTGATCGAAACTGAGTAGATTAGATTACACTGCTGAAGTTTTCGTGCACGTCTTACAGAGTGAACTGAGAGATATATTTATTTCTTTCTCCACATATCTTGAACATCAATTCTCTATTTTAAAATCATTGGTGAATCTCCCCTTAGCGATTCTAATATATGGCATTTCCCCCGCTATTGATTCCCAGCTCCAAATTTCCCAAAACCAAAGAAAGAAAAAGGAAAAGAAAAATTCTTGTATATCCTTATTTCTCTTTCATTTGGGATCGTTGTGTATATATGCTATTTGAAAAAATAAAAAAAGAGAGAGAAAAAGAAAAGAAAAAGAAAAGAAAAGAGGAAAGAATCTCAATAAAAGATCTCATCTCATGTTCTCTCTTTCTTTCCCTCTTTTTGTTTTTATTTTTTGGAGCTTCATAAAAATGGGGATGTAAATATTGTTTTTGTGCCACCACGCTTATAGATAAGCTTGGGGGAGAGAATCCAATGATGTGTGTGAGAGTGACTACTTGACGTTGCACGACAACCTAGGCTAAGTAATATTCTATACTCGGTGAGATTATTTTTAGCTTTACGAAATCCAGAAATCTATGCTTAGCACTCATTTCATGAAATCCACATCTTTCTATTCTTTCTATTCTACTGTGTGATATTCTTATACTCCTCATAGAAAGCATTCAATTGAAAAGTGTGTGATCTGCGATATTGTATACGGCTTTAAACGATTCAGACGATGTTAATTTTAAAATTATTCCGTTTTTCATGATATATCAATATTCTTGGGTTTTCTATTTCTATTTGCACCATTATACTATGATATCGAAATAAAATTCTTTGACATGTGTTTTACATTCGGTGCATGCTATATGATTGAGCAAAACCCACATCCTGAGAGAATGATCTAGCAGCTTCCCTCTTCGCTTTCTTCTTTCTTCTTCGTTTTTAGTTTTCCATTTTTCTGCCGTTTTCGTTTTCGAAATCCATTGGGTTCGCCTTTTACTTATCTTCCTCGAGGACGAGTAAGAGGTAAGCTTGGGGGATTTTGATCACTCCATATTTTACACTTTTTTCCCGCATGTTTGCATGCCATTTAGATCGCTCAAATCTTGTTTTTCACGATATATCGACGATATTGCGATACTTTTCATGATTTGTTGTTTTTGTCGTATTTCAGGTGATTTGGAGCGATTTGGAGTGATCCCGAGATACGCCTACTCCAGAGTGTCACCGACGACCTCCCCGAGGGGTATTTTTCCATTGGAGAGGAGCGGAAGAAGAAAGAACATCGCAGGAGCGACGAGGAGAACAAAACAAGCTGTTTGGGCATTTTTGGTGTCTCACTCGGCCGAGTGAAGGAGTCACTCGGCCGACCAGTGAGACCCCGCTCGGCCGGCCAGATCGGACACGCATTATGCGTGCACTCGGCCGAGCATCGGAAGCCACATCGGCCGAGTGACGAGACCCCGTCCGCCCGAGTGGCACTCAGACGAAGCCCAACAAAAAAATGCCAACTTAATGTTTTTCGTCTGCCTGAGCTTCAGAAGACCCACTCGGCCGAGTGGAAAATGCCGACCGCCCGAGTACATAAAAGCCATCGGCCGAGTGACGACAACTCACTCGGCCGAGCCACCCCCGAAGTGAAGACCCCCGAAGACCCAGAATTACTGGAAATTCTCAGGGTTTGTCACTCGGCCGAGCGACTTTTGTCACTCGGCCGAGTGCGACGCGCTGCCTGTAGCGAAAATTGCGATTTTCAGGCTGCGCAGGAGCATTTTGGTCACAGTTTTTTGGACGATTTTGGGGGGTATTTAACCCATGTTTTTACCCTAGGTTAGAGAGCTTTTCTCTTGACTTTTTGCAGCTTTTTAGATTAAACTTTTAGCTTTAGATTTTTGTGATTGGAGAGGAGAGGAAAGTTGATTTTTGTTGGATTTTTGGAAGAACTCTATTGGGTTGCCTCTCTCTCCTTTAAAAATACTATTTTTATTGCTTATTTGGATATTGTGATGAATTCTCTTGTTAATTCCATTGATTATTATTGTATTTGTGCTATGAATTGTGAGTAGTCTATACGTCTTGGGGCGTGGGGATGAACCCTACGAGCCCAATTTCAGATTTGTGATGACTTGGTAGAAATATTGCTAGGATTGCTATTAGGGTTAGTTTGGGATCGATTTATTACGGATGGCTAGGAGTTCATACCGATTGGGATTTGCAAGAGATTGGATCCCAATTCGATAGGAAACCCTAGAAATCCGAATCGGGTTGAAATTGAGTTTCCGTAGTATCGGTTTGCAAGAGATTGGACCGATACTAGGGTTCTCGGTTGCAATTCCGTGCCGATACCCGTTTGCAAGAGATTGGACGGGTAGGAACTATCCCAACCTAGGTCGCGGCCCGAGTTTGCACGAGAGTGGGCTCGGGGCGCGATTGAACGATGATGTTGATCCTAATGCTAGCTTCCCTAGGCTAGGGTTTGCAAGAGATTAGACCCAAACCTAGGATAGCTATAGACCGGCAACAGCGCGAGAGCGTGAGCTAGGTTTTACATTCAGTTGCAACTAGTTCATCCGAAATTCTACCCTAGCGATGTTGACACCAACGAATCACATTGACGAGATACGATGAGTAGCGGGGATTCCCCATTCCCTAGGTGTCTTTATTTTATTTGATATCTTCGTACTTTGTCTGACGATTGTGACAGGATCGCCAAAGGCAAATTCCCTCTTTTCCGTTCTTAATAGCCAGGTTGTTCAGAGCAAGCACTTTCATTCGTCCTCCCTGTGTTCGATAACCCGCTCGCCGCTACACCGTGCGCTTGCGGTAAAACTACACGGTCGCACTTTTGGGTTACATTCCAGAGCGATCAACAACTCTTCTTTCTGGTCTTCTTGACCATGAGGGTGAGCGTCTTCTCCTTGATTACAATCCTCCTTGTTCGTGAACCGTCATCGGCTAGGAAGTTCCTGCTTGTCCTGCCTCGGTCTGAGGTGAGTTCGAGGCCTGGTCAGTCCCCTGCTCAAAAGCCTTAGCCGTAGCCTTCTTTTGCAAGGCTCAATAGCCTTGGTGAGAGCAGACTCCACATGAGTAAACTTGGAAGATGTGTCTTCATTTAGCTTCATCTTTACCTTCTTCATCCTTAGGTGGTTGGCTAATGTATGAGCATCGAAATCAAACTCATCCTTCGAGTCGATTTGGATCACAAGGGAAGCCATTATAGCCTTGTTACCTACTTCCAAAACTGGGGCAGGGACATGCTCCGTAGTATGAGGAGTATCAATAGAAGAAGTAGCCAGAACATACTTGATTGGAGACCTTAAAGCACCGCTTCACCTCCACCTTGTGGAGCTGCGGTAGCTAAAGGATCCACCGTACTGGGGATTGTAGTAGAGTTCTTCTCTCTTACTCCCATAGGATAGGTAACATATCTTTGCTGGAGGACAGCCAGATAGGTAGGGCTGTTGACGAACAGAATGTTCGACGAACTACTCGTGAACAAGCTCGGTACATGTTCGTTTACGTTCGTTCGAGAAGCTTAATGAAAAGCTTGAACAGATTTTTAGAGCTCGGTTAGTAAATGAACAGAGCTTGAACATAACTGTGTTCATTCATTTATGTTCATGAACAAGCTCGTTAAGTGTTTGTGAACAAGCTTGTTAATTGATGTTCATGAACAAGCTCGTTAAGTGTTTGTGAACAAGCTCGTTATAATCCAATGATGGTGGAATTGTTGGAATATTAGATTCTTACATTGTATTGCATTTAGACAAATACTATATTTTTTACTATGCTTGGAATGGATGCTTATAATGGGATTTATGGAGCTATTACGCTGGATTTATTTTTTTTGTCCTGCAAATATTTAATACTTTTATTTAATTGATTTAGTCATTGGCAATTATGGTTAAATATTATTATTACTGATTAAAAAATTGATGTTCATTCGTTTGTTTGAAAAAAATTTCATGAATAAGATTGATTGTGTGTTCACAAACATGTTCATGTACATGTTCACGAACAAGCTCGATAAATCTTGTTAACGAACATAATGTTCGATGAACTACTCGTGAACAAGCTCAATACATGTTTGTTTACGTTCGTTCGATAAGCTTAACGAATAAGCTTGAACAGGTTTTTAGAGCTCGGTTAGTAAACGAATAGAGCTTGAACATGGATTTTGCTCATGAACAAAACCAAGCTCAATGTTCAAGCTTGTTCAAGCTCGTTCGTCAACAGCCCTACTGATAGGCTTGCTCCTTCCAGACGGGATTCAAGCAGAAGCCCCCCATCTCTGCAAAAATAAAACAAAGAAAGTTAGCAACTCAGTTGAAGTTCTAGATTTTCCAACAGCATATAGAGCCTTATCGAGCTCTTGGTTCTCTTTAACAGGCATCACCTGCAGTGATTTGATCTTCTGGTAATAAAGAGTTGTGGGACCTTGCGGCAGTAGGTCAGGTGGCAAACCACACCCACCAACCCAGCACGTCCTCCTTGGTAATCTTCAGTGTGATGTCCGGGTCCTACTTATAGGGCTACCCAAACCAGCATGGCACTTGCTCCTCGGTTGGGATGGGGATCTGCTCAAGCTCTCCCAATTCCCTTTACACAAAACCACTTCTCCTTCCATTTTTTATTCACTGACAGCTTTTCTTCAAAGATCCTTGGAGCCCCAGCTAGGCTGCTGACGTCCCCCCGGTTGTTGTTGTGGCTCAAAAGTGAAATATGAGAATGGGGACGTGAGATTTAAATATTTATAACCGCAAGCTCATGGTGTTGTAGTGTGGCTTGGGGGTCGAACTCAGGGAGGCGTGGTTGTGCTTGTGTCAGAAAGGACCAAATTCACCCATGGGTGAGCTAGCCCGAATCGGTAGATGGGTTGTCACGGAAATAGAATGTGATGGATAAACAATATAAAGGGAAACCCGGGACTTCAGTTTTCACCCTATCATATGATTCTCGCTAATACGACCGGCGGATAGGATAACGATCGGAATTATGGTCTAATGGTGAGACGTTGCCTCTAAGAGTGATACTAGCGTCCCATGGGCCCGATATTCCGGTCGGTGCCCAGGATGATACGTCGGACTACCCGAGTTCGAACAGTGGGCATTCCCATGTCCATTAACACTGACCAACTCCGGGAGCACTAAGCTCGCAACGATAACTCCCAACATCTCGTCCTGCTATTCCTACACGCTAGGATTCGATGTCTACGCTAAGGGCGTGAGCTATGGCTAGGGAGTCAACCGCCAAGTTTATTCCCCCTTGGCCCAACGGTCAAAGGCTGTCTTTTTCCCGCCGATGACAATGAAACCCCCCGTGTAACCAATAGATTCCTAATCCCTATCGATTTCCTAGTCCTATGGACGCATTAGGGAGAACCCACGAAGGGGTTTCCACCAAAATCCCAGATTTGGGAACTACTCACACATTTTAGGGAAAAAGCAATCTAAATGAAAATCGACCGTTAAAAACATAATCCGGCGATTGAAAGTAGTAAAAGCAATGCAAATAACACTATATTAAAGTTTAGTAAAGATCAGGCAACTTACAAATATCAAATAAATTCCAGTCGTCACAAAATGGAGAGAAAACAGATAAATACAACAGCCCAAAAAACACAGCCTTTGTTTCTGAAAACCAAGGGCTAATATATATAGAAAACGACGTCACCCGATCGGGTGAAGAATCAACCGATCGGGTGACCTGCTGCGAACTTCGGCAACGATTTTCAGAAACATCACACAGTCACTCGACACGATCGGTTGGCGGAATCTTCTAGCCGTTTGGATCTTGAGCTCATCAGGTGAAACGATCGGTTGATAAATCAACCAATCGGTTGGAAACGTCGCCCAAAAAGATAGAATCTTCAGACGTTTTGGCACGATCTACTGGCGGTCGGGTTAGCTCTCTGGGTCGCCTCTAGAAGGAATCAGCTACAGATGAACCGATCGGGTGAAGGTTACCCGATCGGTTGGAATTCAGCTTCAATTTCCCGAGAAGACAGTCGGGCTGAACCGGTCTCCGACCCGGTTGGTTGATGCTCACTTCGCTTCAGCTGCTGTCTGGGTCGTGCACGCATGCATCACCTGATCAGTTGGCTGTATCCAACCGATCGGGTGGGGGCTGAAAGATAGCGATCTTGGTCGTTTGACCCCCTGGATCATGCGTGACTCCTCCTGTTGCTTCGGGGACATATGATATCTTTGTCATGTGTCCCCTATGCTGGCAAACTCCTGCAAACACGCAAAAACACGGAGAAGTGAAAGAAAACAAGGAAATACGAGAAAATGGATACGAGACGGCGGAAAATAACGGGAAACACAAAAGAAGACGTGCGTGAATATATGAAATATAAACGCACATCAAAATCCCCCAAGCTGAACCCTTCCTCGTCCTTGAGGAAGACAAGTGAGCGTCGGAGCTCGGAGGGAGAAAGTAGAGAGGAAGAGAGGAAAAAGAGAACTCTAAATCTTAAATCGCCCGTCAGGACCAACAAAATCAAAAACGACACACCAAGCAAGCAAACGCCAAATCACAACACTAAACCAAAGGAAACGAGTCCAGTCAAGTGCCGTGGGCCCACGCGGTGAAGCACGAGTGAGTGTGGTCGTATGCTAGCATACGGTGTCACTATCTACATTGTGCCATAATCTCCATATACACAAATCCAAGAAAAGACCCAAATATCAATTCGATTTGAAATAAGCGATGAATATATGGCTCAAGCATACATGAGAAGAGTATGAGAATAGAAACGTATCATGTGTCAGGGACACCACATCTAGGAACTTGGACATCACCACACTATCACCTAGATAATAGCTAGAAATTCCCTATTCCAAGTATTTTCGAAAGCGATGGGGGTTGAGATGATGTGGAGTAGGACACTCGGTGCAAATTCTTGCCTTTCCTTTATTCTCGGTAGGTAGGAAAATATTCACACACATTTTTTTGGGGGGTTTTGGATATATGTATTCTTTTGGATTTTTGGCTATACATATATTTTTTTTCTATCTTTTCTCTTTTCTCTTTTTTTTGGGTTTTTCTTTTCTCCTTTTTTGGATTTTTGGATTTTGGGGTATATACACGTGTGTACTCTCCCCAGCGGGAGAACAGTACATGACGAGGGGATTTGCACCAAGTAAAATAAAAAAGATATCGGGTTCTAAACACATGAGTAAAGGAGATTTTTCTCTAATCAGAGCATAGGCCAAAATGGGTTATCCTAGTCCTAACTGTGGAATCCCGACACATGTGAAATGAAGCATACGATATATATATATATATATATATATATATATATACACACACACACGATATATATATATATATATATATATATATATATATATATATATATATATATATATATCGTGTGTGTATATATATATACACACACACGCTATATATATATATATATACGATATATATCTATATTACAATTGAGGGCAGATTTTGAATTTGTCCTATGTGGCAATGTCACATCAAGTTTTGGAGGGAAATTTTTAGGTTGAAGAGAAATTTGTTGGGAATACACAAAAACATTGAAATTATGAATAGCCTTTTAATATTAGTTATTGTCACGCCCCGCTTCCCAAAAATATGGAGGCGAAGCGTGAGAAGGTCCGCTCAGACTTGAAGCTACAAAGCTGCAAGTCCGATAAGCGTCGATCAAATTTAAACTGCAGGTCCTTGCAACGCGAACGAAACAAAGATAATAATATTTAAATGAGACAAAGAGATATCTCAGAATATCCATAAAATAAGTTTCCACATCACAGAAAAAGCCACCAGGCTGAAAAGAAAAAGAGTCTAAAAGAGGCCCAGCATGGCCAACAAAATACAAAGTACGAAAACAAGGAAAAGGTGCAAGCACCGACAACTAACAGCAACCTAAAGTAAAAGTAGCTCCACAATCACTAAGACTGGTCTCCGGTGTCCTCGTACTCCTCAACGAACGTAGGCTCAGTCTCAGCGTCAGCAAACACCTCGTCCTCAACTACCGTCTCTGGCTCAGGGTCTAACATGTGACACCCAAAAGAGCAAGGGGCACATGTCAGCAAGTCTGGAAGACTTGTGCAAGTGAAACTGAAAGGTAGTAAAAGTAAAGCAACCTAGCAGTTTAGCATGAATGCGATGACATGGCAGTTTAAAGTAATGAGTGCAACAAGTAAAGTAAAGTAAGGTAAAGTAAAGTAAGGTACGAGCATGGCATGGCATTCGCAAGACAAGTACAAGACAAGAAAAGTAAGCACCTCGTGCACAGAGTTCACGCCTTACAGCTAAAGAGGCTGTACGGGCACACTTTTACGCTGAGTGGTCGCTCAACCCTACCCCTCCACGTGTATCGGGCATTGGTTTCTGGCCAACACATGAGGCCCGCTTCTGGTCCACGAGCCAGGAAGTGTGTAAACAAGTATGGCGTAGGGGTGCACCTAGCCAGTCAAGTAGTACAAGGACAAGTATTGTAGCGTGTGCTACGATGCAACAATCAATGCATGGATGACATGGCATGGCAAGTAGTAAAGCGTACAAGTAAGAAAAGTAAACGTGACAGTTTAGCATGCATGAATGGCAAGTTTAATGGTTGGATCTAGCTTCGTTGTCAAGCTAGATCATTTAGGTGACGGATCTAGTTTCGTTGTCAAACTAGATCAAGTAGGCGTCTAGCCAGCTATCATTTCACTGACTAGTCTCTTTTACGCTAAAAGCAAGTAAGTGGCCTAAAAACATGGCCCTACACAAAAGTTGGCAAGTTTCACTTGCCTGCAATTATCACGTCAAGAAAACACCGTCCAACGAGTCCAAGGTCACGATTCCTACGTGCACAAGTCCACCGGCCTACATCCGTTTTATTAATCTTGATTAGTGATTTCTAAAACATTTAAAATACTTTAAAAATACTGATTTTTAGTCTTGATTAGCATGCAATTGGGTTGGGGGTCCTAGGGGTGCAAAACGTTACCTCAACACGACGCGAAAGCTACACCGGCGTCGGGTAGCGACGCCGGGGGTTGGAATAATAGAACGCGCTCCAAGTCCTGATTCCAATATAGTTTCCTTGCTGGAAGGTTCAGAGCATCAACCCGGGCGACGATTCCAGATTCCAAAGCTCGCACGTGCGACGACGGGCTACGACGTGCGACGACGTCGTACGCGACGATTCCTCGAAGAGCAAGCACCTTGGTGGGGCCCACAGTACTCCTAGGGGCCTTTGGGGGACCCACAATAACTCTGGAGAACTTGGGGGGCCCACGGTGGCAAGCGGTGCGACGGGTGCGGGGTTGCGACAAGTGGCCGTCGGTCGTACCCCTCCAATGCGGAAGAAACCCTCGGTCGTGCGCTGTGAATGCGGGGGCTGCGACGTTGGGGTGTGCAGCAGCTGCGGGCGATGCTTGGTGCGGGGTTTCTCTTCGGTCTGGTCGATGGGGAGCTTCGGTCGTGCGGGGTGCGGAACGGGGCGACAAGCGTTGCAACGTTGCAAGCGTTGCAACGTCGCGGGCTTCGGCGATGGCGGGCGGGCGCCTCGGTCAGATGCGGGCGACAGCTGCGGGCGATGCAGCGATGCGGGGAGCGGCTGTGAGCGGGGGCGGCCATCGGTCTGACCGAGAGATTTCCTCGGTCGGACAAAGCTGCAGCGGGGCGACGGCCGTGCAAGCGAGCGGAGCGGGAGAGCGGGCGTTGGCAGCGGTCGGTGCGAGGAAAACGGGCCCGTTCTCTCGGTCGTGCGCGGGGGCTGAACGTCGCAACGTTGCGACGAATCGTCGCAACGTCCAAAATGAGTTTGGAAGGGGCTAGGGCTAATTTCTTTGGAAAATAGGACTTGCTAGGGGTTGCTTATATAGTATAGGTGGGTTGACTTGGTCTAGGGCTAAATCTAATAGGATTAGAAGTTCAAAAAGATTTGAAATTTGAATTTAAACTTCTCCAACCCAATCTAGGATTTGACCTGGTCCAAATGAGCTGGAAATTGGCTCAAAAATTCTTTAAAACGTTTTAAACTCAAATAAATTTTATTTGGCCGAAATTAATTTAAAAATAAATTATTAAAAATATTATAAAACTTGTAAAAATTATAAAAGTGGTCAAAAGAACTCCAAAAATTATAAAATAAATATCGGGGTGATCGTGACGACGAATGTGAGCTAACTAAGAAGACGGATCTCAAATTCGACGTCGGACGACGAAACTAAAAATAGAAACGTCTCCCGTCAAAAGTGAAAGTCGTCACGTCTCATCGAGTAAGTTTAAATTGTGGAAAAACGACTCGAGAAGTGTCGTTTCAAGATAGTGCCACTATTTAATACTCTCAGAGTCGTTCGCAACGGCATATCACACAAAAGTGTTCACAAACAAATAAAGTCTAAAGCAAACACGTGCACGGCCAAAAGCACGTGCACGAACAACGTACGACGAAAAGTGGTCGTTACATCCTCCCCACCTTGGAATAAAGTCCGTCCTCGGACTTTCTAATATAGCTAGTCGCTCTGGTAACTACCCCAAATCAAGTCACATTATATTTCAAACCAAGTATAGTCATTACAAATGCTCATATATGCACTAGGTAGTCAAACATTATTACTACCAACACGTATATATATATATATACACACATTCACGTACGTATACACTTATACCTATTATAGTCAGTCAGACTCATACACGTATTTCAATCATATATATAAGCATGCATCCCTTATATAGCTACTACCTACCTAATCACAAAACAATATTTCAGATACTTATATAATGATAGTTTCACGCTTAGCCATTACAATCATCGCTCTTCCTATATGTAGCTACCTATGCACAACCATCAAGGGTACACTACCCTCTAATATTCATCCAATACCAAACATCTCAGCACATATAGTCACACCAGACCATTATTAAATCAAGTTCACTATATCTAATATACATTCACCACTACTATAATTTCACAATATATAGTCATTCAATACACGCAAATAGTTCACCATATATTCACATCACGTACGGTCCTATAACTATATTTACGGCACGCCACATATACCATAGTCATCATAACCTATAACTAAGCACATACTTACCCGTGCATGGTGCATACCCATACACGCTAACATTTCATTTACATACACCAATCATACCATTATATAACTAGCACACATACATACCTAATTTCAGCTAGTACACATACGTTCACATAACAAGTCCTTAGTATTTAGCTATATCACAAGACCAACACCTATAACTATATACTGGCGTAGCGACCCACAATCATGTGCGTAGCACAACCAGGCACCAACACTTCTATCACCATACATACATCAAGTATTTCTATATTCAAACTACAATCATACATTCAATATACTTAGAGTATACTCACTCAAGCTTGAGTGAGACTCAATACACATATCAGGATATTCTATACACGTAGCACGGCATTCATACCTATACCAATACCATTCCAATATTTATACGTCTACCAATACACCCATATACATTCCCTAGATCAATCACACTTAATATTTAGTCAGGCAATACTCACGTAGTTCAATCAATTTATACACCATAATAATAATAATATAGACATCAACATACGTATAATTATAATACGCTCCCTAATACATGCATACGTATTCATCGTATAGTCTCACACATGTAACATATATATTCACACCATAGCCTACTACCTATAATTAGTATTCTAACACATCCACACGTACATAATTAAGATGTGCAATAGTCGTGTATACCTCACGGTATGCACGTATGCAACATCCCGTAAAAGCAACTATACCAATCAAAATTATAACCCTATTACTATATGTATATCACATATATACTCAGGCAACAAAACATAACTACTTACGTCTAAACACTATATATATTTACCTACGAGCACATACTCACACGTAATAATATATAGATCACTCAATAGGCCTACTTACTTATCTATAGGTTCACACATTATCATCACACCTAGCATATACCTAGCTTTACCAACCATTTTATTTCAACCATTATAAGTATCTCTAATTACATACATTCCATTAGATATTTCAACGCTAGCTCTTATATACACCGACATCCCTAGTATAGTATAGCTGTCCACACAAAAATCTATAATTACTAACACACAACAACTTCATACTATCACGAATAACTCCGAGTATATATATATATATATACCACACAATAGGCAAGCACCAATATACTATGGGAATTCTCATTCAAGCTCACGTACCCAACTTAGGCACGTGCACTACGACACCTCACAGGGGTCCAAGGTCCTACTAAAAACTTAGGGTGGACATAGACATTGACGGGCACTAAAGCCTAAACAACTTAGAGAGAGGTCAAGGTCAAAGTGTGACGAGGGAAGGATCGGTAAGCACGAGTCCAGATAGGATGAATACAAGGAGACGGCTTGGTTAGACGAAACATTGACTCATTGGTGATGTTTAGGTTGAGGGGAAAAGGGGATGTGGAGATGCTTAAATAGGATACAGAAAAGCACGTAGGGTGAATAACATAAGCTAAAATACGCAAAATTGAAAACGGTTGTACTTTAAAATCCTCATCTGAGAAGAAATGTTTGGGGATCGATAAAACGAGTTGTTCAAAATAAATCTGAGTCGAATATTTAAAATAATAGAAAATGGCCTATTGGTTTTAAAAATCATTTTAAAAGGAAGTAAAATCATTTACACGAATATTAAGGACATGGTTTGGAAAATCTATAAGTCAGTAATTTAATATAATATGTTGTCAAAAGTTTTGGAAGGTCGAGAATGAAATCAAGTAACGGAAGAATTTAAACTCATATTAAATGCTTTCAAAACTTTTAGGCTATGGAAGATTTAAAATAATCAATTTTGAAACTTCTTTAGAAAACCATGGTTTGCCAAAAATGAGAAACTGATTTACAAAAGGTTCTTAATATACGAGCACAACAAGTCTGACAAGGATATAAAAATAATTGAAATTCAATTTGGTTTAGAAATTTCTTCTAAAAGCGTGTATGGTGAGCGGAAAGAAAATAGTAGTAACTTAGCATAAGAATTATCAGGATTGAATAGCAAATCTTTAAAATCAAATCAGGGAGGGTCTAAATCAGGAAGTGGTTATGAAAATAGTACTTTTGCAAAAGTCTGAAGTAGCGAAAACGACGAGTCAAAAACCAACTTGCTGAAATCTGAAATTCCATGTGACTTGGAAAGTATATTAAAAGTAAACACGAAGTATTATTCAAATGGCATAAATAAGAGGGAAAATTATAAATCGAACTGAGCAAAATAAAAGTACGGTTCAGAATAAAACTTAATATATGAAAAGACGACATGAGTACGAAAACATAAGCTAGGAAAAATATTATCAGCTAGAGTTCAAAATTCCGACAAACGTTTTAAAAAAAATTTAAATCAACGAAGTAGTATGGGAAAGAGGAACTCGAAGAATACTTTCAGAAGATTCAGGTTTGCAACGGAGAGGGTCGAAAATTGACGACGATCGTCATGAGGCGATCTCGTGAATCGAGGGAAGGAAATTGGTCAGATGATCAAAACATTCATACGCCTAGGATATGAATCAGAAGAGGCTACGGGGAAACTCCTACGGTCGACCAACTAAATATTAGGAACTAGGCGCTAAGACCTCTAAAGGTTAGACGGTAAAGAAATGCGTTCAGCTTGGTCCGAAATCGATGAACCCAAGAGCGAACGACTAAAGGAAATTCTAGAAGTCTAATATGGTCAGGGGTAGACATGAACCACTAAGGTAACTCCTACGACGATTAAATCAATTGCCAGAAAGGGGGTCTAACTATCAATCAGAGGCCTCTAACTAGCAAGCACAGACGTCTAACTAAGTCTTCTCATCACCTAGTGTCCTAAAAACGACTAAACTCAGGGCTTCTGATTCGGATGTTGCAATTTATTTAATGGACATTCCGTTATTATCGTTGTTCCGTTAATTCGCAATTGCAAGATTGGACCTGCATGGGCCACCAACAAAACCTGTCACGCCCCGCTTCCCAAAAATATGGAGGCGAAGCGTGAGAAGGTCCGCTCAGACTTGAAGCTACAAAGCTGCAAGTCCGATAAGCGTCGATCAAATTTAAACTGCAGGTCCTTGCAACGCGAACGAAACAAAGATAATAATATTTAAATGAGACAAAGAGATATCTCAGAATATCCATAAAATAAGTTTCCACATCACAGAAAAAGCCACCAGGCTGAAAAGAAAAAGAGTCTAAAAGAGGCCCAGCATGGCCAACAAAATACAAAGTACGAAAACAAGGAAAAGGTGCAAGCACCGACAACTAACAGCAACCTAAAGTAAAAGTAGCTCCACAATCACTAAGACTGGTCTCCGGTGTCCTCGTACTCCTCAACGAACGTAGGCTCAGTCTCAGCGTCAGCAAACACCTCGTCCTCAACTACCGTCTCTGGCTCAGGGTCTAACATGTGACACCCAAAAGAGCAAGGGGCACATGTCAGCAAGTCTGGAAGACTTGTGCAAGTGAAACTGAAAGGTAGTAAAAGTAAAGCAACCTAGCAGTTTAGCATGAATGCGATGACATGGCAGTTTAAAGTAATGAGTGCAACAAGTAAAGTAAAGTAAGGTAAAGTAAAGTAAGGTACGAGCATGGCATGGCATTCGCAAGACAAGTACAAGACAAGAAAAGTAAGCACCTCGTGCACAGAGTTCACGCCTTACAGCTAAAGAGGCTGTACGGGCACACTTTTACGCTGAGTGGTCGCTCAACCCTACCCCTCCACGTGTATCGGGCATTGGTTTCTGGCCAACACATGAGGCCCGCTTCTGGTCCACGAGCCAGGAAGTGTGTAAACAAGTATGGCGTAGGGGTGCACCTAGCCAGTCAAGTAGTACAAGGACAAGTATTGTAGCGTGTGCTACGATGCAACAATCAATGCATGGATGACATGGCATGGCAAGTAGTAAAGCGTACAAGTAAGAAAAGTAAACGTGACAGTTTAGCATGCATGAATGGCAAGTTTAATGGTTGGATCTAGCTTCGTTGTCAAGCTAGATCATTTAGGTGACGGATCTAGTTTCGTTGTCAAACTAGATCAAGTAGGCGTCTAGCCAGCTATCATTTCACTGACTAGTCTCTTTTACGCTAAAAGCAAGTAAGTGGCCTAAAAACATGGCCCTACACAAAAGTTGGCAAGTTTCACTTGCCTGCAATTATCACGTCAAGAAAACACCGTCCAACGAGTCCAAGGTCACGATTCCTACGTGCACAAGTCCACCGGCCTACATCCGTTTTATTAATCTTGATTAGTGATTTCTAAAACATTTAAAATACTTTAAAAATACTGATTTTTAGTCTTGATTAGCATGCAATTGGGTTGGGGGTCCTAGGGGTGCAAAACGTTACCTCAACACGACGCGAAAGCTACACCGGCGTCGGGTAGCGACGCCGGGGGTTGGAATAATAGAACGCGCTCCAAGTCCTGATTCCAATATAGTTTCCTTGCTGGAAGGTTCAGAGCATCAACCCGGGCGACGATTCCAGATTCCAAAGCTCGCACGTGCGACGACGGGCTACGACGTGCGACGACGTCGTACGCGACGATTCCTCGAAGAGCAAGCACCTTGGTGGGGCCCACAGTACTCCTAGGGGCCTTTGGGGGACCCACAATAACTCTGGAGAACTTGGGGGGCCCACGGTGGCAAGCGGTGCGACGGGTGCGGGGTTGCGACAAGTGGCCGTCGGTCGTACCCCTCCAATGCGGGAGAAACCCTCGGTCGTGCGCTGTGAATGCGGGGGCTGCGACGTTGGGGTGTGCAGCAGCTGCGGGCGATGCTTGGTGCGGGGTTTCTCTTCGGTCTGGTCGATGGGGAGCTTCGGTCGTGCGGGGTGCGGAGCGGGGCGACAAGCGTTGCAACGTTGCAAGCGTTGCAACGTCGCGGGCTTCGGCGATGGCGGGCGGGCGCCTCGGTCAGATGCGGGCGACAGCTGCGGGTGATGCAGCGATGCGGGGAGCGGCTGTGAGCGGGGGCGGCCATCGGTCTGACCGAGAGATATCCTCGGTCGGACACAGCTGCAGCGGGGCGACGGCCGTGCAAGCGAGCGGAGCGGGAGAGCGGGCGTTGGCAGCGGTCGGTGCGAGGAAAACGGGCCCGTTCTCTCGGTCGTGCGCGGGGGCTGAACGTCGCAACGTTGCGACGAATCGTCGCAACGTCCAAAATGAGTTTGGAAGGGGCTAGGGCTAATTTCTTTGGAAAATAGGACTTGCTAGGGGTTGCTTATATAGTATAGGTGGGTTGACTTGGTCTAGGGCTAAACCTAATAGGATTAGAAGTTCAAAAAGATTTGAAATTTGAATTTAAACTTCTCCAACCCAATCTAGGATTTGACCTGGTCCAAATGAGCTGGAAATTGGCTCAAAAATTCTTTAAAACGTTTTAAACTCAAATAAATTTTATTTGGCCGAAATTAATTTAAAAATAAATTATTAAAAATATTATAAAACTTGTAAAAATTATAAAAGTGGTCAAAAGAACTCCAAAAATTATAAAATAAATATCGGGGTGATCGTGACGACGAATGTGAGCTAACTAAGAAGACGGATCTCAAATTCGACGTCGGACGACGAAACTAAAAATAGAAACGTCTCCCGTCAAAAGTGAAAGTCGTCACGTCTCATCGAGTAAGTTTAAATTGTGGAAAAACGACTCGAGAAGTGTCGTTTCAAGATAGTGCCACTATTTAATACTCTCAGAGTCGTTCGCAACGGCATATCACACAAAAGTGTTCACAAACAAATAAAGTCTAAAGCAAACACGTGCACGGCCAAAAGCACGTGCACGAACAACGTACGACGAAAAGTGGTCGTTACAGTTATGAAAGAAAATGTTGTGCACACACACAATCTCATCTTGGGAATGAACGCGAGCTGTGGGAGAATGGACGCGGGAGATGCTGCCAACTCATTGATCCGCGTTGCAAAACCCTGTAAAATTTCGATCCCATCTGCTGATATTTCAGGGGAAACTAATAATTATTGATGTTTGTTTAAAATTAGTGGGTTCAAGATTTTTAAATGAACAGTGTCCCACGGGCACAAGTTATATGTAGCCGAAGGCGCCCGCGCCGAAGGCGCCTCGCTAAATTTTTTAACGCTGATTTGTTGTTCCGCACCTAAGGCACCCACTCCGAAATTTTTGTTTTAGGTCGAGTTTGTTGTTCTGCGTCGAAGGCACCCACGTCAAATTTGGTGTTCTATTTCGAAGGCGCATGCGCTGAATTTGTTATTCCGCGCCGAAGGCGCTCGCGCCATTTTTAACGCTTATTTGTTGTTCCGCGCCTAAGGCACCTGCGTCGAAATTGTTATTTTACGTCGAATTTGTTGTTCTGCGCCGAAGGCACCCACGTCGAATTTGGTGTTCTATGTCGAAGGCGCATGCGCTGAATTTGCTGTTCCGCACCGAAGGCACCCACGCTGAAGGCGCCTGTGCCGATAAATATTGTAAGCTAATTTGTTTTTCTTTTAAATTTTGGCTTTGAAAAAAATTTCGAGGAACAAAGATTTCGCAAGGGAAAATCTTAAATGGACCGTGCCCGCGGGCACAGGTTATGACTAGTATATATATACTATATATATATACGATATATATATATATACTATATATATATAATATATATATATATATATTCATGCATACAAAAGCAGATAAGAGAGGCAAATACCGCATATTCAAATCGAAGCATGATAATCTAGGGTCATTCCTGGACAGGTATATAAAACACAATCACATAGTAGAAGCACACCGCAAGCTAGACACGACACAAGACTTACACAAAAGCAAGATGGACCCACGATGCATGAAATGTAGGAGGACTCAGCTTCCTAGGGTTAGTGAACGTGATTATCGAAGCCATGCTAGGTGTGTGTGTGATTTTTGTGGCAATTCATCATAGGGTTCATCTCTAGGAGAAAGAGATAAAAAGACGAAAAGAAAAAATAAGAACACGATGAAAACGACTCAAAAACGAAGAAAAAGACGCAAATGACGCATGAGGTGCGACTCCCCTAAGCTGAAACTTGCATTGCCCTCAATGCAATAAAAGTGAATACGGGAGGGCAATGAAAATGGGGGGGAATACGCACCAACTCAAAAAGAAATGAAAAACAAGAAAAACACAAATACAAAAAAAAGAAAATAAAGAAAATCACACCACACGATATAAAAATAGAAAATAAAAATGGAAGATCACACGACACAACATATATAAACAAACACACATAGAAAACATCACACGACAAAATACAGAAAAAATTGACTTCCCCCAAGCTAGACGTGACAATGCTAGAGATATGATGTGGTCATGAAAATGCAGAGATATGCAAGGGGTAGGTCAAAAAACAAAATGGAATCAAAAAGTAGGAGAGGAATCATCCTCATCCTCATCCTCATTGGTGGAAGATGTGGGAGATGCGGGGGAGTGGGCGGGAGAGGTGACTGGTGTGCGGAGAAGTGGAGAAAGTGGTCGGGGTGATGGATCGGTGGGTGTGGACGTGTGAATGATGGGTGGTGGTGATGGTGAGTGGGAGTGAAAGGGCGACCAACACGGTGGTAGAGAGGGTGGATACGGCGGTAGAGGGGGTGGATACGGCGACGGAAGAGGATGGTGGTAGAAGTGATCACGATCGCACCTGCAATTTCTTGCGACGCACATATGGAGTGACAGAAGTGGAGGGTGGTGGATCTGTGTGTGCGACAGTGGAGGGAATGGAAACGGTGCGAGTAGATGAGGTGATGGAAATGGAAGTGGTGATAGGAGGGGATGGTCGCCTAGGGGGTGATGGTGGAGGGGAAAATCGTCGAGGGGGTGAAGGTGGGGGTGAGGGGTGTGGTGTGGGAGGTGGTGGTCCGTGGACGTGAGTGAGAATGCAGAGGATGGTGGCCACGTCCCTCTCAAGCGCGAGGAAACATGGGTAAGTGAAGATGGAAGAGGATGGGACCGAGGAGGTGGAAGAAGATGAGCCAGCACGCAAAGCAGCTAACTCAGACTCAAGGCGGAGGCGAGTAGAAGCGGCACAACAAACGGTGGAGGTGGTGGTCGTGCAGACCGGAGAGGTGGTGACGGTCGTGGTGGGAACAGAGGCCAGGAAGACACTACTAGGCCCAGTCCCAGGGTCTTCACGATGCGCAGGGATGTCCTGCTCGCCTAAGTGGGCGGCATGGGAAGGTAGTTTGGGTGCTCCCGGGATAAATGGAAGACGCAACCCCCCAAGAAACTCAGGATCCGGTGAGAAAGTCCAGTCTGCCACAAGCTGGATGGTCATGCGAGCGGGGTTGGGCAGAATGGTATAGGGAGCTGGGGGTGCCCGTAATGGAAGGTGAAACGGCCATTGGGGTGGGGCTTAATCATGTGAATATGCCGCAGGACATCTAGATCTAGACGTGAGGGTCCTGCGGTAGTAGGAAGATCTCGGGGGATGACAATGTTAAACTGGGGAGCCGAAGCTATGATCGTGATAAGGCCCCCGCAACAAAGCTTGCCCTTGCCGGCACGGCTAATCTCAAGAAGCTTGAAAACAAGCCAAGCACCGGCATGGACGGGAACGATATGGGCCCTAAAAGAAATCCTGTCATCCCCGCGGACAAAAGGAAAGGTCATGTCCCACAAAATGAAAAGATCAGGGATGGTCACGATACCTGACTCATCCCTGGGGAAAAACATGCAAGAAATGATTCGGTGGGCCAGATGGAAGATGGGGTGAATGATGGAGGAGGCCTTGGCATTACCTCGGGGATAGCGAGCGTGTAGGGTGAGGCAGAACCAAAACTGATCGATGTCAAACGGGGGGATACCCTTAGGGACGGATAGCGTCGTCCCCAAGGATGGGGAAACCAAAGATGTTATTAATGGCATTCAGGTCAGTGCGAATGGTTCTGTTACGGACGCGAAAGATGACGATCGACCCCGACTCATAGACAAGGGTGGATAAAAATTCGAGTGTGAGGGAGGGGTAGGACACCGCGGTGGCGTTTAGGAAAGATAACCAACCTAAGTTTGCCAAAAGAGTCTCGACCTCGGTGAATACACCGAGATCGATAAGCGTTTTGTTATGGGCAAATTTGGTCAATAGATGCCCCCGCGCATCAAGTCTAAAATAAAAATCTTTTTGTTCTTGGGTCCTAAAGCGGTAGCCACGCGGGCCCATCAGTGGGTCCTCGGCTGGGACGATAGGTTGGGGTTGGGGTTGGGGCTGTGCAGGCTATGCAGGAGGAGGGCGTGAGTGTGGTGGATGTGTGGTCTTGCGTCTCTTGTGTGACGACCCCTCCTCTCGCATAATACCCTTACCCTTATCTTGATCCCGGGCCATGTGGGTGTGTGTGCGTGAGTGAATGCAAAAATGTGATGAATGTGTAGGGATTTTCAAGGTCCCTTAGAGCTAATTTTTATTAATTATTCGTCCCATGTCGGACGAACAAAATAAAATAAACAGCGGAAGAATAATTTATTAAACTATTTAATAAATATAGCCCTAAGGAAAATTTCCCTAAGCCAGGAAATCTACTGACTCGAGTTGGGTCTGACCAACTTGAGAAAGTTCTAAATACTAATTTAAACTAAATGTGTATTAAATTGACTCACCCGGAATCTTGCCCTGCAACAGGCAAGATGTTCCGCACCGTCTTGTGCTCCATGATCTGAGCCGCCTCCCGAACCGCGTTGCATCGTTCCTCCTCGCAACTGGATCAGCTCCCGAAGCGCACCTTGCCTCCAAGCCCATCACTAGCCGTAGAAAGTTTCACTTGAGTAAACCCGTGTCGTAGACTTCCGACTCAGATTCGGACCTCCCCGTTGCCTTTCTAGGACTCGGTTGGAGGACATGAAAATTTATAGAGGAAGAGAATAAATTTAAGTCTCGATTAAGTTTGCTCAAATATTCCGGAGCTCCTTAATCGGTGACTTGGTGCAAGTGACAAAGAAGGGAGTGCCCACCTATTTATATAGGAGGCCGGCTCTGCTTCTTTTGTCACGAGCAATGTGGGATAAAAGCTAGGAAGAGGTTTTAGGATTTAATTTAATTAAGTTAGAATAGCTTTCACAAAGTTTAACTTTAATTAATTAATCCTCACTCACCATTGAGCTTCAGAGATGATACAAGTTATCATTTCGAAGGGCTAGCAATGGTGAACGCATAGGAACAAACGGCGACGAAATCCGAGTTCGTTTGACCCCTCAAACAATTGCTCAAAGTTGAGCAAAAACCCATGTTTCGTAGCCGTCAAGGGTTTCACTTAAACCCTAATGAAACGACTTAAGTTGCAGGCGACCCGCTAGGCTTAGCGGGCGTGCCCGCCTTAGGCAACTGGGCGCGCCCGCTAGGGCGCACCCGCGCGGGCACATAGCCTGCTGTTTCCAGCGAGCTACGCCCGCTGGAACAGCGGGTGAGCCCGCTGCTCCCAGCGGGCCGTGCCCATTATGAGCAGCGGGCCGCGCCCGTTTCAGCTTAGTGGGTTTATCCCAGTTCCCTTTGCGCCTTTCTTGCGTTTCTGGGCTCATCCGAGCTCCGATTCCTACACGGTTTGATCCTCTGGATTCCTCACGAAATCCCCTCCACTCCCAAATGCTCCAAATTCATAACCAACTTGTGAATTTAACATTCTCATTTCATCTTATGATTTCCTCTATACAATCTATCTGTTACTACGACGTGAATGTTACTCGGTGTGAGACCCTACAGCATAACCCTTACTACAGGCCGAGATTCGAAGTCTCAAGACGACAGTGACCACTAGCAGTAGGTGTCGTCCATGTTTCAGGATCATCGATTACGTGATTGCCTCGTTGGCAAGAATGCTGACGGGATCGCTCTGACTGTGACTGTGATAATTTCCGCAGTTTTAGTCCCTTCGTCATTACTATGTCACTTGTCTAGCCTAGGGTATGGTACTCTATCAACCCCATTAGCCAGCAGTGGTTAGTATACGTCGGTCTCTGGTACATACACATTGTACATGCTACAACATACCTTGGCCAAGGTTTTACCGAGAGCCGTACTAACCTGTGACACTAACTTCCCATTCACGGAAGAGACGAATCCTCTGTTGATCACTACTTAGCTCATATGCTTTGAGTGTCACCCAGCCTAAGATCTTTCAGCAGGCCTAGCCTCGAAGCTAGATCTATAGACCTAAGTGACACTATTCACACATAATACAATGATCTCAAGTCCTAAGGACCAACTTACCTATTATCACTTAGAGTTATTAATGATAGATTAGTGAATGTTGAACCATTTAATAACTCTTTGTTTGGGTCGTTCAGTGGACTCATTCTCTAGTGAGCACCTGCGTCCTGTCTCCGACTTCGCCAAGTCGTATGGTTATGAGACCAACCAGACTAAGACGCAATGGTCTGTCTGATGTGTCGATATCCATTATCTCGACACATCTATGACCACGAACGCATTTAAGATTCAAGCTACTATCGGTCAGACATTTCTCATAATCGTAATCTACATTGCGAAACATGGGTGACCTTAACTTTGAATCCAAGGGAATAATCCAAGTAATAAATAACTCAGACAATACTTTTTACTAGAAAGAATACTTTCATTTATTGAACAAGATGTTTATTAAGATAAATAGCCACGAGGGCATACATTTCTCTACATCTCCCACTTGCACTCAGGCCTATTTATTTTGGTATCTCATACCATATTTACTCGCTAGTTTCTCTAAACGATCACGTGCCAGCACCTTCATGAATGGATCTTTTAAGTTGTCTTCTGAAGAGACTCTAAGGAGTTCTATATCCTTCCTCTGCTCTATCTCCCGTATCAGGTGATACTTGCGAAGAATATGTCTGGATCTCTTGTGGAATCTAGGTTCTTGAACCAGGCTGATGGCTGCATTGTTGTCGCAATACAACGGTATTGGACTTTCAAATGCAGGTACCATCCCGAGTTGGTTGATGAACTTCCTCATCAAGACTGCTTCCTTTGCTACATCGTTATCCGCTATGTATTCGGCTTCCATCGTGGAGTCTGCAATAGTGACTTGTTTGGAACTCCTCCAACTGACTGCTCCTCCGTTGAGAGTGAAAATATATCCTGAGATCGATTTGCTATCATCCATATCACTCTGAAAGCTGGAATCTGTGAACCCTTCAACTTTCATGTGTTCACTTCCATAAACCAAGATCAAGTCTTTAGTCCTTCTCAAGTACTTAAGAATTGTCTTGACCGCTTTCCAGTGCTCTTCTCCAGGGTTAGACTGATATCTACTTACTACACCTAGTGCATAAGCGACATCGGGTCTGGTACAAATCATGGAGTACATGATAGATCCCACAGCAGAAGCATATGGGATCTTTGTCATCTGTACCCTTTCTAAGTAAGTTTGTGGAGACATCTTCTTGGTGAGGGTTATCCCATGATTGGCTGGTAATGAACCACCTTTACTGTTTTCCATGTTAAAACGTTTTAACACAGTTTCAATGTGCCTAGTTTGGGAGAGTCCCAGCATCCGCTTAGATCTATCTCTATGGATCTTCACACCCAGTATGTAGGATGCTTCTCCCAAGTCTTTCATGGAGAAGTTGGTTGATAGCCATCTTTTAACAGACTTCAACATCTTTATGTCATTGCCTATTATCAGAATGCTGTCCACGCATAAAACGAGGATGACTAAAGAATTATTATTACTGGTCCTTTTGTAGATGCATGGATCATCCTCATTTCTAACAAAACCAAACTCTTTGACTGTTTTGTTGAAGCGGATGTTCCAACTTCTTGAAGCTTGCTTAAGCCCATAGATGGACCTATGCAGCTTACATGCTTTTCCTTTGCTCCCACTGACTTCGATACCTTCTGGCTGAGTCATGTAAATCTGCTCCTCTAAATCACCGTTTAGGAAAGCAGTCTTCACATCCATTTGCCAGATTTCGTAGTCGTAGTAGGCAGCAATGGCGAGTACTATCCGAATAGACTTGTGCATGGCCACTGGTGAAAAGGTTTCGTCATAATCTATTCCTAGAATCTGACGATATCCTTTTTCTACCAGTCTAGCCTTGTACGTTTCTATTTTTCCATCCGCACCAATGTTCTTCTTGAAGATCCATTTGCAGCCTATGGGAACATTTCCTTTGGGCACGTTTTCTAAGGTCCATACCTTATTCACGTGCATGGAATCTATTTCGGATTTCATTGCATCTAACCATTTGTCAGAGTCTGTACTCTTTATGGCTTACTGGAAGTTAATAGGGTCATCATTTACTATGATGCTATCCTCAATCCCCCCGTCTACGAGAAAATCGTAGTACCTTTTGGGGATTCGAGGAACTCTATTTGACTTCCTACTGACTGGTTTGGAGATGTCAGGTTCTGACTCTCCCACTGTTTCCGACACTTGTTCCTGTGTAAGTACTTCCTCCGAGCATTCATTCAAATCAATTACCTTGCCAGTGGATTCCTTCACAAGGAATTCCCTTTCCAGAAAAGTGGCATGTTTAGAGACAACAATCTTTTGTTGTTCTGGATGGTAAAAGACATAACCTAATGAATGTCTCGGGTACCCTATGAATTTACACAGTATAGATCTGTCTTCCAGTTTGTCTGGATTTTGCCTTTTGACATATACAGGACAACCCCAAACCTTCAAGTGATTAAGGATGGGTTTCTTCCCGGTCCATATCTGATATGGTGTCAAATGCACAGATCTTGACGGAACTTTATTTAGAATGTATATAGCAGTTTCCAGGGCATAGCCCCAGAGGGAAGTAGTTAACTCAGCTTCACTTAACATAGACCGCACCATGTCTAACAAGGTCCGGTTTCTCCTTTCTGATACACCGTTATGTTGAGGTGTGTAAGGAGGCGTGACCTGAGAGAGAATCCCATTCTCTTTTAAGTAAGTAAGGAATTCATGGCCTAAGTATTCTCCTCCTCGATCTCATCGAAGAATCTTAATACTTTTTCCAGTCTGGTTTTCGACTTCGACACGGTACTCTTTGAATCGCTCAAAGGTTTCGGACTTATGTTTCATCAAGAACACATGTCCAAATCTTGAGTGATCGTCAGTAAACGTGACGAAATATGAAAATCCACCTTTGGCTAAAGTAGACATGGGTCCACATACATCGGAATGTACTAGACCCAAGAGTTCGATAACTCTCTCCCCTTGACTTGCAAAAGGAGTTTTGGCCATCTTACCTTTGAGGCAAGACTCACAAGTGTCGAATGACTCATAATTCGAGAGGCCCAAGAGCCCCTCTTTATGTAACTTACTGAGTCTCTACTCTCCGATATGGCTTAGTCTACAATGCCAAAGATAGGTTTCATTAAAACTAGATTCCTTACGTTTTCTTGCATTAACGTTTAATACAACCTCATTGCTCAAAGTGTATATTCCATTACTGAGTGTCCCAAAACCTAGCAACTTTCCATCAAGGGCAATGTTCATGACATTTCCGCTGATAGTAAAATTATAACCATCTTTAGCCAAAGCTGAGACAGATATAATATTGCATAGGAAATTTGGGATATAGTAACATTGCTTCAAAATCAAGTTAGCTTCACCGGCTAATGTGTGTTTAAGATCTCCTACGGCTACAACATCAACATTTGCTGCGTTTTCGACTTGGAGAATTATCTCATTCTTTTCAAGTTTTCTAATGATTCTCATTCCTTGTAACTGGTTACAGATATGAGAACCTGCACCGGTGTCTAACACCCATGCATTAGAATTAACTGAAAGAACTACACTTTGCATTTTAGAAGTTAAGGCATAAACTTGCCCTTCCTTCATTTGTTCCCTTTCTGCTATAGATTTCTTAGACCAGTCACTATTAATTTTATAACCAGTTAATAAGTTCTTATCTCGAATATAATTAATCTTACTCGTCATGCTACAAAGATTAGAACTCCTAATTAGCATGTGTTCAAAATATTTTTAAAATATAATTAGAATGGTTTTTATCCAATTATACTCTCCCATTAATATACAGATCGTTTAAGCCAAAACATTATTAAATGGGAGCAGGAATCCAACAACCTTGAGTCGGCCGACCTTGAGTGTAGCTCAACAAGTCGTTCGACTCGGCTGTAGGTAGACGAACTCTTTGTCGATCATATCGAATATGACTCCCTATTCGATTTTACCCCTACTCATTCGTGATCATGAGTGTGCTCATTCGGATCACAGTGGCTAGCCTAGTCAGACCCTTGTTTTCGTGTCTAGCCTGACTTGCTCCGCCGCTCGGTGTATGCACGACACGTCGGTTTGGGTTAGGACTTAGACTACATTCTTGATTAGACTTATGTCGATGCTCGGAGGATGAGACAACGGTTTCAGTCAGGTCAAGATGTTTATCAAGAAATCGGTTTCTATAAGATTGACATGTCACGGCTTGAGTGTGGCTCAACAACTGTAATATGTTTCTTACAGTTGCCAACTCCTAAAACAAGGAGGGCTACGATTTATCTTGAACAAGATTTATTATCGTATTGACTTAGGTATAATCGATGGACTTACACAGTCATGAATCGACACCTTGCGGTCCAGCGGACACGGCCAGGGAATTGACTAAGCCAGGACCACTTGTTACCCAGACTAGCTAGGTTGGTCCAGCAAACTTAGCCAAGCACATTGACCGACATCATGATCCATTGAAGGTGTTTTCATCAATTCTATGTTTGTCCAAACAACTAAATGGCTTTTACTTAAAACTAGTTAATCCTTATCAACTAGTGGATCCCTAAAATTCAAAATTTTTGGGTTTGTTAGACGATTTTTATTAAGTCCTTATCAACTATAAGGATTTGAAAAAATATGCGCTGCTACCCTAATCGTCCAATAGGTATACTTAAACAATTTAAGTCAAAGCAGAGTTTCAAATATTATCACATAAAATTTGAGGAAAGACTTTTAATGGCTATCCTAATAGTCCATAAGGCAATTTTAAACAATTTAAAATTTGCATGGTGTCAAAATTTATCTTGTAAAATTTGAGATTAATATTAATGGCTAACCTAGCAAATCCTTCTTGTGTCATCAAAATAAAACAAGAATAGCCATTAATCCTAATTATCACATAATTAAAACATGCAGTTTAAAAAGTAGTATAAGAACAGAGTAGATCTGGCTCTGATACCACTGTAGGGATTTTCAAGGTCCCTTAGAGCTAATTTTTATTAATTATTCATCCCAAGTCGGACGAACAAAATAAAATAAACAGCGGAAGAATAATTTATTAAACTATTTAATAAATATAGCCCTAAGGAAAATTTCCCTAAGCCAGGAAATCTACTGACTCGAGTTGGGTCTGACCAACTCGAGAAAGTTCTAACTACTAATTTAAACTAAATGCATATTAAATTGACTCACCCGGAATCTTGCCCTGGAGCAGGCAAGATGTTCCGCACCGTCTTGTGCTCCATGATCTGAGCCGCCTCCCGAACCGCGTTGCATCGTTCCTCCTCGCGAACTGGATCAGCTCCCGAAGCGCACCTTGCCTCCAAGCCCATCACTAGCCGTAGAAAGTTTCAATTGAGTAAACCCGCGTTCCGAATCAGATTCGGACCTCCCCGTTGCCTTGCTAGGACTCGGTTGGAGGACATGAAAATTTATAGAGGAAGAGAATAAATTTAAGTCTCGATTAAGTTTGCTCAAATATTCCAGAGCTCCTTAATCGATGACTTGGTGCAAGTGACAAAGAAGTGAGTGCCCACCTATTTATATAGGAGGCCGGCTCCGCTTCTTTTGTCACGAGCAATGTGGGACAAAAGCTAGGAAGAGGTTTTAGGATTTAATTTAATTAAGTTAGAATAGCTTTCACAAAGTCTAACTTTAATTAATTAATCCTCACTCACCATTGAGCTTCAGAGATGATACAAGTTATCATTTCGAAGGGCTAGCAATGGTGAACGCATAGGAACAAACGGCGACGAAATCCGAGTTCGTTTGACCCCTCAAACAATTGCTCAAAGTTGAGCAAAAAGCCATGTTTCGTAGCCGTCAAGGGTTTCACTTAAACCCTAATGAAACGACTTAAGTTGCGGGCGGCCCGCTAGGCTTAGCGGGCGCGCCCGCCTTAGGCAAATGGGCACGCCCGCTAAGGCGCACCCGCGCGGGCGCGCAGCCCGCTGTTTCCAGCGAGCTGCGCCCGCTGGAACAGCGGGCGGCGCCTGCTGCTCCCAGCGGGCCGCGCCCGTTGTGAGCAGCAGGCCGCGCCCGTTTTAGCTTAGTGGGTTTATCCCAGTTCCCTTTGCGCCTTTCTTGCGTTTCTGGGCTCATCCGAGCTCCGATTCCTACACGGTTTGATCCTCTGGATTCCTCACGAAATCCCCTCCACTTCCAAATGCTCCAAATTCACAACCAACTTGTGAATTTAACATTCTAATTTCATATTATGATTTCCTCTATACAATCTATCTGTTACTACGACGTGAATGTTACTCGGTGTGAGACCCTACAGCCTGACCCTTACAACAGGCTGAGACTCGAAGTCTCAAGACGACAGTGACCACTAGCAGTAGGTGTCGTCCCTGTTTCAGGATCATCGATTACGTGATTGGCTCGTTGGCGAAAATGCCGACGGGATCACTCTGACTGTGACTGTGATAATTTCCGCAGTTTTAGTCCCTTCGTCATTATTATGTCACTTGTCTAGCCTAGGGTATGGTACTCTATCAACCCCATTAGCCAGCAGTGGTTAGTATACATCGGTCTCTGGTACATACACATTGTACATGCTACAACATACCTTGGCCAAGGTTTTACCGAGAGCCGTACTAACCTGTGACACTAACTTCCCATTCACGGAAGAGAAGAATCCTCTGTTGATCACTACTTAGCTCATATGCTTCGAGTGTCACCCAGCCTAAGATCTTTCAGCAGGCCTAGCCTCGAAGCTAGATCTATAGACCTAAGTGACACTATTCACACATAATACAATGATCTCAAGTCCTAAGGACCAACTTACCTATTATCAATTAGAGTTATTAATGATAGATTAGTGAATGTTGAACCATTTAATAACTCTTTGTTTGGGTCGTTCAGTGGACTCATTCTCTAGTGAGCACCTGCGTCCTGTCTCCGACTTCACCAAGTCGTATGGTTATGAGACCAACCAGACTAAGACGCAATGGTCTGTCCTATGTGCCGATATCCCTTATCTCGACACATCTATGACCACGAACGCATTTAAGATTCAAGCTACTATCGGTCAGACATTTCTCATAATCGTAATCTACATTACGAAACATGTGTGACCTTAACTTTGAATCCAATGGAATAATCCAAGTAATAAATAACTCAGACAATACTTTTTACCAGAAAGAATACTTTCATTTATTGAAAAAGATGTTTATTAAGATAAATATCCACGAGGGCATTCATTTCTCTACAGAATGTACACACACAGAGACAATCGAGCAAATAAAAATTCTAGGGCAAAATATAAAATTGAGCTAAGGAACGAAGTTACCCAGTCGAGACGAAGATCCTTACTTGTAGGTGACCCAACGCAACGCAATGGGAAGAAGTGTGAAGCCGCGGCGCCTCTTTTCAAAAAAATTCGAAAATGGGGGGGAAGTGCGAAAATTAGGGTTTTGTGGGGGTAAAAACAAAAATTGAGAGAGAGAAATCGATGGAGGGAAGGAGATGGAGAGTGGAGGGAAGGATCTAAGGGGGTTTGTGGTCGGTTGAGGGAGTATCGTCGCCGGTTGGGGGAAGAGGGAGTCAAAACGGAGAGAAAAATCAAAGTCGGGTGAAGTGGGAGATGAACGGGTGAGGGCGGGTATTTATAGGGTTTAAGTCGAACTGATCGGGTGAAAGCTTACCCGATCGGTTGACAATTAGGTCGAAAAAAGTTGCTGAAAAGATGCTACAGGCGAACCGATCGGTTGAGAACTCAACCGATCGGGTGGCCGCTTCACAATTTTCCCGAGAATTCAGTACAGCTCACCTGGTCGGTCACCCGACCACGCTTCGTATCACCCGATCGGTTGATCAGCTCCCAAAATTTTCCGAGACCTCGGCCCAGCTCACACGGTCTGCCACTCGGTCTCACATTGCTTCACCCGACTGGTTCATTGGAGAACAGATACGGCCATTGTCTGATACGTCTCACCCGATCGGTTGACTGGTCACCCGATCGGGTGAGGGCTTGTTTCCTGCAAAAATTCATTAATGGCCTAAGTCTCTCGATAGAAGTTCCCGCGGCTGGATTTATTTATTAAAATAAGAAAAATAAAGCTAAAAATAATCCTAAAAATGAAGATGAAAGTTTAGGGCATGGGTTGCCTCCCATGAAGCGCTTTTGTTTAACGTCGTTTGCTCGACGCCCGTAGATGATATTCAAGGCAGACGGGGGTTATGCCCTAAGATAGGCATCTCTTCAGATTCGGAGTTGGTGGCTTTTGGTGTCGGCGGCGGTGACAAGAAGACTTGCTCAATGACCCTCCCTTTGTTGACGGGATCCGGGGGCTTCTCCCTTATATTGGCGTCTACTGCCACTCGTTTCAAGATCCGGATCTCATCACCGGTGAGCCCCATGGGCTCTTTCCCTTTCCTCCTCGTCGAAGGGGCTTTTTGAAATTTGGGAGGGACTGTATGTGTCGCGTCCGCTTTCCCAGCAACATCATCTTTCTTCAAGCAGATATGTTCTTCTGAGTCCCCCAAGCTGTCGGGGGGATTCCTTGAAAGTATTTACCAGGCGCCTGCTCCCACAACTCTTTCTTCTTATATCTCCAGCATATTACATCCTGGATCATCCGTGGGATTGGGGTGCTTCATTGACAACCCCAAGTCAAACTCGACTTTTTCGTTGCCGACGTTAAGGGAAAACTTCCCCTTCTTCACATCTATTAAAACATCGGCAGTGGCCATGAAAGCCCGTCCAAGGATGATGGGGGTGTGCGCATCTTCAGGCATGTCCATAACATGAAGTCCACTGGCACATGCACTCCACTTACGTTGACAGGTAGGTCATCTACAACCCCCACCGGATATTTGACCGATCGGTCTACAAGCTGTAGGGTCATACCGGTGGGCTCCAGGTCGCCCATCCATATCCTTTTATATAGTGACAGGGGCATTAAACTGATGCTCGCTCCAAGATCGATGAGCGTGCGATGGATCTTTACCTCCCCGATCGCACAATGGATAGAGAAGCTCCCCTGGTCTTTAAGCTTAGGCGGATTTGCTCGCTGGATGAGTGCACTACACTCCGCCGTGAGAACTACCTTGTCATTTCTAGACTCCTTTGTCACCAAATCCTTGAGGAATTTCGCGTAGGAGGGTATGGTCTCAATAGCTTTGAGGAAGGGTATTTGAAGGCTCAAATCCTTGACCATGGCAAAGAATTTACCATACTTTTCGTCTATCTTTGCTTGGGCCAGACGTTGTGTAAAAGGCACAACGGGCTTAAATAATTTGAGGCTCCCTTCCTCGTCCTTCTTCTTCTCTTCTTCAGGGACTCCCTCCGGAGTCGTAGTCTCTGGCGACGAAACACCGTTGTCGTTGGCTTTTTCAATTGGTCGCTCTATGACCAATGGTGCTTCCGGTTCCTTGGCGGGCACTCTCGTGGGGATTTGTGTTGTGCTCCTCAAGACGATAGCGAACACATTCGCATGCTCGGTGTGAGTGCCAAAGTCTGGTTTGCTCCCCTCGGGTTCACTTCCGGTTGTGGCGGCAATAGATTTTGCGACCTTTGAAGGTTCGCCACCTGTAACCCTAGCTGGGTTACTTGGTCAGTGAGAGCCCTTTGCCCCATTTCCAGCTTCAAATTTATCTTATCCTGGTTGGTAATGTATTGAGTCAAGAGGGACTCAACCAAAGATATGGCCCTCTGCTGGCCATACTGCTGCTGAGTGGGCTGCTGGTTCCTTGGGGGATACTGCTGATACTATTGTGGAGGCTGCTGCTGTTGAAACTGCTGCTACGGTTGCCTAGGCGGCTGATATACTAGCTGATGTTGTTGCTGAGGAGGCAGCTGCTGATATGGTGCCTGGTAGCTAAGGTTGGGGTGGTTCCGGTTGTTTGGAGAGTAGGCTGGATTGGAGCTAGTCTGTGGTGGATACGGCGCATTTTCCATAGGATTGTAGAATAGTGCGCTCGCTTGGTCCAACAGTGGTGAGATGTCACCACCCTCGAAGTCCCCCCTGACTTCAGATTCCACCGCCGCAATATGTTGTGTACCGGCACCACCGGCTCCTACCATCAGCGCTGAGATCTAGGTCGATAGCAAGTCAAACTTGCTGGATAATTTGTCGACGTCTTCGACCCTATGGATACCCCCCTAATCTATGTGTGGCTCTCTCGTCACACCACCGCTCATTGTTCGATGCCATGTTTTCAAGAATTTGTCCGGCATCTTCTTCACTCCTAGATATAAAGGACCCCCCAGCCGCAGCGTCCATGGAAGATTTCAAGTCATCCCTCAATCCGTTGTAGAAAAGATTAATTATCTGCCACTTTGGAAGCTCGTGATGAGGGCATCTTCGCTGCATCTCTTTAAATCTTGTCCAAGCTTCATGCAGGGACTCGTGGGTGGCTTGGGAGAAGGAGGAGATCTCACTCCTCAACTTCATGGTCTTCCCCGGAGGAAAGAACTTCGTCAGGAAGGCATTTGAGAGCTTCTCCCAAGTGTTGAACGTGTTCGGGTCCTTTCTCCTAAGCCACAGCTTGGCCTTATCTCGCAGAGAGAAGGGGAATAGTTTCAGATGTATTGATGTAGCTGTGACTCCATTAATCCGGAATGTGTCACATTTCTCGAGGAAGGAGTCCAGATGTTCGATGAGGATCTCCATGGGTGCCCCAGAGAATTGATCCTGCTGGATCCACATCTCCAAAGACGGCTTAAGATCGAAGCTTTGCACCGTAATAGCAGGAGGATGGATGGGGAGGTGGACTCGATGGATGGCATCGAGTATTCCAGCAGGGACTTGTGAGTTGGGGTGTTCACTCACATGGTTTCAGGCTCTTCTCTTCATCTCTTCTCTGCGAACAGACGTCTTAGGGTGGCGTTTATCTCAGGATCAACAGGAATCAAGTCGTTAAGACTCCTTGTGTTCCTGCGCATTAAAAACAACAAACACCCGTGAAGCGAAAAGTGGGAAAGAAACAGATAAAATATAAAATAAAAATAAGAAAATAAAAACGAAAAATAAGAATGCGAAAATTATCGCGAGATAGAGATGTGAGCTAGACTCAAGGGTTCAAAAGATCCAAAAATAACAAGCACGTTGCCTCCCCGGCAATGGCGACATAAAGCTTGGCGTCCCCCGGTTGTTGTTGTGGCTCAAGAGTGCAATATGAGATTGGGGGCGTGAGATTTAAATATTTATAACCGAAAGCGCATGGTGTTGTAGTGTGGCTTGGGGGTCGAACTCAGGGAGGCGTGGTTGTGCTTGTGTCAGAAAGGACCAAATTCACCCATGGGTGAGCTAGCCCGAATCGGTAGATGGGTTGCCACGGAAATAGAATGCGATGGATAAACAATATAAAGGGAAACCCGGGACTTCAGTTTCCACCCTATCATATGATTCTCACTAATACGACCGGCGGATAGGATAACGATCGGAATTAGGGTCTAATGGTGAGATGTTGCCTCTAAGAGTGATACCAGCGTCCCATGGACCCGATATTCCGGTCGGTGCCAAGGATGATACGCCGGACTACCCGGGTTCGGATAGTGGGCATTCTCATGTCCACTAACACTGACCGACTCCGGGAGCACTAAGCTTGCAATGATAACTCCCAACATCTCGTCCTGTCGTTCCCACGCGCTAGGATTCGATGTCTACGCTAAGGGCGTGAGCTATGGCTAGGGAGTCAACCGCCAAGTTTATCCCCCCTTGGCCCAACGGTTAAAGGCGGTCTTTTTCCCGTCGATGACAATGAAACACCCTGCGTAACCAATAGATTCCTAATCCCTATCGATTTCCTAGTCCTATGGACGCATTAGGGAGAACCCACGAAGGGGTTTCCACCAAAATCCCAGATTTGGGAACTACTCACACATTTTACGGAAAAAGCAATATAAATGAAAATCGACCGTTAAAAACATAATTCGACGATTGAAAAGTAGTAAAAGCAATGCAAATAACACTATATTAAAGTTTAGTAAAGATCAGACAACTTACAAATATCAAATAAATTCCAGCCGTCACAAAATGGAGAGAAAACAGATAAATACAACAGCCCAAAAAACACAGCCTTCGTTTCTGAAAACCTAGGGCTAATATATATAGAAAACGACGTCACCCGATCGGGTGAAGAATCAACTGATCGGGTGACCTGCTGCGAACTTCGGCAACGATTTTCAGAAACATCACCCGGTCACTCGACACGATCGGTTGGCGAAAGCTTCTAGCCGTTTAGATCTTGAGCTCATCAGGTGAACCGATCGGTTGATAAATCAACCGATCGGTTGGAAACGTCACCCAAAAAGATAGAAGTTTCAGATGTTTTGGCACGGTCTGCTGGCGGTCGGGTCAGCTCCATAAAGCTTGACGTCCCACCGGTTGTTGTTGTGGCTCAAGAGTGCAATATGAGATTGGGGGCATGAGATTTAAATATTTATAACCGCAAGCGCACGGTGTTGTAGTGTGGCTTGGGGGTCGAACTCAGGGAGGCGTGGTTGTGCTTGTGTCGAACTCAAGGACCAAATTCACACATGGGTGAGCTAGCCCGAATCGGTAGATGGGTTGTCACGGAAATAGAATGCGATGGATAAACAATATAAAGGGAAACCCGGGACTTCGGTTTCCACACTATCATTTGATTCTCGCTAATACGACCGGCGGATAGGATAACGATCGGAATTAGGGTCTAATGGTGAGACGTTGCCTCTAAGAGTGATACCAGCGTCCCATGGGCCCGATATTCCGGTCGGTGCCCAGGATGATACGCCGGACTACCCGGGTTCGGACAGTGGGCATTCCCATGTCCATTAACACTGACCGACTCTGAGAGCAGTAAGCTCGCAACAATAACTCCCAACATCTCGTCCTGCCGTTCCCACGCGCTAGGATTCGATGTCTACGCTAAGGGCGTGAGCTATGGCTAGGGAGTCAACCGCCAAGTTTATCCCCCCTTGGCCCAACGGTTAAAGGCGGTCTTTTTCCCATCGATGACAATGAAACACCCTGCGTAACCAATAGATTCCTAATCCCTATCGATTTCCTAGTCCTATGGACGCATTAGGGAGAACCCACGAAGGGGTTTCCACCAAAATCCCAGATTTGGGAACTACTCACACATTTTACGGAAAAAGCAATATAAATGAAAATCGACCGTTAAAAACATAATTCGACGATTGAAAAGTAGTAAAAGCAATGCAAATAACACTATATTAAATTTTAGTAAAGATCAGACAACTTACAAATATCAAATAAATTCCAGCCGTCACAAAATGGAGAGAAAACAGATAAATACAACAGCCCAAAAAACACAGCCTTCGTTTCTGAAAACCTAGTGCTAATATATATAGAAAACGACGTCACCCGATCGGGTGAAGAATCAACCGATCGGGTGACCTGCTGTGAACTTCGGCAACGATTTTCAGAAACATCACCCGGTCACTCGACACGATCGGTTGGCGAAAGCTTCTAGCCGTTTAGATCTTGAGCTCATCAGGTGAACCGATCGGTTGATAAATCAACCGATCGGTTGGAAACGTCACCCAAAAAGATAGAAGCTTCAGATGTTTTGGCACGGTCTGCTGGCGGTTGGGTCAGCTCCATAAAGCTTGACGTCCCACCGGTTGTTGTTGTGGCTCAAGAGTGCAATATGAGATTGGGGGCGTGAGATTTAAATATTTATAACCGCAAGCGCACGGTGTTGTAGTGTGGCTTGGGGGTCGAACTCAGGGAGGCGTGGTTGTGTTTGTGTCGAACTCAAGGACCAAATTCACACATGGGTGAGCTAGCCCGAATCGGTAGATGGGTTGTCACGGAAATAGAATGCGATGGATAAACAATATAAAGGGAAACCCGGGACTTCGGTTTCCACACTATCATATGATTCTCGCTAATACGACCGACGGATAGGATAACGATCGGAATTAGGGTCTAATGGTGAGACGTTGCCTCTAAGAGTGATACCAACGTCCCATGGGCCCGATATTCCGGTCGGTGCCCAGGATGATACGCCGGACTACCCTGGTTTGGATAGTGGGCATTCCCATGTCCATTAACACTGACCGACTCTGAGAGCAGTAAGCTCGCAACAATAACTCCCAACATCTCGTCCTGCTGTTCCCACGCGCTAGGATTCGATGTCTACGCTAAGGGCGTGAGCTATGGCTAGGGAGTCAACCGCCAAGTTTATTCCCCCTTGGCCCAACGGTCAAAGGCGGTATTTTTCCCGCCGATGACAATGAAACACCCCGCGTAACCAATAGATTCCTAATTCCTATCGATTTCCTAGTCTTATGGACACATTAGGGAGAACGCACGAAGGGGTTTCCACCAAAATCCCAGATTTAGGAACTACTCACCCATTTTAGGGAAAAAGCAATCTAAATGAAAATCGACCATTAAAAACATAATCTGGTGATTGAAAAGTAGTAAAAGCAATGCAAATAACACTATATTAAAGTTTAGTAAAGATCAGACAACTTACAAATATCAAATAAATTCCAGCCGTCACAAAATGGAGAGAAAACAGATAAATACAACAGCCCAAAAAACACAGCCTTCGTTTCTGAAAACCTAAGGCTAATATATATAGAAAACGACGTCACCTAATCGGGTGAAGAATCAACCGATCGGGTGACCTGCTGCGAACTTCGGCAACGATTTTCAGAAACATCACCCGGTCACTCGACACGATCGGTTGGCGGAAGATTCTAGCCGTTTGGATCTTGAGCTCATCAGGTGAACCGATCGGTTGATAAATCAACCGATCGGTTGGAAACATCGTCCAAAAAGACAGAAGCTTTAGACGTTTTGGCACGGTATGCTGGCGGTAGGGTCAGCTCTCCGGGTCGCCTCTTGAAGGAATCAGCTACAAATGAACCGATCGGTGAAGGTCACCCGATCGGTTGGAATTCAGCTTCAATTTCCAAAGAAGACAGTCAGGCTGAACAGGTCTCCGACCCGGTCGGTTGATGCTCACTTCGCTTCAACTGTTGTCCGGGTCGTGCACGCGTGCATCACCCGATCGGTTGGCTGTCTCCAACCGATCGGGTGGGGGCTGAAAGATAGCGATCTTGGTCGTTTGACCCCCTGGATCACGCGTGACTCCTTCCGTTGCTCCGGGGACATGTGATATCTTCGTCATGTGTCCCCTATACTGGCAAACTCCTGCAAACGCACAAAAACACGGAGAAGTGAAATAAAACAAAGAAATACGAGAAAACGAATACGAGACGGTGGAAAATAACGGAAAACACAAAAGAAGACGTGCGTGAATATATTAAATATAAATGCACGTTAGCTGCTGAGGTAGTACTGAGTGTCAGTAATCTTCTTCAACTCAGATACTGCATGCACTAGCTCGGCTGATACCCATCCCTTGTCCTGGGAGGCAAACATTGTCGCTAAGGCGACCAAGTGTTGTAAGCTATTTGGAGCTAGCAGGCATGGTGCCATGTTGGACAGATAAAGGAAGTACCAAGTAAGGCGGTTGAACAGGAGGCGGATCCCTACCTCCTAGTGTGTAGAGCTCAACGTAATTACTCCCATAGGGGGTAGGTTAGGAGTCCCCACCATATCATGCAGAAGCATCATGCGAACCAAGGGGTAACCTGGTATCTAGCCCTAAGCTACACCAGGTTAACTACACATATCTTTGACCTGAACTCTTGTGACCAATATTGAGCTATCTTTCCTCCCTTACCTTGGAGGTCAATAATTCTGGTGACATTTGTTGAGTATTGATTCCTCGGATTTGGTTTTGATGATGAACAAACATAAATATTGTGAACTAACTCTTTGTGAGCGCAGTTATGGAGATCGTCGCCAAATTTCTATGAACATCTAAAGCGACGTCTCGAGACTTCTCAAAGCACGTGATCGCATGCTTGAAGCTTCGTTGAAGCTCAAGGACCATTATTGAAGACAAGAGATGCGAATCGAAGTGATTGAAGACGGTTCGTCAAGTTTTATTTATAGTCTTCTAGCTTCGTTTCGTAGATTGTTAAGCCTTGAGTAGGTCTTACGTTTTTAATCTTCATAACGCTCCTATCTTAGAGCTAGGATCTTATTAGAAGCCCATACGAACGTTCCCGAAGCTTCACGCTTCTCATCGCAGCTTCTTGTGCATGTTAGTTGGTTCATGAAGAAGAACCAACCGACTAGATGGCAATCTAGTCGGTCGACAATGCTTCTTGAACCGACTAGAATGTCTTGACTAATTTCAGCTCATTCACTGTTTACAGTTAGTCGGTCCAAGAAGGTTCACCGACCGGCTAGTTGTGAAACTAGTCGGTTAGGAATCCTTCTTAGACCGACTAGTTCTGTGTTCAGTTTTTCAGCTTGAGCTACTATTTATCATTAGTCGGTCTAAGAACGATTGTCGACCGACTAGTTGAGAAACTAGTCGGTTGGAATTTGTTCTCAGACTGACTAGTTCAACTTGACTTCAGCCTATACTATTTTGACTCTTAGTCGGTCAAAGAACACTCACCGACCGACTAGTTGTGAAACTAGTCGGTTGGCAAGTCTTCTTGGACTGACTAGTTCTCTATCTTCTGAACTTCCCTTTTTGGTTGTTCTTCAGTTAGTCGGTTCATATTGAATCACCGACCGACTAGTTGATGAACTAATCAGTCAGTGATCCTTCTTTGACCGACTAGTCTGCTTCAGAATAGAGCCGTTGGAGCATTAAATGCCACGAATTTTGCTCTCTCTTTCATCTATCCTATATATACTTGAAGGGCTTCTTTCGTAGCATTCAAGGCTGATATTAATTGATCTTTAGAGAATCAAAGAGAAGCATTTAATCCTCATTCCAAGCTCTTTCATTTCTCACTTGAATCTCTCCCTCACTCTTATTTCAAAAGAGAGATTCATTGATTGTGAGCCTTCCAAGCCAAGAGCTTGATTCAAGGTCACCAACATCCTCCTAGGCTTTCATTGCTGATCTACATCTTGGAGCTAGGGTTTGGTGCCTTCATCTTCCCCAAAATCCTTCTTGCCCTAAATCGTAAGTTTTACTCAAGGCATAGGGTTTTGTGGTAAGCATTTCATATTTCATTATATTTGATATTGCAAGTGTTTTTCTCTCGGTTGTGAGAGATTGTTTGTGATCCCGGTTTGTGGGAGTCACAATTTCATTTGTGTATGATTTGATCTTGTTGAGGTTTTCTACAAGTATTTCATAGTGCAAATTTGAGTTAGAGGATTCTAACTCAAGTATCCGGAGGGGATCCAGGTGTTTGGGACGTAGGATCACCGGGAACAAGTCGGGGAGACTTGGGTGGATCCGAACCCGTTAATTCGTTTGTTTGCGATTGCAATTCTTTGTTGTCAATATTTACATTTCCGCATTGTTGGTTGAGTTTGAAAGATAATTAGGAATTATCTTCTTAATTATTTTAAAGTACTATTCACCTCCCCTCTAGTACTTGTGCAGTAGCTTCGTAGGGCATTACATTTGGTATCGGAGCCAAGTACCTGGCTATGTCTTCCAACGACAACAAGAACGTTTGTCCACCTTCAGATTACAGCACCTTCAGGGACCGTGAAGGAGCTTCTTCGGTGATGGAATGACACTCCTCGACGAGGCCTCCCTTCTTCAATGGTGCCAACTGCGGGTACTGGAAATGCCGGATGGAAACTTTCCTCCGGAGTGCTTCATTGTGGAGAGCCACGTTGACGGAGTACATCGAGCCCGAAGAAGAAGATTTCACGAAGTGGACTACCGCGGAGGTCGCCGCGGAGGTAAGCAATGCCAAGGCAATGAATGCCTTGCAATGCGCTTTGGAGCCCGAGGACTTCAATAAGATATGTACATCTAAGAGTGCATATCAAATCTGGAACTCACTCCTCATCTTGCATGAAGGAACGAGTAGGGTAAGAGACTCCAAACTCGTTGTTGTAAATAAAGATTTCGAATTATTTCATATGCAACAGGGTGAGAAGATGAAGGAGTATTATGCTCGCTTCGTCGACATCACCAACGAGTTGGAGGCTCTTGGTAAAACCTACACCCAAAAGGAGAAAGTCTCAAAGATCATTGATGGACTTCCTTCTTATTGGAAAAAACGTACCTTCGCCATCGAGGAAGGTAATGATATGAGTAAGTATACTGTTATTCAATTAATGGGTACATTGATGTCTTATGAGGTACGCAAGGATAGCAAACTAAAGTTGCAGGATAAGATGAAGTCCTACTTGAAGCAAGACGAGCCAAAGAAAAAGGCGATTGCGTTCAAGGCCGCTCCATCCACATCCACATCTACCGATGATGAAGAATCGGAAGAGGAGTTGGACTTGGAATCCATTGCCCTCATGGCAAAGAAGTTCAACCGGTTCTTCCGGAAAGGTAATTTTAAGAACAAGTCTAAATTTAGTTCTTCTAACACCTCCGCTCCTTTGTGTTTCAAATGCAACAAGCCAGGACACATGAAAGCGGATTGTTCTCAAAACAAACAAAAGGAGAAGCGGAAGGCGCCAAAGTTCGACAAGTCAAAGAAATACAAGAAAGGGTATAAGAAGGGGCTTGTCGGCACTTTCACCGACTCCGAGGATGACTCCTCAAGTGGAGAGTCGGACGATGAGCAAGTGGAGCAAGCACACATGTGCTTCATGGCTAGAGAGGAGCATGATCAAGGATCTTCCTCCGATGATAGCGAGGATGAAGGCGATGAGGTAACTATGGACGACATTAGATTAGCTAACGAGCAAATTTGGTCTAAATATTCTAAATTAGTAAATAGATATACTAAGACCAAAGATGAGTTAGATAGTCTCTAAATCTCACCTAAGCCTATCGTCATCAACAACGACACCGTTGTTGAAGACTTAAGAAATGAGATTGTAAATCTCAAATCTCAACTTGAGCATGTTCATATTGAGGATTCGGAGGAACACAAGATAGCGGATTTGACTTCTCAAAACTCGACTTTGAGTATTGAGAATGAGAATCTCAAATCACGTGTTTATGTGCTCATATCGCAAGTATCCAATTTGGATGCTTCTATGTGTTCTCTCACCGAGAAATATGAGTGCACATTAGGCCGAATTAACAAATTCAATAAAGGTAAGGACCATTTGGATAAAATCCTAAATGACTTACTTTCGGCCAATCACCACATTGGCTTGGGGTATAAGATGAGAAATTCATCCAAAGCGGCCACTACCTTTGTTAGGCCAACTTCTGATGCCTCAACGAGTGGGAGCAAACACTCTATTGGTAGTTCATCTACCAATGGTGCTTCCACTTCATACACACCCTCGTTTGGAAAGAAACCCACTTTGGGTGGACCTCCAAAGAAGGGTCATGCTTATATGTACACCAATACCAGGCCACGTAGGAACACACATCCTACTCCACATGTTCACACATATGATGATTTTTATGCACCACATCCACGGGCACGTGCACACCATGTGAGACACACTCACGCACGTGTTCCTCCACATGCATATGTTCACCCACATCATCATATGAACAATTATCATCATGCACCATTTCATCATGTGTCATATGCCTATCCACGACATGCATCACGTAGAAATCAACAACGCATGCATGCTCCCAATAGGAATAGGGCTCCCAAAATCTTCACTATTTGGAGCCCGAAGGACACAAATATGCATGAAAAACAAGTTTACATGAATTCTTATATCATTAATGTAGTGCATAATGATGATTATGTGGGGAAGTCTAAGTCCAATTAGACTTGGCTTCCAAAGGTCTAATCTTTTAGGACCCAATGACCTTGGGTACCATGGAATGATATGTTTATCTTTAGGTACTCAAGAAAAAGAAACGGAGCAACAAATCCAAATTTAGCTCCAAGAATAATTGGATACTCGATAGCGGGTGTTCAAAACACATGACGGGTGATGCTCAATTGCTCTCTGGAGTGGTGCCCATTGCAAATGGGAACCGGGTAGTCTTTGGAGGCAACGAGAGCGGAACCATCATAGGTGTTGGTAAAGTAGGTAATCCTTCTAAACCACTAATAAGTGATGTTTACCTTGTTAAAGGATTAAACCACAATCTCATTTCAATAAGCCAACTTTGTGACAAAGGTTACAAAGTTAGCTTTACGAAAGGAATGTGCCATATTTTGAGAAAAGATAATAATGATTTATTATTTTCCGGCACACGCCATAAGGATATTTATATATTAGATCTTCCAAAATCACATGAAAAATGTCTCATTACCAACACAAGTGAACAACACTTATGGCATCGGCGTTTTGGTCATGTGAACTTTGGAACACTTTTTAAGCTTTCCAAGTTAAATTCTATTAGATGCTTTCCTAAGCTTGTCTTTCAAAAGAAAAGCTTTTGTGACTCGTGTCAACGAGGCAAGCTTCCAAAATCGTCTTTTAAACCAAAGAAAAGCATTTCATCTAAGCGGCCTCTAGAGCTATTACATCTAGATCTTTTTGGGCCAACTATAGTTGCTTTATTAGGAAATGCACGATATGGACTTGTCATCGTTGATGACTTTTCTAGATTTACTTGGGTATTTTCCTTAAGTAATAAAAATGATGCTTTTGAAAACTTCACAATATTTGTTAAGAAAGTACAAAATCTCATTGGAATCACCATTGTCACTATTCGTAGTTGTTACGACTATTTTGACCGGGTCCGGAGGAGCCAAGTCAACCACGACCAGTCAACCAGCCAAACTACGGCCTCGGGCTCCGGCCCAAGGATCTTACGGGCGGGTCGCGTTCCTCCACCCACGACGAAGGCCCAAGAGATTGCCAGCTTCCGTAGCGGAGGAAATCGGGGCCCAAATCGAGGAAGCATTCGCCATTTATGGCAGCCGCCCTGTGCCATCATGATCGGCCAATTATGGCAGCCACCTTCATGGCTCGCCAAATATGGCAACCGACTTCATGGCCAGGCTTAATGGCCATCATTCCCCCGCCATTATGGCCCGCCAATTATGGCAACCGCAATGCCCATTACTCCAGCCTTCATGGCCCGCCAATTATGGCAATCACTCATGGCCATGACTCCACCTTCATGACGTCATCAAGTGGGCGCAATTAGAGGGGGTCAACCCTTCCCCATTTGCACGACCCCATGAATGGCGGCCATGATGTCACATCATGGCACATGATGAGCATGGTTCGTCTATATGAGGAGGGGGCGGGCGTCATTTGGAAGGGGCCGGATGTAACGACCACTTTTCGTCGTACGTTGTTCGTGCACGTGCTTTTGGCCGTGCACGTGTTTGTTTTAGACCTTGTTTGTTTGTGAACACTTTCGTGTGATATGCCGTCGTGAATGTCTCTGAGAGTAGTAAATAGTGGCACTAATTTGGAACGACGTTTCTCGAGTCGTTTTCCACAATTAAATCTTATTCGAAGAGACGTTGTGATTTTCACTATTGACGGGAGACGTTTCTATTTTTAGTTTCGTCGTCCGACGTTGAAATTGTGATCCGTCTCCTCTGCCTTCTTTCTCTCGTCCGTGCAATCACCCCAGTATTTATTACAAAATTTTTGGTCTTCGTTTGACCTACCTTCACTTTTCGCCCAACCTATTGTTGGCTTAACCCTAATTTCATTGATTTGCACCACTCTAATTATTATATTATATTAGTCTTAATAACCCCCTTACTTAGCCCAGTCATTAGTTACTACTGGCCGCACTCATACCCAGGTGTGAGGGGGGGGCTATGTTTTTTTATAATAATAACAAATTTTTCTCTATCAAAACAACTAACCTGTGTACCCATCCTAGCCCACGTTTCCTATGGGGGCCCCACTCCTTTGTGCTTTCACCATTCGGCATGAGAGAGGAACCGGCCCTACACCTACTCACATGAAGCCCATGCTTTAAGCCTACTCCTATTTATTTTAATGTTAAACCCACAGGCCCCGCATTCGCGTGAGTACACATTAACCCTAGCAACTTTTTAAAACCCTAGGCTATAAATAATTATAATCCTAAGGCCTAAACGTCAGCAACCCTACCCTTTTCTTAGAGCTGCCGCCGCCCCCTACACTTTCGCATCACAAACTTCCCTCCACACGCGAAAAACATCACGATGGCGCCGTAACCCATTCCCTTCGACCTCTCCTCGCCGGAGACGACGCATCTCCGGCCTCTCATCGATCTCCTCCCCTCGCGGCGGCCATTCTCCGGCCTGTTTCCTCGTCGACCAGCGCTTCCCGTCAACCTCCTCCCCTCGGCCCCGTTAACCACCGGCACACGGCAGCAGACCGCCGCCCGACGCTGTTCACGACGACCCCTCTTCGTCGCCTGCCCATCCCGCCGTGACCCCCTCGCATGCCGGCCTCCCCTTCTCCCCACGCCGGTGGTCTCCCCGCAGCCACCACAACGAACGCAGCCGCCCGACGATCTTCCCTCCGGAGCTTCCCCGACCAAACCCACATTCGTCGGAGTTCGCAGCCAAGCGGCAGCAGCGGCCACTGTCCGGCCAAACACCCTACCCCCGCGACCTCCCCCGCCTCCCCTCGCTGCGACCTCGCCGTTGAAGCCACCGGCATCCCCCCTCACTACTCCACCTGCAACACATCGAAGGAAAGCTGAAAAAGGTTAGCTTAGTTTGTATATGCACGGTTAGTAGATGATGTAATGGGTAGTTGCTGTTAGGGTGATAAATGTTAAGGAGTTAGATCCTGTTAGGGTTTTTAAAACTATAGGGTTTGTTATAATATTGGTTATCAGAATACTTTTGTTATGTTGGGATCACTAAAAATGCTAGATATTGGTATATTACATGGTTAGTAGTATAATAATTAGAGTTGGTTTTTAAAACTGTGCTTTAGAAATTGTTTCAGCTTGCAATAATTTAGTTTAGTTGGAGTTTTAGATTAATATTAGAGTTTGTTTATAAACGGTGCTTCTTAATACCATGTCAATCTCATGAGTTAGCGGATACGCATGTTAAATGTTAGTTTATAATGTTGTTAGTAAATAATTTAGTTAGGGTAATATTTCAGGACAAGTAATGATAATACAAGCTATATTATCATGCTAGGGCAGAGAGTAACTGTGTTTGTAATATTTATATCATGATATGTTTTTATAACAGTATACTCCATTAAGTTATAATATAGCTATACCTAGTCTACATCTATATAAGTCTATACGTATGTGTGTTTAATAATCAGTAACTTTTAAGTGAATATGGTACACCCTATTGGATAATGTTATGCTAAACAGTAGTTTTAGAGGATGATATATGAACATGTCTTATAGGTGAATTTTATATTTTTCTCGATTTAATATTAAATCCACGTCGCAGATGTAATATGTTTTCTTCGCAACCGGTTACCTTCCCGAGCCGACACCGTTACCTTACATGATACCGGAATCCAACCCCTGATGTCGCTACCCGACGTCAGAGTAGCTCTCGCGTCGTGTTGAGGTAAGTCTCTTTCCGTAAGATTCACCACTCGCCTGTTAAACAACTAAAATTGGTAACTTCTGATTGTTTGTGATTCACTAATCCAAGATAATGAATACGGGACTGTAGGTTGGTGTGTGGTTTGGTGTTTGGACACGTAGGCAGAACTGGACTCCTTGATCTTGTGACTATCAGCAGACTTGCAGGCAAGTGAAACTTGCCAACTCTTGTGTAGGGCCATGTTTTTAGGCCACTTTCTTGCTTTTAGCGTAAAAGAGACTAGTCAGTGAAATGATAGCTGGCTAGACGCCTACTTGATCTAGTTTGACAACGAAACTAGATCCGTCACCTAATTGATCTAGCTTGACAACGAAGCTAGATCCAACCCTTTAAACTTGTTGTTCATGCATACTAAACTGTCACGTTTACTTTCCTTATCTGTACGCACTTTTAACTGCCATGCATTGCATCTTACATGTCATCCAAATTGATTGTTGCATCGTAGCACACGCTACAAAATACTTGTACAATCTGTGTTTCCGTGTTTCCGGCTAGGTGCACCCCTACGCCATACTTGTTTACACACTTCCTGGCTCGTGGTCCAGAAGCGGGCCTCATGTGTTGGCCAGAAACCAATGCCCGATACACGTGGAGGGGTAGGGATAAACGGTTACTTGAGCTTAGGAGTGGCCTGATCCGCCCTCTAGCCAAAAGACGGAATCTCTGTGCACGAGGTGCTTACTTTCCTTGTCTTGTACTTGTCTTGTGAATGATTCATGTAATACTTGTCATCCATGCCATGCCATGCTCGTACTTTACTTTACTTTTCTTTACCTGCTGCACTCATACTTTAACTGCCATGTTATTGCATCATGCTAGAACTGCTAGGTTGCTCTTGTACTTTCAGTTTCACTTGCACAAGTCTTCCAGACTTGCTGACATGTGCCCCTTTCTCTTTGGGTGTCACATGTTAGACCCTGAGCCAGAGATAGTTGTAGCGGACGTGGTAGTTGCTGACATTGAGCCTACGTTCGTCGAGGAGTTCGTGGACACCGGAGACCAGTTTTAGAGACTGTTGGTGTTGCTTTTGCTTTAGGTTGCTGTTAGATGTCGGTGCTTGCACCGTTACTTTGTTGTTGTACTTTGTACTTTTGTTGGCCATGCTCGGCCTCTTTTAGACTCTTTTCTTTTAGGCTGGTGGCTTTTCTGCGATGTTGGAATTATATTTATGGATATTCTGAGATTATTCTTTTGTCTCATTTCATTATTATTATCTTGTTTCGCTCGCGTTGCAAGGACCTGCAGTTTTAAATTTGATTGACGCTTATCGGACTTGCAGCTTTGTAGCTTCAAGTCTGAGCGGACCTTCTCACGCTTCGCCTCCATATTTTTGGGAAGCGGGGCGTGACAGGTTTTGTTGGTGGCCCATGCAGGTCCAGTCTTGCAATTGCGAATCAACGAAACAACGATAATAACGGAATGTCCATTAAATAAATTGCAACATCCGAGTCATAAGCCCGAGTCTAGTCGTTTTCTTAGGACACTAGGTGATAAGAAGACTCAGTTAGACGTCTGTGCTTGCTAGTTAAGGGCCTCTGTTTGTTAGTTAGACTCCCTGTCAGCCATTGATTCAATCTTCGTAGGAGTTACCTTAGTGGTCCTTGTCTATCCCTGACCATATTAGACTCCTAAAAATTCCTTTTGTCGTTCGTTTGGGTTCATCGATTTCGGACCAAGCTGAACGCATTTCTTTACCGTCTAACCTGTAGAAGTCTTAGCGCTTAGTTTTTAATCTTTAGTTGGTCGACCGTAGGGGTTTCCGTAGACTTTCTTGATTCATATCCTAGGCGTATGTATGTTCTGATCATCCGACTAATTTCCTTGCCTCGATTCACGAGATCGCCTCATGACGATCGTCGTCAATTTTCAAACATCGTCATTGCAAAACTTGAACCTTCTGAAAGTGTTTTTCAACCTTCTCTTCCACCAAGTCTAAATTTTGTTCAAAATTTTAAATATACCTATATTTCACCCTCCTTCATTGATTTAAAATTTTAAAACGTTTGTCGGAATTTTTGAATACTAGCTTATAGTATTTTCCCAGCCTATGTTTTTCGTACTTATGCAAATGCGTTGCCCCTTCATATATCAATTTTATTCTGGACCGTACTTTTGCTTTGCCCAATGCGATTTATAATTTTTCCCTCCTGATTTGTGCCATTCATATACTTTTCAAGACACATGGAATTTCAGCTTTCAGCAAGTTGGCTTTTGCTCGTCGTTTTCGCTACTTCAGATTTTTGCAAAATCGCTATTTTCATAACCTCTTCCTTCTTTAGACCCCCTGACTTGATTTTAAAGATTTGCTATTTGAAATTGATAATTCTTATGCTAAATTACTATTATTTTCTTCCGCTCACCATACACGCTTTTGGAAAAATTTCTAAACCAAATTGAATTTCAATTATTTTTATATCCGTGCCAGACTTGTGGTGCTCGTATATTAAGAACCCTGCGTAAATCAGTTTTTTTTTTCATTTTTTTTGCAAACCCTGGTTCTCTAAAAGTAGTTTCAATGTTGGTTATTTTAAAATTTTCCATAGCCTAAAGTTTTGAAGTATTTAACATGAGTTTAAATCCTTCCGTTACTTGATTTCATTCTTTGACTTTCAAAAACTTTTGACAACACTAACAGATAGAATTTTCTAAACCATGTCCTTAATATTCGTGTAAATAATTTTACTTCCTTTTACATTGATTTTATATAAACCAATAAAACATTTTCTCTTATTATGAATATTCGACTCAAACTTATTTTGAACAACTCGTTATATCGATCCCCAAATATTTCTTCTCAAACGAGGATTTTAATTTTGAAGAACAACAGTTTTCAGATTTCGCGTGTTTTAGCTTGTGCCTTTTACCCTATTTTCTTTTCTCCATCCTTTGAAAGCATCACTACACCCCCTTTTTCCCCCAACCTAAGCACCACCATCGAGTCAATGTTTCGTCTAACCAAGCTGTCTCCTTGTATTCGTCCTATCTGAACTCGTGCTTATCGACCCTTCCCTCGTCACGCTCTCGACCTCCCTTTGTTGCTTAGACTTTAGTGCTCGTCGATGTCTGTGTCAACTCTAAGTTGCTAGTAGACCCTTGGACCCTTGTGAGGTGTTGTAGTGCACGTACCTAAGTTGTGTACGTGGGCTTGAATGAGAATTCCCATAGTATACTAATGCTTGCCTATTGTGTGGTATATACTCGGAGTTATTCGTGATAGTATGAAGTTGTTGTGTGTTAGTAGTTATAGATTTTTGTGTGGATAGCTATACTATACTAGGGATGCCTGTGTATATAAGTGTTAACGTTGAAATATCTAAGTTGTGTATGTAGTAAGAGATACTTATAATGGTTGAAATAAAATGATTGGTAAAGCTATGGGTATGTTAGTAGTGATAATAATAAGAGTACGTATGGTTAAGAGAGTAGGCTTATTGAGTGACCTATATACTAGTACGAGTGAGTATGTGCTCGTAGGTAGATATATATGGTGCCTATACGTAAGTATTTATGTTTTGTTGCATGGGTATATAGGTGATATACATATGGTTGTAAGATTATAATTTTGATTGGTATTGCTTGCTTTTGCGGGATGTTGCATGCGTGCATACCGTGAGGTATACACGACTATTGCACATCTTAATTATGTATGTGTGAATGTGTTAGTATACTAATTATAGGTAGTAGGCTATGGTGTGAATATATACATTATTTATGTGTGACTATACGGTGAATGTTTGTACTAAGGAGTATATTATAATTATACGTGTGCTGATGTCTGTATTATTATTATGGTATATAGAGTGATTGAACTACGTAAGTATTGCCTGACTAAATATTAAGTGTGATTGATCTATGAAATGTATACGGTTGTATTGGTAGATGTATATATATTGGAGTGATATTGGTATATGTATGAATGTCGTGTTACGTATATAGAATATCCTGATGAGTGTATTGAGTCTCACTCAAGCTTGAGTGGGTATACTCTAAGTATATTGAATGTAAGTTTGTAGTTTGAATATAGCAATGTTTGATGAATGTATAGTGATAGGAGTGTTTGTGCCTGGCTGTGCTACGCACATGATTGTGGGTCGCTACGCCAGTATATAGTTATAGGTGCCGGTCTTGTGGTATAGTTATTTACTAAGGACTTGTTGTGTGAACGCATGTGTACTAGCTAAAACTAGGTGTGTGGGTGTGCTAGTTATATAATGGTATGATTGGCGTACGAAAATGAAATGTTAGCGTGTATGGGTGTGCACCATGCACGTGTAAGTATGCGCTTAGTTATATGTATGGATGACTATGGTATATGTGGCGTGTCGTAAATATAGTTATAGGACCGAATGTGATGTGACAATACGGTGAAATTATTGCATGCATTTGTATGACTATATAATGAGTGAAATATGGTAGTAGTGAATATATATATTAGGTATAGTAAATTTTGACTTATAAATGGTATGGTGTGACTATATGTGTTGAGATGTTTGGTATTGGATGAATATTAGAGGGTAGTATACCTTTGATGTTTGTGCATAAGTAGCTACATATAGGTAGAGCGATGATTGTATTGGCTAAGCGTGAAACTATCTTTATATAAGTGTCTGAAATATTGTTTTGTGATTAGGTAGGTAGTAGTTATATAAGGGATGCATGCTTATATATATGATTGAAATACGTGTATAAGTTGACTGACTATAATAGGTATAAGTGTATACGTACGTGAATGTATATATATACGCGTTGGCAGAAATAATGTTTGACTACCTAGTGCATACATAAGCACTTGAAATGACTATACCTGGTTGAATTATTATATGGCTTGATTGGGGTAGTTACTAGAGTGACTAGTTATATTAGAAAGTCCGAGGACGGACTTTATTCTAAGGTGGGGAGGATGTAACGACCACTTTTCGTCGTACGTTGTTCGTGCACGTGCTTTTGGCCGTGCACGTGTTTGTTTTAGACCTTGTTTGTTTGTGAACACTTTCGTGTGATATGCCGTCGTGAATGTCTCTGAGAGTAGTAAATAGTGGCACTAATTTGGAACGACGTTTCTCGAGTCGTTTTCCACAATTAAATCTTATTCGAAGAGACGTTGTGATTTTCACTATTGACGGGAGACGTTTCTATTTTTAGTTTCGTCGTCCGACGTTGAAATTGTGATCCGTCTCCTCTGCCTTCTTTCTCTCGTCCGTGCAATCACCCCAGTATTTATTACAAAATTTTTGGTCTTCGTTTGACCTACCTTCACTTTTCGCCCAACCTATTGTTGGCTTAACCCTAATTTCATTGATTTGCACCACTCTAATTATTATATTATATTAGTCTTAATAACCCCCTTACTTAGCCCAGTCATTAGTTACTACTGGCCGCACTCATACCCAGGTGTGAGGGGGGGGCTATGTTTTTTTATAATAATAACAAATTTTTCTCTATCAAAACAACTAACCTGTGTACCCATCCTAGCCCACGTTTCCTATGGGGGCCCCACTCCTTTGTGCTTTCACCATTCGGCATGAGAGAGGAACCGGCCCTACACCTACTCACATGAAGCCCATGCTTTAAGCCTACTCCTATTTATTTTAATGTTAAACCCACAGGCCCCGCATTCGCGTGAGTACACATTAACCCTAGCAACTTTTTAAAACCCTAGGCTATAAATAATTATAATCCTAAGGCCTAAACGTCAGCAACCCTACCCTTTTCTTAGAGCTGCCGCCGCCCCCTACACTTTCGCATCACAAACTTCCCTCCACACGCGAAAAACATCACGATGGCGCCGTAACCCATTCCCTTCGACCTCTCCTCGCCGGAGACGACGCATCTCCGGCCTCTCATCGATCTCCTCCCCTCGCGGCGGCCATTCTCCGGCCTGTTTCCTCGTCGACCAGCGCTTCCCGTCAACCTCCTCCCCTCGGCCCCGTTAACCACCGGCACACGGCAGCAGACCGCCGCCCGACGCTGTTCACGACGACCCCTCTTCGTCGCCTGCCCATCCCGCCGTGACCCCCTCGCATGCCGGCCTCCCCTTCTCCCCACGCCGGTGGTCTCCCCGCAGCCACCACAACGAACGCAGCCGCCCGACGATCTTCCCTCCGGAGCTTCCCCGACCAAACCCACATTCGTCGGAGTTCGCAGCCAAGCGGCAGCAGCGGCCACTGTCCGGCCAAACACCCTACCCCCGCGACCTCCCCCGCCTCCCCTCGCTGCGACCTCGCCGTTGAAGCCACCGGCATCCCCCCTCACTACTCCACCTGCAACACATCGAAGGAAAGCTGAAAAAGGTTAGCTTAGTTTGTATATGCACGGTTAGTAGATGATGTAATGGGTAGTTGCTGTTAGGGTGATAAATGTTAAGGAGTTAGATCCTGTTAGGGTTTTTAAAACTATAGGGTTTGTTATAATATTGGTTATCAGAATACTTTTGTTATGTTGGGATCACTAAAAATGCTAGATATTGGTATATTACATGGTTAGTAGTATAATAATTAGAGTTGGTTTTTAAAACTGTGCTTTAGAAATTGTTTCAGCTTGCAATAATTTAGTTTAGTTGGAGTTTTAGATTAATATTAGAGTTTGTTTATAAACGGTGCTTCTTAATACCATGTCAATCTCATGAGTTAGCGGATACGCATGTTAAATGTTAGTTTATAATGTTGTTAGTAAATAATTTAGTTAGGGTAATATTTCAGGACAAGTAATGATAATACAAGCTATATTATCATGCTAGGGCAGAGAGTAACTGTGTTTGTAATATTTATATCATGATATGTTTTTATAACAGTATACTCCATTAAGTTATAATATAGCTATACCTAGTCTACATCTATATAAGTCTATACGTATGTGTGTTTAATAATCAGTAACTTTTAAGTGAATATGGTACACCCTATTGGATAATGTTATGCTAAACAGTAGTTTTAGAGGATGATATATGAACATGTCTTATAGGTGAATTTTATATTTTTCTCGATTTAATATTAAATCCACGTCGCAGATGTAATATGTTTTCTTCGCAACCGGTTACCTTCCCGAGCCGACACCGTTACCTTACATGATACCGGAATCCAACCCCTGATGTCGCTACCCGACGTCAGAGTAGCTCTCGCGTCGTGTTGAGGTAAGTCTCTTTCCGTAAGATTCACCACTCGCCTGTTAAACAACTAAAATTGGTAACTTCTGATTGTTTGTGATTCACTAATCCAAGATAATGAATACGGGACTGTAGGTTGGTGTGTGGTTTGGTGTTTGGACACGTAGGCAGAACTGGACTCCTTGATCTTGTGACTATCAGCAGACTTGCAGGCAAGTGAAACTTGCCAACTCTTGTGTAGGGCCATATTTTTAGGCCACTTTCTTGCTTTTAGCGTAAAAGAGACTAGTCAGTGAAATGATAGCTGGCTAGACGCCTACTTGATCTAGTTTGACAACGAAACTAGATCCGTCACCTAATTGATCTAGCTTGACAACGAAGCTAGATCCAACCCTTTAAACTTGTTGTTCATGCATACTAAACTGTCACGTTTACTTTCCTTATCTGTACGCACTTTTAACTGCCATGCATTGCATCTTACATGTCATCCAAATTGATTGTTGCATCGTAGCACACGCTACAAAATACTTGTACAATCTGTGTTTCCGTGTTTCCGGCTAGGTGCACCCCTACGCCATACTTGTTTACACACTTCCTGGCTCGTGGTCCAGAAGCGGGCCTCATGTGTTGGCCAGAAACCAATGCCCGATACACGTGGAGGGGTAGGGATAAACGATTACTTGAGCTTAGGAGTGGCATGATCCGCCCTCTAGCCAAAAGACGGAATCTCTGTGCACGAGGTGCTTACTTTCCTTGTCTTGTACTTGTCTTGTGAATGATTCATGTAATACTTGTCATCCATGCCATGCCATGCTCGTACTTTACTTTACTTTTCTTTACCTGCTGCACTCATACTTTAACTGCCATGTTATTGCATCATGCTAGAACTGCTAGGTTGCTCTTGTACTTTCAGTTTCACTTGCACAAGTCTTCCAGACTTGCTGACATGTGCCCCTTTCTCTTTGGGTGTCACATGTTAGACCCTGAGCCAGAGATAGTTGTAGCGGACGAGGTAGTTGCTGACACTGAGCCTACGTTCGTCGAGGAGTTCGTGGACACCGGAGACCAGTTTTAGAGACTGTTGGTGTTGCTTTTGCTTTAGGTTGCTGTTAGATGTCGGTGCTTGCACCGTTACTTTGTTGTTGTACTTTGTACTTTTGTTGGCCATGCTCGGCCTCTTTTAGACTCTTTTCTTTTAGGCTGGTGGCTTTTCTGCGATGTTGGAATTATATTTATGGATATTCTGAGATTATTCTTTTGTCTCATTTCATTATTATTATCTTGTTTCGCTCGCGTTGCAAGGACCTGCAGTTTTAAATTTGATTGACGCTTATCGGACTTGCAGCTTTGTAGCTTCAAGTCTGAGCGGACCTTCTCACGCTTCGCCTCCATATTTTTGGGAAGCGGGGCGTGACAGGCCGGATCTTCACCACCTACAACGGAGGTACCTCATACTCCCATCTTACACCTTCTTCCACCTTGAATATTTCTCCTCCAAAGCTCGGCCCGAGGACTCGAGTATCGGTCTCTCCGCGAGCCATACTCGATCCCACCGAGCACTTATCAGACCAGATCTGACTTTGGCATCGGAGGGGCTTCGGTCGGAACCAAGGTCCGACCCCCCTGACGAGCTCTCTCGTCTATTCAGGTCCAGGAGTTCCAGCGACGCCGAGGCTACCCCTCGGCGTCCTTCCAGCCGGAGCCGAGCGCCCTCGTCACCGACCTCGTTCGTCTCCTCCGTCACGAGGACGTCGCTCTGCCGAGGCTACCCCTCGCCGAGCCGACGCGAGGATCCGCGTGCCCCGCTGCGAATGACTCCGCCTTCAACCGATCCCGGAGGCTGTCATCTCGCCGAGGCTACCCCTCGGCCCGCCAAAGAACGGGGCCGCGCCTTTCCGCTCGAGCGAACGCGCCGTCGGTCGACCCCACCGGTCATCTCCGTCTCAAGCGACAGCCACGACAACTCGGGGGTCCCGCGCGTCCCCTCTTTGACCGCGTTGACCACGCACCTTCCATACTATTAATGTGTTCTGCAAAAAATAGCTGAAACATTTGGCGCCGTCTGTGGGAACCGAGTCGACACCTACGACGTCAACCGCATCGGTAGCGAGTCATTCCATGATCTAAAACCCGTCTCCCCGTAAAGACTAGATGGGATTCCCCCTCCCACGATCCAAGATTGATGCTGTGGGCGGAGCAGAAGACTAGCGTTGGGCTGGAGAATTCGCACCAGATCGTTTCCCTTTTCCTCTCAAAAGTGAGCAGACTCAACTGAACTCGAGATCGACCGCTCTGCTTCTCTCTTCTTCCCAACATTCGAACTTCAGACTCCCGAAGAAGACCGAGGCCGTGTGACGGCGAGAGCAAGCGTTCTGTCTCAGATAGAACCCGAACTCGAGCAGAAGCTGGTGCCCTCAATCCAAGGTCGAACTTGGTTGACAGGAAGCTTCGATCATCCAGACGCATCAGGGTTCAACCGGAAGAACCCATCAATTCTACGAAGCTCTGATCAGAGCCTCTCGGCCTCCTACGAGCTTCACCTCGAATGGGGACTCCGATGAAGCACCGGCGTCCCGGGAGAAGCGTCAACCTTCGGCATCACCGACCGCGCCTCGACAGGGCCCGATCTGGGCCTTCGATCCAGTCCATCGCCCTGAGGGAGAAATCGACATTCGACCCGAGGGGACATCAGATCCGACGAGTTGTCCGGCTCAGCACAACTCCTGACAGATATCGGTCCGTCCCCGCCTCGTTCCAACTGAGAACGAGGTGCCCCTTCCATGTTCGACGATGAACGAGCTCCTCTTGCCTCGTTTTGACTGAGATCTACCTACACTCGGATCTAAAGCGAGTTGGGGGAAAGAGCCGGTGCCTAACTCCATCTTCAGCCACTCTTCCCTCGTCTCCCCTCACCGCTGACGGGATTGCCACCCAATCGTCCCGAGCACGGGCGCTAGGTCCGATCTGATCCGCCCCAGCCGATGTGGGCATCCTCCGTTATCACGGCTGCTCGGGCATTTCTCGTGTCTGGATCTCGATGGAATCTCGATCCATCAATCAGGCGGGAGGATGCGCTCTGTCAGACAACAGGTCAGACGTCCGATGATCTCGGAGCTGCAAGTCTGATGAGGAAAGGGGTTGCAAGTCGACAGCTCGCCGGCGGATCTTTGCCCAGTTCGGGGTTGCAAGGGGGCATGGGTTCTTCCTGCTGTCGAGTTCGGGGTCAGATCCGGTGGCGATGACGAGAATCAACTCGAGCGAGGTAAAGGGCAAAGGTCTGATCCCGAGCGATACGTCGAACATTGCTCCTCTTCCGACCTTGATCCCTTCGTCCGTTTTTCCTCCATCTCCATGAAAGGGGAGAGCCGAGTCTGAGCCCGCCTCTCCTCAAAGAAGCCGAACATCGCTCCGACATATGCACCTCAACATGCATCCTAATGTTCGTGACCGTCTCATCGCCAAAAGGAGGCCGACCAGTCCAGGCCGAGGCCGAGGCCGACCCCTGAGGAGGCCGACCAGTCCAAGACGAGGCCGAGGCCGACCAGTCCAGGCTGAGGCCGACCCCTGAGGAGGTCGACCAGTTCAGGTCGAGGCCGACCCCAGAGGAGGCCGAGGCTGACCAGTCCAGGCCGAGGCAGAGGCCGACCCCTGAGGAGGCCGACCAGTCCAGGACGAGGCCGAGGCCGACCAGCCCAGGCCGAGGCCGACCCCAGACGAGGCCGACCAGTTCCGGCCGAGGCCGAGGCAGACCCCTGAGGAGGCCGACCAGTCCAGGACGAGGCCGAGGCCGACCAGTCCAGGCCGAGGCCGACCCCTGAGGAGGCCGACCAGTTCAGGCCGAGGCCGACCCCAGAGGAGGCCGAGGCTGACCAGTCCAGGCCGAGGCCGAGGCCGACCCCTGAGGAGGCCGACCAGTCCAGGACGAGGCCGAGGCTGACCAGTCCAGGCCGAGGCCGAGGCCGACCCCAGAGGAGGCTGACCAGTTCAGGCCGAGTCCGAGGCTGACCAGTTCGGCCGAGGCCGAGGCCGACCCCAGAAGAGGCCGAAACCGACCCAGCAAAAAGGTCAAACTGTCCTCTTCCCCCTTGCTAATTAATTGTGTGCTTTCAGACAACTACAAGAGCTTCCCTAACAATTCTCCTCTCTTAAACTTCTTGCGAGATGGTGATAAAAAGCCACATCCTCCGGTTTCAACAAATGTCTCACAAAAAGCTTGTAGATAAGGCTACCATGGTCGCAACAACACCGGAGCACACGGCGACCGGCATTGCGGCCTCGGCCAACTTGAGGGAGAGGCGCAAGGAGTGCGTCTAGATCCGGGGACGGGCCAGGAAGACGCGGGGCTACGAGTGGCCTGGCAAGGTCGCTAAGGAGAATGAGATCTCGATCGAGTTCAGACAAGAGACAGCACCGACGACCCTCGTAGGCGTCGGGCTTAGCCCCGACTCGGCCTTCATCGATGGCCCTACCACCATCTCTGGCCATTGTCTCGACGTCCGCCATACCAACACCGAGCTGCCATCGCCAAACATATGGGCTGAGCTCCCATCACTGTGCCGCCCTTACTGAGCTACCTTGGTCGTACCGCCAAACAGACAAAAGCGGGAGCCGGAGCGAGAGCAGGAGCTGGAGCAGGAGCAAGGATCCAGACAAAAGATGGAGCCGGAGCCGGAGCTAGAACTAGAGCAGAAGCTAGGATCCAGACAAAAGCTGGAGCCGGAGCTGGAGCAGGAGATGCGGTCCAGACAAAAGCTATAGCTGGAGCTGGAGCTGGAGCTGAATTTGGAAATAGAACTAGAGCTGTGTCTAGACGAGGCCGACCCATCCAAGAGGAGGCCGACCACACCAGTTCAACCGACCCAGGAGGAGGCCGACCAGACAAGTCCGACCGCCTTGCCAAGTATCTGAGTTTCAACGCCAAGCCACCTCGTCGAGCTTACAAAGTTATCCCCACTGCGACGGAGCTGTTGAACCAGTCGAGCGTCCAGACCGCTCCTCCGACCGTGGCCGAGCCGATCTAGCCGAAGCACCCCCGTTCGAGTTCGAGCACCCAGATCGCTCCTCCGACCATGCTGCTGGGTCCCCGCTTGCCGAACAACTCCTGCATCCACCGATCTGGACGAAGCAATGGCAGAGCGCCACCATGGAATCTTCGAAAGGCTTCACAAGGTCCTCACCCTCTTCGTCGGCCGTAAGCCGAGGGGCAACTCCCCTCGCAACCGAACAAACGGATCGGTCAAAGAGCTGGGGGCAACCCCCCCAGTAGGCCGAGCGCTCCTTCGTCGGCCGTAAGCTGAGGGGCAACTCCCCTCGCCACCGGGCGGATCTCCTTTGCCGGCCGTAAGCTGAGGGGCAACTCACCTCACCACCGAGCGGATCTCCTTCGTCGGCCGTAAGCCGAGGGGCAACTCCCCTCGCCACCGAGCGGATCTCCTTCGTCGGCCGTAAGCCGAGGGGAAACTCCCCTCGCAACCGAACGAACGGATCGGTCAAAGAGCTGGGGGCAACCCCCCCAGTAGGCCGAGCACTCCTTCGTCGGCCGTAAGCCGAGGGGCAACTCCCCTCGCCACCGAACGAATCTCCTTCGTCGGCCGTAAGCCGAGGGGCAACTCCCCTCGCCACCGAACGAATCTCCTTTGCCGGCCGTAAGCCGAGGGGCAACTCCCCTCGCCACCGGGCGGATCTCCTTCGTCGGCCATAAGCCGAGGGGCAACTCACCTCGCCACCGAGCGGATCTCCTTCGTCGGCCGTAAGCCGAGGGGCAACTCCCCTCGCAACCGAACGAACGGATCGGTCAAAGAGCTGGGGGCAACCCCCCCAGTAGGCCGAGTACTCCTTCGTCGACCGTAAGCCGAGGGGCAACTCCCCTCGCCACCGAACGAATCTCCTTCGTCGGCCGTAAGCCGAGGGGCAACTCCCCTCGCCACCGAACGAATCTCCTTCGTCAGCCGTAAGCTGAGGGGCAACTCCCCTCGCCACCGGGCGGATTTCCTTTGCCGGCCGTAAGCCGAGGGGCAACTCACCTCGCCACCGAGCGGATCTCCTTCGTCGGCCGTAAGCTGAGGGGCAACTCCCCTCGCCACCGAGCGGATCTCCTTCGTCGGCCGTAAGCCGAGGGGCAACTCCCCTCGCAACCGAACGAACGGATCGGTCAAAGAGCTGGGGGCAACCCCCCCAGTAGGCCGAGCACTCCTTCGTCGGCCGTAAGCCGAGGGGCAACTCCCCTCGCCACCGAACGAATCTCCTTCGTCGGCCGTAAACTGAGGGGCAACTCCCCTCGCCACCGAACGAGTCTCCTTCGTCAGCCGTAAGCCGAGGGGCAACTCCCCTCGCCACCGAACGGATCTCCTTCGTCGGCCGTAAGCCGAGGGGCAACTCCCCTCGCAACCGAACGAATCTCGGACCGACAATCTATCGTCACTAGCCAACTCCGCAGGACGGACCAAATTCTACAGAAAGAGCAACTTCTTCCCCATTATACTACATCTCCCGACCTCCACCACAACAATGGTAGAGCTCAGAAGATGGGGGCAATTGTTACGACTATTTTGACCGGGTCCGGAGGAGCCAAGTCAACCACGACCAGTCAACCAGCCAAACTACGGCCTCGGGCTCCGGCCCAAGGATCTTACGGGCGGGTCGCGTTCCTCCACCCACGACGAAGGCCCAAGAGATTGCCCGCTTCCGTAGCGGAGGAAATCGGGGCCCAAATCGAGGAAGCCTTCGCCATTTATGGCAGCCTCCCCGTGCCATCATGATCCGCCAATTATGGCAGCCACCTTCATGGCTCGCCAAATATGGCAACCGACTTCATGGCCAGGCTTAATGGCCATCATTCCCAAGCCATTATGGCCCCCCAATTATGGCAACCGCAATGCCCATTACTCCAGCCTTCATGGCCCGCCAATTATGGCAATCACTCATGGCCATGACTCCACCTTCATGACGTCATCAAGTGGGCGCAATTAGAGGGGGTCAACCCTTCCCCATTTGCACGACCCCATGAATGGCGGCCATGATGTCACATCATGGCACATGATGAGCATGGTTCGTCTATATGAGGAGGGGGCGGGCGTCATTTGGAAGGGGCCGGATCTTCACCACCTACAACGGAGGTACCTCATACTCCCATCTTACACCTTCTTCCACCTTGAATATTTCTCCTCCAAAGCTCGGCCCGAGGACTCGAGTATCGGTCTCTCCGCGAGCCATACTCGATCCCACCGAGCACTTATCAGACCAGATCTGACTTTGGCATCGGAGGGGCTTCGGTCGGAACCAAGGTCCGACCCCCCTGACGAGCTCTCTCGTCTATTCAGGTCCAGGAGTTCCAGCGACGCCGAGGCTACCCCTCGGCGTCCTTCCAGCCGGAGCCGAGCGCCCTCGTCCCCGACCTTGTTCGTCTCCTCCGTCACGAGGACGTCGCTCTGCCGAGGCTACCCCTCGCCGAGCCGACGCGAGGATCCGCGCGCCCCGCTGCGAGCGACTCCGCCTTCAACCGATCCCGGAGGCTGTCATCTCGCCGAGGCTACCCCTCGGCCCGCCAAAGAACGGAGCCGCGCCTTTCCGCTTGACCGAACGCGCCGTCGGTCGACCCCACCGGTCATCTCCGTCTCGAGCGACAGCCACGACAACTCGGGGGTCCCGCGCGTCCCCTCTTTGACCGCGTTGACCACGCACCTTCCATACTATTAATGTGTTCTGCGAAAAATAGCTGAAACAGTAGTGATCATGGAGGGGAATTTGAGAATGAGTCTTTCTCAAATTTTTGTGATGAAGTTGGTATTACTCACACCTTTTCTTTCCCTCACGCACCCCCTCAAAATGGTGTTGTTGAGAGGAAGAATAGGACGCTAGTGGAATGTGCTCGCACTATGATTGATGATAGCCAACTTGGCCATCAATTTTGGGCGGAAGCGGTACATACCGCTTGCTATGTGTTTAATAGAATACTTTTGAGGCCCGGAACTAAACAAACTTGTTATGAATCGTTGTTTGGTAGATTGCCTCTAGTTAAACATTTTCGAGTTTTCGGTGCAAAATGTTTTATTAAAAACACGTATGGTAGTTTGGACAAATTTGATCCAAGATCCGATGAGGGGATATTTGTTGGATATTCCTCTCGTAACAAAGCCTACCGAATATACAACAAACGAACCTCAACGATCGAGGAATCACTTCATGTTTCATTTAATGAAGGTTTTGTCCCGACTAGAATTACTAATGATGATGACTCCATGGATGTCTTATGTGATTCTATTGGTAATTCTAATTCTATTGATTCTATTGATACTAACCCTACTAATGAATCTTTTGAGAATGTTCCTAGTGATCAGGGAATTCCCAAACGGCTTCATACAGTTCGTGACCATCCCCATGAGCAAGTCATTGGCAACATCCTTGATAGTGTCAAGACGAGATCTCAAGTCAACTACTTCGCTCATTGTGCCTTTGCCTCCTCGATATAGCCAAAGAATATTAATGAAGCGTGCGAAGATAGTGCTTGGATCTTAGCCATGGAGGAAGAACTCATTCAATTCGAGAGGAATGAGGTTTGGGAGCTTGTTCCATTGCCTTCGAAGAACCACACCGTTATTGGAACGAAGTGGATTTTTAAGAACAAGACCGACGAGAACCAAATCGTCGTTCGGAACAAAGATCGGTTAGTAGCTCAAGGCTACCGGCAAGAGGAAGGTATAGATTTCGAAGAATCCTTTGCTCTGGTAGCTAGATTAGAATCTATTAGATTATTGTTATCTTTTGCATGCCATAAAGATTTTAAACTCTTTCAAATGGAAGTAAAAAGTGCGTTTTTAAATGGAGATGTTGTTGAGGAAGTTTATGTTTCTCAACCTCCGGGTTTTATAAATGAAAAATTTCCAAATCACATTTTCAAACTTAAGATAGCACTTTACGGTTTGAGACAAGCTCCTCGAGCTTGGTATGACCGTCTAAAGAACTTTCTTTTGGATTTGGGTTTTAAAATGGGTGAAGTTGATTCTACATTATTTGTTAAGTATTCGAATAATGATATTATTTTAGTTCAAATTTATGTTGATGATATCATTTTCGGTGCTACTAACTTCACTCTTTGCGAAGAGTTTTCTAATGTTATGAAGGATCAATTTGAGATGAGCCACATGGGTGAGCTCAAATATTTCTTAGGTCTCCAAATTCGACAAATGAACGATGCAATCTTCATCCACCAAACCAAGTACATGGTAGAGTTGCTAAAGCAATTTGGAATGGAGAATGCCTCAGGCAAGAAGACTCCAATGAGCACGACTACACATCTTGATAAAGATACGGGCGGCAAAGATGTAGACATTCGTTTATTATATCTTACCGCTAGCAGGCCCGATATTATGTTTGTTGTATGTGTATGTGCTCGTTATCAGTCTCAACCTAAGGAATCTCACTTAGTAGCGGTAAAACGTATTTTCCGTTACTTAAGTTACACACTCGACTTTGGATTAAGTTATCCAAAGTCTAGCACATATGAATTAATCTCATATAGTGACGTAGATTATGCGGGATGCAAATCCGACAGGAAAAGTACTAGTGGCACTTGCCATTTTATAGGAAATTCTCTTGTCTCTTGGTTTTCCAAGAAGCAGAATTTCGTATCACTTTCAACCACCGAGGCGAAATATATTGCCGCCGGTGCTGCGTGTGCTCAGGCTCTTTGGATGAGACACACTCTTAAAGACTTTGGTATAAACTGTGATACTTGCCCTATCATGGTGGACAACCAAAGTGCAATTTGTCTCTCTAAGAATCCGGTACACCATTCCCGTTCTAAACACATAGATGTCCGTTACCATTTCTTAGATGATCATGTTGCTAAAAAGGACATCATATTAGTGTACGTTGAAACCCAGAAGCAAATCGCCGATATTTTCACGAAACCACTCAAGGAAGACTCCTTTGTGCGGTTGCGTCGAGAATTGGGGATTATGGGGTGAATCCGAGATTTAGGATTCATATTTTGTTCAATAATCTTGCATGCTAATAAATTTCGTTTATATATGCTCATGCTAGATTAATTGAGATTTTCTGGATTTTTGGTTGAATTTTCGGAATTTATGCTCGATTTATTCATGAACGTCAAATTTAAGATTTTCGATGTTTAATGGGGTAGTATAATGATGTATGAGAGTATTTCGATGTTTCGTCCAAGTGCGATTAGATGAGAACTCTAAATTTCAAATTCTAAAATTTTTGGACTCTCTTAGTCGGTCCAAGTTCATTGGCCGACCGACTAGATTCAGTTCTAGTCGGTCAGTGAATGAACTCAGACCGACTAACTCAAGCCCTAATTTTGGCTTCAGTTACTTTTTGCAATTAGTTGGTTCAAGCTCATTGGCCGATCGACTTGATCGTCATCTAGTCGGTCAGCGCTTGAACTGTGACCGACTAAATGCATCGGGGACTGTTTAGTCTTTTCGCATTCCGGTCGATTTAATCAGCCCCGCACCGACTTGAATCTATTCTAGTCGATGCGAAAAATCTCCCTCAGCCAAAATCCTTTCGACTTCCTCTCTCCCACCGCCGTTTGCCGTCGATTTCCGGCCATTTTCGGCCATCTCTGCCTGTGCTGATCATCCTAGGGTTCTATCACTCCCTCTAAGCTTTTTGACCTAGGTTTCATTCCGATTTCAGTTCATTCCTAGGGTTTGTGTTAGGGTTTCTATTTCTAGTTCGATCTCGTGCGTCGTTGATTGCGCGTGTCTCGTCTAGATTATGGCGAAGATGCGTATCCCCATCCGACCCTCCAGTCCGTCACCTATGACTGTAGAGTCGCCTCCTACGGACCCCCCTCAACCCAAACAAACTCCACCCAAATGCCGTTCCAAAACGACCCATCCATCGTCTTCTTCGCCTCCTCTTAAGAAGAAGAGGACGGCGACCACCAAGCCTAGATCTCAGCCCAAGCCTAGGAAACAGCCCGTGTCTCCAGCTTCATTCCGTGCTCCCACTCCTCCAGCTGATTCTGATTCTGACACGGAATATATTCCGGAGACCGAGCATACCACTAGGGATCCTACTCCTCCACCTCGATCTAGCACTCGTCAGCCTAAGGGGAAGGCTCCCATGCCAGTAGGCGGTGTTGATATATCATTGTGTCGCGATGACCCTATGTGTCTCGCGGCTTACAACCGTATTGAGCACTATCCTCTGTTATTGGAGCACTTCGTTCAGTTCTCCGATTTCCCTCACCTAGCCGATCTTCTTTCATACAGCGGTCTCCTTGACTATCTTCGCCATGACCCTAAGGCGAACCCACACCCGTACCCCCGTCTAGTCAAGCTTTTCTATGCGAACCGTGTTCGTGTTCAGTATGACGAGACCCATTCCATTGAGACGACTGTCTTGGGGACACCGATTGTCCTCACGGCAGAAATCTTAGGGGATTTGATAGGTGTCTCCTCATCTGGCCTCCTCCCTGCCGATATCTCTGTCGATGACATTTCTGCTCTTGACCAGGTCATGCTCTCCGAGATATTCCATGTCATCCCTCCCACCATGATTGGCGTCCCATCCAAATCTTTCAAGCCCAACACTTGGGTCTTGAATCTTATCTTGAAGTCGTGCCTCCTTCCGAAGTACGGCTCATCAAGCTTGCCATCCCAGCCATTCCTTAAGCTGATCTACGCTCTCTTCATGAGAAGCGAGATCAATTGGGCTAGGATTATTCTTGATGAGATGGATTCCTTCGAGTGTATTAGGAAATCCACAAAATCTGCTCACATCCCATACCCCTGCCTTTGACACTCGTTTTTCGTCGTTTCGGTGTCCCTCTTCCTTCCGATGATGAGTGTCCTCTTGGTCCCCCTCTGAATGCGACGGCCGTCAAGAAGTCTCTTGTGGTGCTTTGTCATGTTCAGCGGACGACCCCTTCAGCTTCTGCTTCAGCTGCTTCTGCTCCTCCTACTCCTACTCTCACTGAGCTTGCACGTTCGTTGAGACGTGTGGAGTCTCGTTGTGCTCGTTCTGAGGCGATGCTACCTCGCATTTGCTCTCACTTGGGCATTGAGGTTCCTCCGTCTGTTTCTGACGATGAGGAGATGGATGAGGATGACCTCCAGGAGCTCGTTGGATCTGCTGCTTGTGCCCCAGAGGGTACGTCTGCTTCTGTTGCTACGTCTGCTGGTGCCCCCGAGAGCACACCTGCTGCCTCCATACCTTCGGTGGATACTTTGTCTGGTGCTCCCGAGGCCACTCCCGTAGCGACTCTCCCGTCTGTGGACACTCCTGCTGACCCAGTGACCACCACCCCTCCTGCAGAGCTTGCTGCTGCTGCTGACCCTGCCTCCACCTCCTGAGCTTGTTTGGAGGACTCTCCCTATGCACTTTGGATGATATATCTTGTAGTGAGAGTGTGGGTTAGGATAGCTTGGGTGGTTCTGGAGTTTTGATGTATTTTTGGATGTTATGTGATGTATTTTGATGTTTTGATGATACACTTGTGTTGTATGCTCATTGTGATGTCCGGTGTGACATATGTTGTATGATGTGCCCCGATCTGAGGATCGTTTATATGTATGTTGTTTGATGTATCCATTTTGTTATATATATATATATACATCGATGTTGACTTTTACTTCAGTTTGCACATTATTTTGTTTGTCTCTGATGTTGACTTCGTCGCTCGACGACTTTCTTGATTTAATAGAAATTAATTCTATGAAAACATAGAATTGTTTTCCATGCACTAAATTCATCAAGAATGTTGATATTGGAGAGTATATTCCATAACTCAATACGTGAAATTAATTTGAGTTTTGATGATTTTATTTTTCGTTTATCGACTATGGTCTCGTTGGCACGCTTTGATTTACTTCGTATTTTCCGTTGATGTCATTTGGACCGTGGTCGTATTCTACGACTCACGTGCTTTTATTTGTAGCCATTGTTGTTGTCGTTGTTCTCCTCCCACTCTTTTTGCTAATGCCAAAGGGGGAGAGAATTAATAATGACGATGTGCTAAATGATAATTTAAAGCAATTTACCGTGAATCTAATTTGATATGTTAGATTCAATGGGAGTTAAGATATAAAAATGGATTTCAAATCCGATATTTCAATAATTGAATTCTCATTTTATACTTTTCTCGTCTGCTTGATGAGTATGATTAATATTTATTTTGGAATTAACGTGTCATCAATGCAGGGGGAGTAAGTAAATTTCATTTGAATCATTACTATTTGATTATTATTTATGTTGGTTTGTGTTTCAGAGTGTTTTCTCACTACAAAGCGTTGACCGTGGAGAACCCGGTCAACGTGGTCAAGGGGCCCGCTTTGGGTCCCTCGGGGGCTTCGAATCGGTGCAGAAGGGGCGAGGGGAAGCCTCGGCCCTGGTTGAGATGCTCGGCCTCGGACAGACGAGCGCGTCCTCGGAAATAGGACGACGAGGGGAAGCCTCGGTCGTCCGGCTAGATGCGTGTTCGGCGAAGGGCGAGGGGGAGCCTCGGCCCAGGTCGAGACGCTCGGCCTCGGTGGTTTGCGCTTGGCTTCGGTGATCGGACGACGAGGGGAAGCCTCAATCGTCCGGCAGGTTGCGTGGTCGGCGAGGGGCGAGGGGGAGCCTCGGCCCGTTGATCAGCTGTCCACCTGCGTAGACGAGAACGCTCGTCAGGGGGCCGGACCTTGGTTCCGGCCAAATCCCCTCCGATGCCTAAGTCAGACAGAGATCTGAGAAAGGAGGCCCGGCGGAGACGGCCCGACTCGTGAGGAGATCGTAACGGCGTCTCTCGGCGCGAGCGGGGGAGGAAGGAGATGAATTGGGGGAACGAGGTCGTTGATGGAGTACCTTAGGTTTTGTTACCTCAGATGCGGTCCTTTTCTTCGTCGTCCTCCTAGCCCTTTTGTAGAGCTCCCGGCGTGATTGCCTCTGGCCCACGTCCCACGCCTGCCCTCGATCGTGCCCCATCAATCTGCCCCCTCGCCGCCGCTCTCTTCGCCCTTCCAGCACCTCCCCATTACCGCCATTTAGTGGTCGCGCATTCGGGGGAACGGTTTTCGTAGGAGTGGGCGAGTGACTTAGCGGGTTATCGGGGCCGGGTCGGATCGACATTCGAGAAGATCCCTTACAGGGCCTTTGCTGAATGGGCTTGAGGATGCAGATGGGCTCTCGACCAGTAGTCGGGCTCCTGGGCTCGTGTCTTTTGGGGTCTCGGTCAAATAGGCGTAACAATTGCCCCCATCGGTCGAGTTGATTAGCTTCGGCCTGTTCGGCTCGGCCGATGTGACTCCTGCCGATTTTGACAAGCTCGTCAGTCAATGCCGACTCATTTATTAGTCGTCATCATGAGTGGGCCCGTTCGATATTTTTAAGGCGCGGGCTCCGAAGCGCCATTGGTCCTATGATGCCGCCACGTGTGGCTGCAAATTTACCCCCATCGTTCGCGGGGCCGTCTTCAATCGAGAAGCTGAGGGGTTCGGGCGCCGCCATCGGTGGGATCGATCGGCCTCGGCTAGCTTGGTATAACCGCTATGCCTCCTGGGGTTCCGAGTGGCGCTTCAGCCGAGGCGCGGTCATAAATGTAGGTCATGATGAGGCGGATCGATTGGACTTCCCCTGGCGCCGATTTCGAAACGCCGCCAGTTCTTCGAAGCCTGCTGCGCGTTCTTGTCAGCCGCTTCGAATTCGCCCCTGTGCCCGGTATATAAGATCCTCAGCCGCGTTGATCTCCCATCCTCCCTTGCTCCTCCCGGTATTCAAAGCTTTCCGCAACTCGGAGTTTCCCGTCGCCTTCGCTTTCTTGCCTTCTCTGAACTAGTCGAAAAAGGTAATTCCTCTCTCGCTTTCATCTCATGGCTACTCTTAGGATAGGCGGTTCTGGTCAAAGGGCGAGGGATCCTCCGGAGTCCAGGCGGGGCGAGCCCCGGCTAGGGGAATTAGGTTCCCCCGCCGGGAGTCGTTCTCTTCAAGATAAGGGGAAGGGGAAACTTTTTCCAGACTACGCCCGTGATGACGTGGCGTCGGCTGCCGTGCGGCTTAATGTGCCCCCGGTTGTCCTCCGTACGCCATCAAGGACTCCTCCTTCGGTGGCCGCGGAGATCCGGGAAAGATATCTCTGCTTCCCATACGAGGTTCGAGTTCCATTTGTCGACGAGCGGATTTGCCTTCCGAGGAGTAATGAGGTCGGTGCCTACGTCGAGATGTTCCGCCTGGGTCTTTGCTTCCCGCTCCATCCCTTCTTCATCCAGGTCATGGAACATCTCACGGTGTCCCTGTGTCAGTTCACCCTGTGTTCGATCGCGGTACTGACGGGCTTCGTAACGCTCTGCTGTACCCGTGGTCTGGAGCCGTCTCTCCCCCTTCTCTTCCACTTTTACCAGGTCCAGACGGTCGGTCCGGGGTCATGGCTGCTACTCCGAGCCCGTTCGAGGAGGGAATGCCTGATCGGGTTGCCCCGCTGGTCAGGGGATTGGAACTCGGATTATGTCTTCGTGGTCTTCTTGGGTGAGGCCCAGATTTTGACAAGTTGGGGAGCGTCTGTCCAACCTCGCCTGCCACTAGCCCTTTCGGATGTTGATCAGGCAGCCGCCGCGACGCTGTCGGCTCTTCCTTTGGAATCGAAGTCCATCTGGCCTTTGTTGGATGACCTACTCCTGAAGGCCATCTTGTGGTCCCCGGGTAGGTCGCTTTTTCCTCCTCGGACTGCCCTGTGACTCATCCTGATTTCGGTTTCCTTTGCAGGGATGGCAGGCCGCCAGTTCGTCCGTGACGTCGATGAGCTGATCCGTCGTGGAGCCGCTCGGAGCCGAGGCAGTACCTCCGGAAGGGTGCCTCGACGGACCGTTGAGGAGGAGGTGCGTCGAGCCGATCCCTCCGTGGGCAAGGTAGTTGAGGAGGATGTGCGCCGAGCCGAGCCCTCCGTGGGCAAGGTAGTGGCCGTGCCTCCTGCCTCTTCTTCTGGCGATCCCCTCCCCGGGGGCGTAGTAAAGGCCGGACCTGCCCCACCAGCCCGAGAGGCAGGGGGTAATGACGGGTCCGGTGTAGTCCCCCTCGCCCTCGGAGCGTCCCCTCCCGTCCCCGAGAGCGGAGATGGGGCAAGGTGGAAGCGCTCTCCTCCGGCGCTCGTGGTGCCTCACGGAGGGAAGAAGAGGAAGGAGGATGCAGAGCCCTCCAGCCCGGCCAGTTCTGTGCCTCCTGCAGGCACCATCGGGGATCTTCAGGTGACTCTGACAACCACCCCCATCGCAGCGTCCCCGCTTCCGTCCCTGGGAATCGGAGCGCTATTGGCGAGCCATATGGCTTCCCTCGATGTTGCCCCCGGGAGTTCGGTGTTCGCCGACCGAGCCCTAGCCCAGCAGGTGGCCGAGAGCTCCGTCTTCCCTCGGGACCGCAGCACCCTCGAGAAGATTCCCGCCGACAAGGTGTCGGATTCTTTGGTTTGGGCCCTTCAACAAGTTCGGCCCTCTCGCAGTCCTTTCTTTCCCTTCACTCCCTTTTTAGCTCATGTCCCGTTTTTCAGGGGTCGACGCTCGCCGTGGAGCTGCAGCGGCGAGCCATCCTCCTGAGGAAGCTGGAGGAGTCCACCATGAAGGCTCAGGAGCGGGCCGGGGCGGCCGAGGTGGCCATGATGGAGGCCCAGATGGAGTCTCGGCGCCTCAACCTCCGTGCGGCCGCGTTGGAGGGACAAGTGGGTGACCTCCAAGGAAAGCTGGAGGATGCTCATCAGTCGGCTGAGGAGGCGGCGGAGTCGTTCCGCCTGGAGAGGGAGGAGCTTCAGAGGGAACTGTCGGATCGGCGCCAAGTGATGCGGCTTGCAGAGGAGGTGGAGAAGGGCGTCGTCGAGACCCTGGGGATGAGGATCCTCGAGGTCCTCAGGGTGGCCTTCGGTAAGTACGAAGACCTCATCACCCCTCGGATCGTCGAAGTCGTCCAGTCTTCCTTCCGGGAATGTGCGGAGCGTGTTCGGCAGGCCCCTCCGTCGGTCGATCCCCCTCGCTCCGAGCAGGGCGAAGTGCCCGAGGATGTGTCCTCCCGAGCTCGGGCTCCCTAAGCAGTCCCTCCCGGCCTTATCCTCAAATTTTTTAGCATCCGCTTCGCTTTGGGCCAGTCTACTTGAAATGGATCCCTGGCCCCCGCTGTCTCCTTCGGCTTCGTCGATGGCCCCGTGACCAATAATTACTGGTTGCATGGCTGCTAGCTTGGGCTACCTACTTTGGGTCTTTTGTCAACCAATTTTGCTCTGTCGGTGTCGATCTGGCTTCTGTAGGGTGTTTTCTTCGCCTCGATCCCCTGTAAATAAGACACATTTTTGTACTCTGGTTAACTATTATAAAAGAAATTGACTTACTCGGACTTCTCGTGTACTTTGCGTTGTCGCCTTGTTCTTGGCCTAGGACTGGTCGACATTGGCGTTGGCTGGGGGGGATTCTCCCCAGACTTATGGGTGTGAGAGTCGGTCGGCGAAGGCAAAAGCTCCTCGGCTTAGGACCGGTCGGCGTCCGTGTCTCGGGGGAGTTGCCCCCAGACTTATGAGCACAAGAGTCGGTCGGCGAGGGTAAAGCTCCTCGGCTTAGGACCGGTCGGCGTCCGTGCTTGCTGGGGGGAACTGTCCCAGGCTTATGGGCGCGGAAGTCGGTCTGCGAGGGCCAAGCTCCTCGGCTTAGAACCGGTCGGCGTTCGTACTGGCTGGGGGGATCGCCCCCAGACTTATGAGCGTAGGAGTCGGTCGGCGAGGGCAAAGCTCCTCGGCTTAGGACCGGTCGGCATCCGTGCCTGCCGGGGGAATTGCCCCCAGTCTTATGAGCGCAGGAGTCAATCGGCGAGGACAAAGCTCCCCTTCCTCCTCCAGTGAGGCGGCGGTCCCCAGTCTCGTGCGCTATTGGTGACATGTCAATTCCGTCGGGGATTTAAGAAAAGACCAAAAAGGGAATGCATTTGTACTCTCAAGAGTCCTGTCGGACCGGTACATTTGGAGGAAAGGAAAAGGAAATGAAACTAGATAGAGGGACGTAAACCTAGATAGCTCCCTCTTACTAGGCTGCAACCGGGGGGAGAGACATCGCCCGCTCACTCTATGATACGGAGGGGACCTTGGACGGTGTTGATCTTCTTCCCCTTGTCTGGCTGCGTGGAGGTCCCTTCTCCGTGGGCCGGCTCGTCGGCCTGGTTCCTGGCGTGCCCCGGCTCATCAGCTTCTCAATGTCCTTCTTCAAATGCCAGCAGTCTTCGGTGTCATGACCATCGTCCTTATGGTACTTGCAGTACTTCTCCCTGTTCTTCCCACCTCTTCTAGCCTTCGGTGGGGGGCGATCAGCTCGCTCTTCCTTCTGTACTTGGGCGAGGACGGCGTCTGGGGTGGTATCCCTCGCACTTTCTCCCCGTTGCCTGTTCCTCGGCCTCTTCTCGGTCCGGTATCCTTCGGGGTTGACTCGTCCGCCGTCGCCGCGCTTGGTCCCTCGAGTGGCTTTTCCTGCATCCTCGGCCAAGGCCTCCTCGGTCAGCATGAAGCGTTCGGCCCTCGCCATGATCCCGGGGAGGTCCTTTGGGGGATCATTGTGTAGGGACTTCTTGAGGCCTCGGTGGCGAAGCCCTTTCTTAAGGGCCGTCTGGACCACCAGGTCGGGAGGGTTGTTCACGTTCAGCCTTTCCGCATTGAAGCGGCGCATGAACTATCGGAGCGGCTCGGCCGGGCCTTGCACCACGTTGAACAGATGTTCAGCACCAGGTTTGATCAGCCTCCCCGCCATGAACTGTTTGCAGAACAACTGGGTGAGTTGCTCGAAGCTGTCGATGGAGCGGCCGGGCAGGCTGTGGTACCAGGTACTTGCCGCTCCCCTGAGAGTAGAATAGAAGCCCCGGTAAAGCAGGTCATCGTCAGCTCCCTGGAAGGCCATGTCCCCCTCGTAGTCCATCACGTGGTGTCCCGGGTCCCCTATTCCGTCGTACTTCCCCAGCACTGGGATCCTGAATCGAGAGGGGACCATGCATCGGTTATTCTCCGTGATAAGGGGCACCGGTCTCTGTGGATGCCCCCGGGGATGCGGTATTCGCCCGCCTCTGGCTCGATCGAGGGTGGAGGAAGCACAGGCGTCGGCGGGGCTGGCTCTGTGACCCTCGCCACGCTTGGGGTCAGGCTGACCCGACGTTCCCGACTCCTCCTGCGGGAGCTCCTGCTCCGCTGCGATCGGTCTCTCGAGTGGTGTCGTTCGCTTCTCCTGCGACGGGACGATCGCGACCGACGAGATGATGCCGTCATCGATTCGCCCTCCGTCCCTTCGGTTTCTCTTCGGCTCCTTTCACGATAAGGGGAGGAGACGCGTGACCTCGCCTGACGAGAGCCGTGCAGCGTGAATCGACGCTCCGTGTTCGGTTTCAGGGTCCCGTGGTCGTCGACCACGGCGGACCGCAAGTGCGGGGGACCCCCCGCCCATCGATGGCTATCGTCCAACGTGCCTCCGTTGGACGGCGCAGGGCCGACGAGCTGCTGCACCGTCGTGACCAATGTCTGGAGGCTCGCGTTGGTCTCCTGAGTCAGGGCGCGGACCTGTCCCTGCGTGGCCAGTTCTGAGCCGCCGGTCTCTTCGGTTGAGAGGGCGGGGTGGTCGCCGACGGGCATGTCCTCGGGGTTGCCGTTTGATGCGCCATTCCCTTCCTCCGGGATGGGGGGCATGCGCTTCCTTCCATTGCTGGCTCGTGCCATTGTTGGTGTGGTTTGTTACTTCGTGGGACGGTTTTCGTTCCCACAGATGGCGCCAGATGTTTCGGAGTGTTTTTTCACTACAAAGCGTTGACCGTGGAGAACCCGGTCAACGTGGTCAAGGGGCCCGCTTTGGGTCCCTCGGGGGCTTCGAATCAGTGCAGAAGGGGCGAGGGGAAGCCTCGGCCCTGGTTGAGACGCTCAGCCTCGGACAGACGAGCGCGTCCTCAGAAATAGGACGACGAGGGGAAGCCTCGGTCGTCCGGCTAGATGCGTGTTCGGCGAAGGGCGAGGGGGAGCCTCGGCCCGGGTCGAGACGCTCGGCCTCGGTGGTTTGCGCTTGGCTTCGGTGATCGGACGACGAGGGGAAGCCTCAATCGTCCGGCAGGTTGCGTGGTCGGCGAGGGGCGAGGGGGAGCCTTGGCCCGTTGATCAGCTGTCCACCTGCGTAGACGAGAACGCTCGTCAGGGGGCCGGAACTTGGTTCCGGCCAAATCCCCTCCGATGCCTAAGTCAGACAGAGATCTGAGAAAGGA